>VZSR01000479.1:8765234-8774258 GCA_013398615.1 Brachypodius melanocephalos
CAAGGCAGTGGGAGAAAAGAAGTTTTTTCCTAGAACAGGATGGCAAGCTGCTTTCAGGGACAGCCAGGTGTGTCATGGAATTAAAAGACATTTATCAAAGACACACACTTCCCAATCATCTTCTCCAGTGCAAGAATTTTGTTTTTGTTGAAAGGAACAAACCCTGCTAGTACCTTGCCTTGGCTTTGCAGGAAATTGGCAGGTTTTCAAATCAAAGGTGTCTTATGCTGAACAGCCGCATCCCCAGCCATCCATGTGCTCCTGCACATCCCCTGGCAGCACTCTGAGACAAGGGCCAGTGCTTTGTCCTTCATTGCTGAGCTTCAGGCCTTACCCCACTAAAATCTGCCCAGCTTTTGGGGGTAAAAGCTCAACTTGCAGAGCTGCCAGCTGCTCTATGGACTGTTCATCTTCTAAAGACTGCAACAACTCAAGGTGCCATCACCCTGTGCTGCCAATGGGCTCTGCTTGCACTGGGTGACAGAATGGACCAGCCCTGCTGGGAAACTGGGAAAATGTGGCCCTAATGCTTGTCAGCCAACAAGGATTAAATAATGACAAAGGGGGTGATGGACACAGTGCCATGTTTAAGAGTAACAGACAAGAAGATGCCTGGTTGCTGCAGCAACAAGGCTGGGAAGATGTTTTTTTTTCTTTTGGGAAGATGGGTTTTTCTTTCTCTTTTCACCTGCCAATCTTCCCCCCACGTCAGGGCTCTGCTGCTGCAGGAGATGAGCAGTGACATTTACACTCCCACTAACAAGCTGGTTCAGTGATGGGCAGCTCTGCAGGAGAGCATCTGGTGTCACACAGCTGAGCACAGAGGAGGGGAGTGTCCTCTCAAGCAGACAGAATAATTTGGGACTCTTTTGTTGTTGTGAGCGTTACTGGGGCAGGATCATGCATGGAAACAGCAGGCAGAGCCTCAGTGGGGCACTCAGGGCTTTTGACCCCTCATGTGGGTCAGGTCCTGCAGCTGATGGGAGCAATGAGATGTCAGTCCTGCCCAAAGAACATCCCTGCATGTCCTGCTGGGAAAGGGAAGGAAGAAAAAGGATATTAAAAGCAGGATGAGCAAGAAGTCAAGCATCACCACAGGAGCAGTTTCACCTCTCAGCCTGCTCGTGGCAGCAGGCTGTGCCATCAGCCGTGCTCCTGCAGTTCAGCATTCCTCAGTGACCCAGGAATCTGCCTTTGGCTCCTTAGCAGAAACCTCGCTAAGGAAGCAGAAGTGAAACTCAGGGTGCTTTTTCCCTCCCTGCATCTTCACCAGCCACTGTGCCTCTCAATGCTTTGCTTTGCCTTCTGGATAAGACAACGCTCAGTTCGCCCAGATTGTCACAGTAATAATAGGAATAGCAGTAATAACAATAACAATAATCATGCTACTGCAAAGTAAATGCAAGAAAAACATAACAGCTCCAAAATGAATTGTAGTGGTGGTGAAGGAAACTGCTTTGGGTCACCTCCTCTCTCTTACTGGTTGTTTTGCTGTTAATACGAGGAAGAAAGTGGGAATTAAGAACCAACAGCCTTTCCTGGTTGCCAGATTGTTCTGCCACTGCAGCCAGCTGAGGATGTGCCTCATCAGACCATGAACCCCAGACTGGGGGTGGAAATAAATATAATGGCAAACAAACCCTGAAATTTGTGTATTCCCATGCCCAACAGAGGCAAGGAGGGCAGATTTCCCAAGGATCTATGGCTACAAGTCAATGACTATTGTATGGATAGCACAGATCCATTTATTTGAAGGAGAGCATGAATAAGTTTTGTCTTTTCTGCAGTGTCATCCTTTTGCACAAAGCTTGGTTGTTCCTGATATCGTGGAGATTTCCACCCTTCTGTTAAATCAAGGTGAAAAGATAGGCTGACAATTATTACACAGATAAACAGGGATGCTCCCCCTGCATCCCTGTCCCCATTCTTCTCTCTGAGCAGAGAGCATGTGCTCATCAGCCACATTTCAACAAAAAGCCAGGCTAAGAGATTAGGATGCCGAGAAGGGCAGCTCCCTTTTGGTGTCTTTACCTCTCCCTGAAGCTGGGGCAGCTCCTTCAGACTGAATTTTAAAGGACAAAGTACCGGATATGTTGTAACACAGTTTCTTCGGAGTAATTGCTCTGCTTTTCTATAGCTCCACTGAAAAACTCCCAGCATTTCTTAAAAGTACACCCAACAATCTGCAGAGAAGGGATGACTGAACAAATACACAGTCAAGCCTGGGGGGAAAACTGCATGAAGGCAGATTAGGAAAAAAAAAACAGGAAAAAACCTTTCAAATATTGAAACTGCAGAAATTAAGAGGATATTTGCAGAAATCTCTCGTTACAGAGAGCACACATGAAGTATCAAGATTACAACCTGATGAGTGCTTGAAGGCTGTAAAAGGAAGAAACCCAACTTTTCCACCGGTACATGGCAACAAGCCCCTTGTCAAAGTGATCAATCAGCAAGGTGTAGAAGATGAGGTCACTCGTGGAGGTTTTTCCAGCAACTGAAACTCAGCAGGGATGGCCTCATGACAACCTTTGCATCTTTCAGCAGAGAGTTCAGGATGGAAAGTTGCTCCCCATGGTACCAGAGTACCACAGTGGGAGCTCCAGCTGGGAAGAAGCTTGGCAGCTTGCATGGGCAGTGGGTCAGATGAAGGAGAAGTAGAAGAAAAAACATCTTTTTAGCTTTCTTGACTGGAACCCACTTTTCTTCTAATTAAAAAAAAAATCTCTTCTGTTACAGGAGGTTTTTTAATTGTGAAAATTGAGATCTTTTCATGCCTTGAGGGTTGACTGTTTTGCCATCAAACCCTAATACAGAAAAAGACAGAATCCTTTGCAAAACATACCTGCCTGAAAGACTGTACCAGTGTCAGGCAGACTGCCCTGTATTGAAACCTTCCATGCTCATGTTGATGCTCCAGTTTGGACCCTTTTGACATCATTCCAATACCCTTTTCTGTTTCCTGAATCCCCTTCCTTCCCAAAAACTGTGGGTTGCTTCTCGTAAAACCTGCCAAGAAAAGCAAGTGAATCAACTGTCCTAGAAGGGCAAGGAACAGGCTGTGCCACCCACCAGTCCATGTGTCCATGGAGCAGCAGAGAAGAACACCAAGAACTGTGCAGAGGCTTCATTACCAGCTGCAGACACTTCTACAGGCACTGATGTTATCCTTTAACTGTGTGGCTTCATCTCAAATGAGCCACATGCAATTTCCCTCCCACATCCACAGGGCAGGGCTGTCAGTGCTGCTCAGACTCTGGTGGCCCCAACAGGTTTGCTCTGAGCTGTTGGGCTGGCCCTGGGGAATCTCTGCTGTCAAATTGGTATCGAGACAATATTGCAGAGCAGCAGCAAGCATGGAGCAGGGGACTCTGGTTCACTGTAGAGAAAGCCTGTCCTAGAAACAGGAGCCTTGCACATGGAGCTGATTATCCAGATTATCCTCACACCCCAGCTCAGCCTGGTCATCGTGGAGGAGAAAGTTTTGAGAACTGCAGGGGGTGGCATCAGGGTTAGATTTCGGAACTCAGTTTCCCTCTCAGTGAAATGAGTCTTTCTGAGCTTTGTCTCTTCCCCAGAGAGCCGTGAGGATTCATTAGGCAATTGTAAAATCAGAATGTAGCTGCTGACTAAAAGTTGCGGCTCATTAATAGCCCTATTTATTGCCAACCAAATAATTAGCTTAGACATGCATCAGCAGGTCTTGATTGCATATGAAATAACTGCCTTATTACATAGGAATCAAATGGGTTTCTGAGGACAGCTCAGGTGTCACCTCAACCCCAGAATCGAAAAGGAAAAGAAAAAAAAGAAAAGAAAAAAAAAGCCCATCCACTTCAATGTGTTGCTCAGCAACAGAATTTGCGGGGGAAACAATCTAGGAATGAAGGAATGAGCATTTCCAAGAGAACAGGTTATTTCAGGCAAGACATCAGGGACAAGCAAATGTCACAGAGGAGAAAAACTTCCAATTTTTTTCCTCCTTTAATCAATAATTCAAACTAGGCATTTTGGATAAAACAAGCATTTAAGCTAGCTGATTGAAAAACAGAGCTCCCCAAACTTTTACCAAGAGCCACATTGCCGAGGAAACGTTTATTTGCTTGTGTGAGGGAAACATTAGATTTACTAGACACCGAATTAAAAATTTAAAAACTCTAAAAAATCTTAGAAATGTCACTTGTTCATTTAAAGAGGAAGATGATGTAATGCCAGTAACTGCTATGTTGTGCAGCATCCTTCCCAGAGCAACCCCATATTAATTTTGTTCTCCTTTCCCCATGTGCCCTCCTTTCCCTCCCCTCTCCTCTTTCTTCCAGGACAAGACGAGCGCGCTGAGTCTCAGCAATGTGGCGGGGGTTTTCTATATCCTCATCGGGGGGCTCGGACTCGCCATGCTGGTTGCCTTAATCGAGTTTTGTTACAAGTCCAGAAGTGAATCAAAGCGGATGAAGGTGGCACCCCATTCCACGGCCTTTCACACCTTCTCTCTGATCCTCCAGAGCTGCCTTCAGGGACGGATGCAGCCCAGACCACGGGTGGAAAGCCAAGACACAGGGATAATGAAGTGGCTGTGCCACTCAGCTTGCTAGAAAGGGAATAGGACCATCTGAGGGAACTGGGGTCCAGTGGGCTGTCATGGGGAGCTGATGCAAGATCAGACCTGTGGCAGGATGCTAATTCAAAATCCAGACAGAGCAAAACCACAGCACTAGCAGCAATAGGAACACGCTGAAATTCCTTAAAATTAATGAAGGCAGACTGTGGCAATGTGTGTGCAGCATGGATGAAGTGTGCTGGGGCTGGTGTGATACAGCCGTTGCTGCAATATGGAAAAATCCCCAAGCCCAGGCTCTTAACAGCAAGATAAAACTGGGGGAGTGCAGTAATGATTCACATCCTGTTGTTCCCTTTGCTGGCACCCTGCTGGCACCATTTCCAGGCTGACAACACCAATACATGCTCAGAGCATTGTTTCCCTGAAATGGATGATGTGGGCCTCCAAATTCCAGAATTATGGGTCCTCTTTTACAGAAATTGGCCTCCAGTGCCTCCTGTAATGATTATTTTAACTCCACCCTGTCATGGTCTTGCAGAAGCTTCTTTCCTATAGCCCAGGAGATCTATTTCAGCCCTAAATTCTGGTGTGCCTGAATTTCTGAGTGTCATGTCAAGAGTGGATTAGATCTGAGACCCTTGGAGATAGACATTTGAGATCCTTGGAGATAGACTTCTAATGCAGCATCTGTGGAGCAAGTATATCTTGGCAATCCCTTATACAGATACTGTGGTGTTCAAAGAGGCAGTGGGATATGTGACACATCCCTTGCCTTCCTCATCTTGACCTCTCCCATGAGCATTGAATTTGTTATGGGCACATGAAGTACGCAGTGAGTTTCAAAAAAATCCAAATAGGTATTTTATTCCACTGAAACTCACCCAGAATCAAAATGAAAACAAACAACCGCTTCTTTGGGTTTTATGTCGCCATTTCACAGCACGCTCAATGTTTTGTCAGCAATAATAACATTTCTAATGCACTGAAAATGTGCTATAGCTCTTTTCCCAATGAGGTTCAGGAAATTCCAAAGGCAGGGAGAGCTACCTTGAGCACAGGGGCAAAATAATACGAGCAAACGGTGTCCATGGAACTATAAAGATTAGATTATAATTTGTGCCCACTGTAAAACTAGGTATGGCACAAATGCACTTCAAAAAAAGTGTCATAATGCAATAGCTCAATAGCTGTTCCAGGTTTATCTGTTATGCATAATTCTTCACCTGAATATCCCAGTCCAGAAAGAATGATCGTGCCCTTGGAGGTAGCTTGAATGCAAAGAAACCAAATTGACTTTATCTTTTAGTTGAATTGTTCCAAGCAGGTGGTTTCCTTAGATCCCTGAAAGTGAATGTTTTGGATGTATCTCAAACGGGAAGATGAAATTTGGTTTCCTGAATTAGGCTTGCATTTCCTAGTCACCTCAGTCATCACTGTAGACAAAAACATAGGCACATGCTCAAGTTCTCACATGAGGAAAGTTAAACATATGTTTGCAGTGAGTCAGAGTCCACTGTGCATAACAGTCCTGGAGTAGCAATAGCATCTCTATGGGGGAAGTGTGTAAAATACCTCTGCTCAGATCCAGGATGACTGTTCTTATGTTGTAGAGTTCAAGGAGGTTTTTGGCGTATGGCACTGATGCTTTATACCCCAAAATACTGCTGAAACATTTAATTTTGCATGTAGAAGAGGTGTGAATGAACAGAGCAGATGCAGTGGGGACATGCAGAAAGCGAGAATCTGAATGGAGACAAGGGAAGGCGAGAACAGTAACAGAAAGACAACACTGGTTAATACTGTAATTTCTCCAACATTGCAAAGGACAGGGGGAGACCCCCCCGTCTTTCCTAAAAAGGGTTTTTGTTTAATCCCACAGCAATCAATCAACGAAGCCATACAGACATCAACCCTTCCCAGGCCGGCTGCAGCAGGAGGCAGTGGAGAAAATGGACGTGTGGTCAGCCACGATTTCCCCAAATCCATGCAGACGATCCCATGCATGAGCCACAGCACTGGCATGTCCCTGGGAGCTACGGGATTATAATTGGCCTTTTGACCCATTGCCTGGGTGAGAGCAGGGGCAGCCCAACTCCACCCCTTCAGAGCCAAAAAACATACCCAACACCAACAAGACAAACGATGATGACAGAAGGGACAACTGGATGGATCTTCTCAAGGAAATCAAATCAATTTCCCTTTTTATTTGCAAACAGATCCGCTGGCAGGAGAACAGAAACAGGTCTGTACTGCAATAAGGAGAGCGTAATGGGATTTTACAGACTCGTGAACCATCCCTGATCAAAGAACCACTGGAACACTAATGAGGACTACGCCATTTTGTTTTAACTTGGTTGTTAATAAGTCTTAGTGTGTGCAATATATATATTTTTTCTTACTAATTCCTGTGGTGTCAGGGTAACATCAGCCCTTTCCCCCTTCCCTGCTCAGTCCTTCAATCTGGTTTAGTTTGGGATGCAAACCACATTGTCTGAGCTACTAACAGCAAAAAAAGAGAAAAAACGGTGCACGTGGCAAGCTGAACTCAGTGCAGGGCATCAGCATTGACCTCTTTTGTCCATCGTGATTCTGCCTTCGTTGTTCTGTGGTGAGCTCGGGCTGTGGAGTCATCGCAGAGAGGCAGACAGGGCTGCCCCCGGCTCCCCCTGCAGCAGGAAGGACTCGGTGCAGGAAGAAACCTGAACAAAAACACGAGGCTGTTTTACAAGGGGCGAAGTCGTGGGTGAGTTTGGAAAGCCCAGGCAGCGTGAGGACAAAGCAGTAACTCTTCCAGAGGCGATGAGCAGTGCTCCAAGAGGAAAATCACGTGCCTGGAGCGGAGAGTGGCAGACTGGAGCAGAGGGTTGGTCTAAGATCACGGTCGGCTGCTGAAGAGGGAAAGTAAATGTGGCATTCCCCTCACGTGTTGACTCTCCTGCCCAGGTTATTGGGGGCTAATAAGCAATTGTGAACCATTTCTTCATTGCTTAGCTTCTGTGTGTGCTCCCTTTGTGGTGGTCACATAAAGGAACCACCTGGGGCTGGGAACAGGCCATCTCCAGACACCCAGCTCTAGACAGCTGCCAATTAACCAGCGCAACAACGTGCTACAAGTCTTGGGGCTGCAACGGGGACACCCCACCCTCCTGCTCTGAAATCCCTTTATGGCCATCCTTTTCTAACTCAGAGGGACATTTTGTAGGTAGCTGGCCAGAATGGATTCCTGGAAGGAACTGCTAAAGCAAGCTGAGGAGGAGATCCTACAAGAGCATAATTCAAGTAACCATGACGTTCAGCAGCATCAGAGCTGGTCACATTGGATCTCCCCGTCAAGCTGTGGCCTGTCTGGGTACAAAGCCAACCGTAGCAGATGCCCACTGGTATCCTTAGGGAGGAGGAAGCATCCACCAGCCAGGAAAGCAGGTTGCTGACCCCAATCTTGGTGTTGCAGAAACCCATAGTGCCAGACAGGCATCTGGGGGTCCATCCACAGGCCTGGAGATCAAGGGGGCAATAGTGGTTTTCCAGAACCTCACCAAAGGCTCATTCTGTGAGTCTCTGGCACGGACAGACAAATGCTTCCCACCCTGGTGGGCCTGAGACACTACAGGGGTGTGACATTCTCAAGTGAAGGATTCCCAGAGGAACATCTGGTGAGGGAGAAGATCTGTGGGGCAGGGGGGTCATAGTGAGCCCACTTGGCCTGGTCCCATCTCACTGGTGGCAAATAAATTTCAGAGGTTCTCACAGAGTCTGACAAATATCTGTCCAGGGACTGAGCTGGACTGGAGCATTCTGAGCTGCTTTTTTCTCATTTTCTTTACTCTTTTCTGGTTTTTTTTTTGTTTTTTTTTTTTTTTTTGCAATGTAGCAAGAGAGGAGCCACTAAAGAAGGGAGGCAGGTGAAGAGAAAATGATGCAGGCAAATGACTGGCACGGGTCTATGAGGAGAATCTGGAAGTAAGGCTGGAAACTGTGTGAAAACCATTTCCCATTAGTATATGACTGTGCAGAGCAATACATTTACCACCTTTACCACCAGCCTGGTGTGAAGCATCTGCTCCACTTACTCATTTGTCATGCAACAATTTGGAGACAGCAAGTCAGAGTCAAGGTCCTAAGCCTGGACACAGCATGTCTTGTACCAATGTACTCCTCTCTCCAAAACTGGGAACATTGTGGTCTTCATCTCTCACCACTGAACATGAACTCTGTTTTCAGCCACTCCAAACACCATTTCGGGGCACTTTCTGTCGTTTAGCGTTATTTTTAACCTGCTTTTCTTAATTTTAACTCCAGTCCTGTGTAACGCTAGCACAAGTGGAGGCATCCTTATCAGCACAAGTTCTTTTTTCCATGTCCAGAGCCCTCAGATGAGTCTCCTGACCCAGCTCTTGTCGTGTTCTGGGCCAGTGTGGTGGGAACAGGCTACTGGTACCCACCAGAGCCCCATCCTCCTCCAGGAC
>VZSR01000479.1:8774371-8815681 GCA_013398615.1 Brachypodius melanocephalos
AAAAAAAAAAAAAAAAAAAGAAAAAAAAGTGAATAGGACAAAAGCGTGGAAAATGTAAACTTGTAATATGTATTTTTACTACACTTTTCTTAAAAATAGAGTAATGGTAAAACTCTTAAAGACATTGACATTTTTTTCTCAACAGGATTCCATATTTAACAGTTTTGGCTTTCATTAAATTTTGCTCTTTGGTACCTGGATCTTTTATTTAACAGCTATATTTGTTTTAACTCTCTTTTGGTTTTTCTTCCTCTCTTTTATTTTTTTTTCTTTTGGTAGTACTGTAAAGGATTTTGCTTTATCAAATGCAGTGGTGATTTTCTTTTCACCTTCTCTTTTTTTCAAGCAACATTTTTATTGGTAATTATTATTTACACCAAAAAAAAGGAAATTATCAGCTGGAATTTTAGAACCAAGGATCCATGATCCATTTCTCATACCTGTCCATGCCATTTTGTGCCAGTGCTGGATGTGTGGAAATGAAAATGATGTTACCCCTTCAGGCAATATTACCCAACCTGAATCAAAAGAGATTTCTTTGATTTTTTGCTGTGTCTGACTTGTGAACAGCAGCCGAATAAACTGCTTCAGGTTGAAATTGGGAATCTATCTAATATTTACCCAAGAGTCAGGAAACTAAATAATCACTGGGTTCAAAATTAATGATTTTACTTTGTTTGGAGTCTTGTGGGGTTATTTTTTGAGGAGGGCTATTAGAGGATTTTAGCTTGTTTGTGCAGAAAGAGAAGACATGGCCAGCTCAGAGAAAATTCAGAACCAGCACTGGTCCAAAAATCCCTGCCAGGATCAGCTTTCCTAGGAGCTCCCATGCTGTTTCAGAGGCTTGGACATTTAAGATGCTTCTCACTCAGTTTTCACACAACTAACCTGCTTAGCTCCTCATCCAAAAGCCTGTTGAGGGGCAAAAAAGGAGGAGTGTTTAAATAATGTTGGACATTTATGCAAATATTGTCAAGAGGTAAACTGCACTCCTTAATGTCATGCTCTTGTGGAGCACTTGGTGTTACAGGTGTGGAAGGATTCCCCCTCCCATATCCTCATTCCCAGTGATCATTTGGTAAAGCTGAGGCACAGAAATGCCTTTTGACCAGGCATCCCACAGGGCCAAGGTTAGAGAACCAAGATCTCCAGCATCCACGAGTGGTGTTTTACCCACTGGTAAGTTTTAAACATAGAATCAGTAAGGAACAGAATTAATACATTTTGAAAGGGGCAGTGAACCCTGAGGCTTCAAAGAACAAGAGATTCCCAAGCAGTGGGGCCTGAAGGAGAGGTTTCCCAAGGGCAGGCTATGCTGGATCAGCCCAGTTTGGTCTTCCATAATTCCCTGGGCATCCAGTGTTGTGCTGTGGGATTGGATTCTGTCACAAAATGCCCTTCTTGCTCAGTGGTTCACTCTTGGTTCCCAGTGAGATCGCAAAAATACACAAGAAACATTCCTTTGTATCTTAGCATAAACAGGACAAAATTTCCTCATAGTGGCAAAAGCAGATATTCCTTGTAATAAAGTCTCCAGCAAGAATCCTTCTTCAGCAGTTGTTGAAGCAAAAAGAGCCTCACTGAACCCTGAAGTGCAGCAGGAGAGCCACAGATGCATCACTCCTTTGCTATGGGGTCAGGACCCAGAGCTGGGATGATCAAAAAAGTTTGGCTGGGCTACTTTGTCCTACCTTCCACCAAGTGCTAGGAGAACTTAAATCATCTAAGTTCAGGGAAGGGACAGGGGGTGCCTCAAAGTGCTCTATAAACCAGTGGGTACCACTGGCCTGTTCAGCTTCAGCAACTCAGTGCTGTGTGTCCATAAAATTTTGGGAGACCTGAGGAAGTTTTCACTGTGAACACAGGCTCCTGCTCAGTTTCCAATGATATGGTCAGTCACCCAGGTCTCACATGTGGCTCTGGGTCCCAGAGGAACATATTTGGGTACATGTCAGAGCTTAGGCACCACCTTGAGGACAGGAACACATGGGTTCCTACCAGCAAAGGCACCAGCTTAACCCCAAATACCTTTTGGAGACCTCTGTGGCTTGCTCTCTGATGGCTTTGGTGGCCCCTCCTAAACACAGAGACCCCACTAACCTTCATGTGACCTGTGAGCATAAATCAGTTTGTCACCCACCAGTGCTGGTTTTGTGTCTTGGTACGCCACTGCTGACTGAAATCCCCAAGCTCTCCTCTCTGACACCCAGTTGATTAATTAAATGACAGAATCATCAGGATATCATAGTGCCCAACTGCCCAGCAGCCCACAGGAGGACAGGGCTTTTGGGGCAAAATCCACATGCAAGCCCCAACTCCATGTTCATTACAAAGGTGATACCCTTCCCACCTTCCTTCTTACACAGAGCTGCTCTGTATTATTCCAGACACTTGGTCCTGATGGTCTGAGTGCACAAGAGGGATGAGTTTAGTGTGCAAGAACCTAAACAGGTTCTTGCACAGGAACAGAGCAGAGGGGGTAGCTTGAGACTGATCACTCCATAGAAATCCTGACTATTTCCACCTGGGATTCTACACTCAGCATCACTTTCCAGTCCCCTTCTGCCCGTCCCCATCTCTCCTCCATCTGTGCATCAATACTTCCCTCAGCACTGTCAGTTTCTCCTCTCCAGGACCTGGAATGGGCTCTGGGTTTGTACATGGTGTTCTCTTAGAGGCAGATTGGTCTCTATCATCATATAGCTTTAGAAAGCAAATTACCTCTGGGATGGGGCAGAGGTGTGAATCCAGCTCCACCCTGGGCAGAAGTGATCCCATAACCTCTCACACTGTCCTTGGGCAGCAAGGAGCAAATGGGCTGTTCTGTGGAGCCACTACCCTGCAAAGTGCTGGGTTTCCTGGCTGTTCCCAGAGCACTTGGACTAATCTCCCTTTTTTTGGTGTGCACTTCTCCCAGGGAGGTGTTTCTGTTTGGCTGCCAGGAGAAAATCTGGCTTGGGGATGGAGAGGGGCAGAGTGCTGGGAATTGCCTCCATCGAGGTGAAAAGGGAGAGCTGTCTCTAGAGCAGTGAACCTGCAACCCCCACCCCTAGAGGGGTCATCACACCTCTTTCTCATGCATACACAGGTACTGAGATGCCTTTGATAGCCCAAATTAGCTGTCAAGGTACCTTCCTATCCCTAAGGAACAACGGGGTATAAAGTAACAGCCACAAAGTGTGTTCATTACTCTTCAGGGCTGGTTTAACGTGCTCTCTGGATCCCTCCAGCAGTAATTCCTCCCCTGTTCGAGCTGGCATCAAAATTAATGGCATGTCGTGTTCCATAAGTCCTGACTTTCCAGATGAAAGGTACATGCTGTTGTTCACATCACGGTTACAGTGTAATAAATCAATGCTTTCCCATTGCAAGGATTTCAGACAATTTCCCAGCTCGTTCTCCGGAGCTCAAAAGACAACTTGTCTGCCAGGCCATTGGCTTATTAAAAAAAAATAGTTTACATAAAAACAGGAAAAGGAAGGGAAACCCCAACATTTCACTGCAGTGTTGTTGCCTGCTTCATGTAGGACGCTGGGCAGCAATGCCAAGGTTTCCTCAGGCCCCATCCCAAGAGGGGGCACAGCCAAAGGGAGCACATTCCCTGTGCCAAGCCTATGGACAGGGCCAGCAGAGGCTGGAAAGGTCTCACTGGATCAAATAGGAAAGAGACAAAAGCAGAGTTTGCCAGACTCTACAACAAACCACCCCCAGTTTCCAGAAAAGCAGCAGGAAAAGGGAAGAGGAGCAAGGCCAGGACAGAGCACCCAGTAAGACCCCAAAAAATGCCCACACAGCTGCTGTCCCAGCTACTCTGAAAACTGCTGCCCACAGAGCAATTCACTCACTTAACAACATCTTTACCAAGTAAAACTTAAATTCCTCTGCTCCCAGGAGCATGTGTGAAAGACAGGAAGAGGCTGAACTTGAAAGGGGAGCCGTTTTGTTGCCTCAGATTAGCTCAAACTGCGTGACGAGCTTTCCTCACTTCAAAACCAATGTTGTTAACCTTGAAATCTGCATTATTAATATTTCAACATGAGGCCCATCAGGAGCTGCTGCAAGAGCTCTCCTGGACCCGTGACAGCTCGTCCTGTTTGATTCTAAGCATATATGAATGCATGAGTTAAGAAGACATCATTAAAAGTACATTAAGTTTAATTATGCTAGCAGTCACAGACAGTGGGAGCATCGGCTTAATGCAGAATGCATAATTAGATCAGACCTAATCCATTAGATCCGTATTTGTTAAAGAAAATGCTCCTCGTCTGTAAGTGTCACTGTTTGGAGGAACAGCACCATTTTCTGGGGACTATTCCCTCCCACCCCTCTGCCCTCCTCTCTGCCCATCATCCCTGTGCACTCAGCTGAGCCCTCACTCAGCTCCTTGCATGTTCAGTTTAACAAAAACACACAAAAAACAAAGAAAGAGATCCCCTGCCCTGGCAGCCAAGCCCTGGAGAGGCGCTGCAGTGGTTTAAGGTATTATGGACCAGATCTCCTTTGCAAGGAGCTGGCCCCATCAGAGGGTCTGTAGGTGCAGGAATGCACCCAGTCCCAGGTGGGTGTGTGGCCTCACAACCCAGCTGGACCAGCACAGCCATGCTCAGGGATGGAAAAGGGTGATGCTTTTACACAAACTCCAGGAGTATTGGCTGCAGAGTGGCTCGGGACAAAAGTCCAAAGAGAACAGAAAAAAAAAAGACAAAAATAAACCAAAATATGAATGCAAAAGTGTTTTAGCTCCTCCTAGGGCTGATCCAACTCTCTCCACTAACACCAGGAGAGTGCTGGCATGGGCTTACAGCTGTGGCAGCAGCAGAGGTGACACATCCCTTTACCCAGCAGCACAGCCCTGCAAAGCACCCAGTGCATTGCTCTGCAAAGCCACAGCATTCACAGGAAACCACCAGCACCAGTGGGAGCCGTGGGCTGTCACCCCCATCTTCACCCCACAGCAGGGATAACTGGTACCAGCAACCTCACACAGCCCCAGGCAGCCTCACCATGGCAGGGACAGCAAATCTGTCAGTGCCTGAGCCCACAGGCTGCTGTGCTTTGGTGATCCTCAGCTGGAGTGTGGTGGATCCTGTAGCCAAGTGCTTGACCCATGGAATGATAGCAGCACCTCCAGCCCGGAACCATGGCAGTGGACTCAGCCTGGGCAGGGCATTTCCCAGCTCCCTGGGGCAGTCCCAGAGGAGATGCACCTCACCAGCAGCTCTTGAGGTGCCATGCTCGCTGCCACCCTGCTCTCTGCAGAGGGGTGAATTCACCATGAGCCTCCACAGGTTGTTCACAATGTCCTGAGTGACTCAGCTCAGCTCTGGACGAGGGGAGGTTCTGTGAAAGCTGAGGTCCCAGTCCCACCGGGTGGGGGGATTTCAGCTCATGTCCCCTCCAGGCTGGAGAAAAAGCAGGCTGGAAAGGGGAAGAGGTGAAGGCCAGAGTGTGACATGGGAGTGAGCACAGGAGCAGTTGTGGCCCAGGAGGGAACCCCAGAGCCCTTTGGTTGATAGCACTCATCACAGGCAGGAGACACTTAACAGCTCAAGCAAGCCCTCTAACACCTGCCTAAGTGCTGAATATTATTGCTATTAAAATATAATGGCCTCTCACTGCCTCTCCTGTGTGGAGCTGTGATTGGGAAGCCACAGCATGGAGCACAGCCCCACAGGCAGGGCAGAGGACGGGATTAAAACTTCTGAAGATACCATTCACACCCAAAGGCCAGCCCCAAACAGACCACAATTACTAGTTGGACAACAATTGAGATTTACATGAAGAGTTCTGAATAAATCAACTGCTAACTTATGTTTGGAAAGGGCTTTTTGATTTGTTTATTTTCTTTTATTTGGAGAAAGTCCCTTCCAGCCCCCTTTATCCATATTTCATCTTCATCCTTGACACCTCCATCTCATGTCTAGGCAGACAAAGGTGACACAGGGAGGTTGGTCTATGCCATGGGGTCTATAAGGAGATGGGAGGAGGGTCAGCACCCCAGAGGTCCCCTTTTTGCCCCCTTTTGCCCCCCCATTTTGCAATGCTGCGGGTCACCAGTGCCATCCTGCCCTCAGGGTCTCTCTCTCAAACAGAGTTTGAGGAACCCCTTGGCTTTCTCCCTGCCACAGAGGTGGTTTCCATGTTCTCTGCTTTTAGGGCTTTTACCTGAGTGCTCACCAGCATCTCTAATGCCAATCCAACAAACATGGGGAAAGACAGGCTAAAGGCTGCTGTGATTTTCTTTCCCATTTGTATGCTGAAGCCCTGGCTCAGCTGAACAGGAAGAAACAAGATAAAGCCTTGGGAGGATTTTCTTCCTCTAAGGAAGCAGTTGGATTATAGGAGTTGTGCATACTCCCAGCTCCTGATGGACTTTTTGAGTGAGGGATATTTGGGGAAATATTGGAAGCATTCTAACCTCACAAGGTCTTTTAGAAAAAGCATTGATCTCCCCAAACGGGCAGCAATTGATATGTTCAAAGTGATCATTGTGTTCATTCCTGTTTGCACTGTGTGCATCTACGTGCCATTTAAAAGTACAGAAGAAACCCCTCAAAAAAAATCAACTATGAGCACAAAGATCAGCTCTTTGCAGAAAGAAATGCGAGGACCTTTATGTCCTCATCAATGCCCTTTGGTGTGATAATCCATATGGCAAGATGAAAGGATAACCCCTGGTGCTGTTAATTGTTCTTTCCAAAGGAAAGCAATTAAACTACTGCATTCATGGAGCAATCAAAGGGAAATCTAAGTTAACCCCTGTGTGGCCAGTTTGCCCCAGCCCAAGTTCTGGCATTCCTGATGGGAGATGGGTTGTAGCTCTCACCGTGGCAGTCACAAGCCACACACTTTCAGAGACTCGTAAGCAAATTTTAGGCAACAACCCCCTCTGAGATCCCACCAGACATCTGGCAGAATTCAGGGAGATGTCACACATCTCCATCTCGGCTGCAATATATTTTGACAGGATCCTGACACAGCCACATGACCACAGTGTGATCAGCTTTCATATGAAGAAGTGTTTTCGCTCTGGTGCAAGAGAAATCTCCCCACCCCTCACAGACCATATGCCACATTTTTAGTACATTTGCTGATTAACCAGAAAGCAGGAAAAGAGCTTGAACACTGCTCCAGTCATTCCTGGATCCCTTTTTAGAACAATTGGCACAGAAAGGGTTGCATCTCCTGGTCCTTCTTAAAATAAATGCAAACAGAATGAGTCTCATGGGGTCAGTGGTGCCCCATGAGAAGTCCAGGTGGAAGGACAGGACACTTCCCCATGTCCTGGTTCCCAGAGGGCTCCCCTCTTCTACAGTCAGCAGGTCACCCCACATCCCTCTGTGTTTCTTGAAGGGGCCAAACAGATAATTCAGGAAGAGATTTTCAAGCTTAGGGAATGCAAAGCCCAGATGAGTGGTTTTGCAGCAAATGCTCCAGGTCCAGCCTGCTAGGTCCTGTAATGAGCTGGGATTTCAGGATATCAGCACTGCTCCCTCCACAGGGCACAGGGATGGCTTTCCAGGACAGAGCCCTCATCCCTGTTGTTCCCATCATTGCCCGATGCCACACATAGAACCACACAGTGGGGTGTAAGGTCTGAGTCTGGAACTTGTTGGAGAAAGGATTAACACCCCAAATACGAGCTGCAAAGCTGGGCTGGACTGGGAGGAACGGGGAGATTGCCAGGAGCAACAAAAGTGTGCTGGGAGAGCTAGGGAGGGTTTTGCTGGGAGAGCTGGGGCAGGAGGCATGGCTGGGGTTTGGGAATCTGTCACTGCCTGCACCCTCTCTTGCAGCCATGGGGAAGATGAGAAAAAAGACACTCGCTTGCTTTTAATACCACGGGTAGGAGGGGAAACTCTCAGTGCCTTCCTCCTTCTGGCTCCTGAGCTGTTCTCCAAGCAGGAGTGTAGGAAGGAAAGCTTCCTTATCCCAGCCTGTGGGACTGGTGCTTAATCCCTTCAATAGCACCGAGTTCTTCAGCTGCTGACAGAGACAGGAGGCTGCTGTGCAGGAATAATGGGAGGGAGATTAAAAGGGGTCAAAAGAGAGCCTGAAAACTGCTGAATTATGTGTCTGGGGCTTCATGAGGGACTGGTGAAAAGGGGAGGGTATGACATTAACAGGAATTAGGACACTACCAAGGGGAGGCTTCCTATCACTGAGCAGAGGCAAAACTCCAAAATGCGTGCCCTGAAAAGAGGAAAAGCAATTACTTTACAGGTCAGAAAATACTTTTTGGTAACTGTAGTGCATCAGGTAGTGTTGTGTGCCAGGAAGAAAAGATACAGCCTAATTTCAGACCAGGAAGAAACAAACAAACTCATGCAAGCACTCTGCAAAACCAGAAAAAAAACCCTTGTGTGGTTCCCCAAAGATAGATCCTGACAGACTGCTGTGATTTGTTTTGTTGGTCTGTTTTTCTTCTGAAGCTGCTTGTGTTTCTAAGGGACGGAGGTGTGGTAGGTTTAATGTAAATGAGCTTCACAAAAACATTTGATTTTGTGGGGGAACTCATTAGCTAAAACGAAGACTATAAAAGAAAAGTTGTCAAAGTGAGACATCTAAAGAGAAGATAATGAGTTGTACTGCAAAGCATAACTGAGTGGAAGGAACATACATACAGAGCTTCTCTGGAAGATTTATCTTGCAACCACTGTTAAATCACATGAAGAATTGAAAGACTTTAAATTTGAGGAATAGACAGGATGAAAGGCTGTCGTTTGACTTCATGATTGAGGGACTGACTGCAAGACTCCCTACTGCTGGAAAGAGCAGATGAAGATCTGGGTACACTTGCTGATCACAATGAGGATGTTTGCTCCCAATGGGACAATACCCTGTGCAGTCATTTAAAAAAAAAGAAAGTTAAAAAAACCCCAAACATATTCAAGGGTCACAGCAAGAATTCCACATGGCAAAAACCTCTGATGATACCAAAAACATTATGCACAATCTTGGCCAGCCATCATGGGGAAAGCTGACCTGAAACTGGAATAACTGGGAATGCAATCTTGCAGAAAATACTTTCCAGCCTCACTCATGTTCGTGCCTACCAGCAGTATAGTGGCCATTGTGACCTAAACAGCCTTTATCTATGAAATGCCTTCTCTGAGCTGTCCCAGGAGTTCATAATCTTATTTAGAAAGCTACTGAGCCAAGGGCAAGAGGGTTTTTCTCTCCCTGGAAAAGCTGGGCCAAAGTTGCGTCTCCAAGAAATTTTTCAACCCGCCTGGGAAATCTGCTCTGAAACTGAGACGGGGAGGGAAGCAAGGCAGAGAAGGGGCCAAGGACACTTTGAGCTGGTAGACAGGAGAGAGTGAGAGAGGGGAGGATGACAAAACAGATGCTGGTGCATAACGAGTGCCTCCAAGGAGCCGCGTCCCCACGCAGCCGGAGCACGAGGCGCTGCGGGGAGCGGGACGTGCCGGGGCGCTCCAGAGGTGTCACTTTTTGGATTTAATGAGCTTCAGCTGCTCCCTGAAAACGTGCCTGGCTCCCTCCAGAGCTGCCAGCTACGGAACTGGGACGTGGCTCCAGCCCCCGTTGTCAGCAGCTCCCGAAGGTGAGAGAAAATTCATACGAGCACCAGGTTTTGCTGGCTCCGAGAGGCGCTGGGGTGAGAACAGAGATCCTCGGAAATCCTGCCGGGCTGACACGTGGGGCTCCTCCCACGCTTGGCACAGAGGGAAGGCTTAAAAGCAGAATTTGTCCAGGAATAAGAAAGCAGCGTCTTTGTGCCAGTTGGCTTGGAGGCAGCGAGGTGCAGCAAAGGAAACACGATATGGGTTTGTTAGCTCTCCAGCAGAGACTGGCTCGTAATTACTGCTCTGAACCACTTGTGGGTGGACTGTGTGCTGGAGTGGGTTGTTTTCTACACTGCCCTGGTGTGTAGATTGTGGAGCAGTAGGTTTTGGGTGAGGTGTTTCTGAAGAGCTGCAGGATGTGTCAGCGAGGCCAGGGATGACCCCGTGGGGTGAGGGGGTGTCTCCCTGCTGCTCAGATCAGGGCCCAGGGTGCTGCACATTCCCAGTGCACCCCTCATGACAATCATGAAGCTCTGAGCAGTCCTTTGAAGGAGATATCCAAAGTACAAGTTACCCTGGAAGTATTTGGAGACCTGGGTGCTCCTCCATGGCTTAGATCAGTGCTTGGTCAGTTTCTGAAGTTTTTTCATTTTCACTCATTTTAAGAGAGAAAACATTCCAAGGTTTTTCCCTGTACTCTAGTCCCTAGGCACTCTAAGACTGGTGCAAGGTATCCCTTCAGGTGATGTGAGGGAGCAAGCCCAGCTCCTGAAGGTCCTGGTGGCACAGAAGCTGCAATGGCTCAAAGCCAGGAGCAAAAGCATTTGGGCACCAAAAATCATGGAAGATCTTTGTTATGATGGAATATTTCTTTCATTGCCTGATTGCTTTGCCCTCCTTCCCTCTGCTGTTTGTCATGTGTAAACATAATTTAAGGAACAACGAATTCCCAAGGTCACAGCTCCCACCACGTGCCCTTAACTGATCATCCCAGGAAAAGCTGCAAAGGGCAGGGAATCCGCTCAGCTGGTGGATATTACACAGATTCCATTTTCACAAGCAGCACAAGCCCTCCCTGAGGAGGAGAGGAGCGAGGAGGAAGATCTCATCACGTCTGACTGATGTTTAGAAAACAACTTTGCGTCCCACCAGCGCCAAAGTCCCAGGACACATCCTCTTGCTCTAATTTACAGTTACAGCCGTGGAGAGCTCTTTCTTGCAAGATGAAAGTGGGCTAAAAGCAGCTGAGGGAGGAACTTCAGGAGATACGAGGGCAACATGAGCTCCCCCTGCTCTCAGAGCTGAGCCCAGCCCAGCTGCCTGCGTGGCAGGGGCCAAATGACGGGATAATTGCTCTCCCTGCAATACACTGACTATGTACGTTTAGATTTCAATTAATTTGCTGGCTCTAAACGAACTGCCTCCTATTGCTTTCAGCAATCAAGTCTTGTTAATTGAAAATAGCGTTTATCTTATCTCTAGGAGAAGGCTGGACAAAAGTAGGGCAGCAGAATCCCGTGTGAAGGTAGCAGAAAGTGAAAGGAGGAGGGGGGAAATGAAATGAGGGAGCAGAGCAGCCAGGCTGGCCAAGGCAAAAAGTTCAGCTTTTCAGCTTTTTTCTTTGTTTTTTTTTTCTCGAAGGCTTCCTTTTTTTCAGAGTGTCCCAGTTTGAAAGAGGTTTTCTTTTGGCCCACATCTATGTGGTCCCACTTGCAGCAGGTTGTGGCTGTCAGTGGGGTTATGTGTGCTCCTGGGGCATTGGCTCATGCTGCAAGGGCTCTTGGAGACAGAGTTTGGGCTCTTGAACACAAGGTTTGTGCTCATGAACACAGGGTTTGGGCTCTTGAACACGGGGTTTGGGCTCTGGAACACAGTTTGGGCTCGTGAACATAGGGTTTGGGCTTGTGAACACAGAGTTTGGGCTCTTGAACACAGAGTTTGGGCTCTTGAACACAGAGTTTGGGCCCTTGAACACAGAGTTTGGGCTCTTGAACACGGGGTTTAGGCTCCTGAACACAGAGTTTAACTCCCTGCTGCCCCTGACACCTCGGTGCTGCCTGAGGCTGCTGGAGTACAGGATGAGTATCTCACATCTCATCTAATTCCTGAGCACAAGGAATTGTATTTAAAGCATTTCCTCGGGTGCTGGGTGAACCCCAAGCCTTGATCACCCTGTCTTTGTCTCCACAGGGACAGCCACAGGAGAAACAGTAACTGAAATGTCAAAAGTGTCTCAAAAATCAAACAATACCCAAAGCCCACCTCCTGCTCCTTTTCCCAAGGAAAGCCCATTCAAAAGACTGCCAGCCTTGCTGTACTGTTTGAAGAATGATCCCAGCTTCTTACCTTTAAATTAAGTTGCAGAGTAAGTCCTTAAGACATGAGATCTAGCACAGGTTTGGGTTTTTTTTTTTTTCTTTTTCCTGGTCTGATTACATAAACCGTCTCTGAGTTTCCCACCATATGAACCTAATATTATCTCATACACACAGTCGTCCTCTCATTAAAGGGAAATCAGAGGAACTGACTTAAATAAATCTTAACACCCTGTGTGAAAAATCTGGCAATTAAAGCTTCTTGCCCCTGGACCTTTGAAAGTGACACGTGGCAAATCCCCTTCAGTCTTTAAAAAGAACAGCTCATCAAAGGATGGTGACACGTGTGGGTGGGAGAGGAGGCAGGGGAAGGGAGGAAACAGGAGCATCCAAACTGAAAGGGACTGCGAGACAAAAGCTGACCCTCCTGCCAGAAACTGAGGAGAGAAAAACAGCAGCATTAGAGGAGCCTGACAAGCCCAGCTCGTTCTGGAGCAAGGAAGGCAGGATGGAGGTGGGTGCAACCAGGCAGCACCAGGGATGCATCATTTCACAGACACCCCCCCCCCGCCCAGGTACAGTTCTGACAGGATTTTTGTGTTTGATGCTGATCTCACAAGGCAAAATGTTCTGGAGAACAGCAAGCAGGGCCATGGACCAGGCTGGCAGCTCTTCTGTAGACCTTCTGGGAAAACATCCTCAAGACAAATTCCCCAGGATAAATTCACCCTCCTTTTGGTAACAACCTGTCCAGGGATAAGCACTTCTAATACTGTTTTTCTGGAGAAAGGGTTTGGGGGTTTTATTTATGGATGGGGAGAAACGGGTGGATTTTACCACTGTTGAAGCTTCACCAGTGAGAAGGAGATGTACTAACCAGGTGTTCAACTTCCCTGTAATCAGATGGAACCTCTCAAGATTGCTTGGTCCTTCTAGCTCATTCTGAAACCTTGAACATGTTTCTGAGCTCTCTATCACCTGATATTTGTACAAATGGAAATTATGGTCTTCATTCCCATTCTCTTATGACTCATCTCGAAAGCACAGAAAACAGCAGTGTCTTGGAAAAAAGATACAAAGTGTATATTGGAGTGGTTTTTATGACCTAGACTGTGACATCTCTTAATCTGGGGCTAAAAGCTTTCTTGTTTGCTTTCTCTCCACTTCTTTGTTATCTAGTTCTTCCAGGATGGCAAGAGGTGAAAGAGATCTTACGATAGAAATCACTGATGTGCACAGGCAGGTGAAACTCAAGCAGTGGGGAACTGATGATGGACTGGAACTCATTAGCATGAAAATCCTCAGGTGCCTTGTAAAGCTTCTCCTCTGAGTCTGCTGAAGTGATAACTTCACTGGCAGAGATTTTTCTGAATAGGAATGGCCAACCAGGGACCATTGGTTTGATTGGATTGCAGTGAAGCTTCACACGACACCTGAAACAATCTGTGGGGCCAAAAAATGTTTGTTAGGAGACCAAGACAGGAGATTTTGGTGCAGCTTGGCATTTGCCCAGCATGAGAGGTGAAGATGAGCCACAAGCTGATAATGGACAGTGCAGCAGAGAGAAGGAAGTGAGGGACTTGCTCTGGGCAGGCTGGGGAACACAAAATGATGCACAGCAAATGAAAAAAAGGAAAGTTTAAGGTAGGTCTTGGATAGGTAACTGCCTCTTGGATAGCATTGCCTCTTCCAGAGGGAAGGAAAGCTGGTAGCACATCCCATCTCCCTGTGGTGTTTCCTTCCAGATCTCTAGTTCTCTCCTCGACATTTAATATCCACTCAGATTCAGGATTCTGCTAAGATTCAAGCACTATTTGTGCCTCTTGGTCTTTAGGGTAGATATCTCCTTCATTCATTGGCCTTTGCTGACACTGAGGTCAGAGCACAGACCATTTTTGGTGGCACTGACCCTGCTCCACGTGCTTGCAGAAGCAAAGTGCTTGTGCATGTGTGTGTGAGAGGTCACATTTCTTTAGCAGGATCTTTGAGACCTTGTAAAAGTAGAGGACAACAAATCTGCCCTGCACCCAGACTCACCCAAATCTTGCACAAACACCAGTTCTGCACTAGGGACAAAGCCCAGGGGAGGAGCCCAAGCAGAGCAGCACAATGCACCCTCCTCTCTCACCTAACCTCAGCTCCAAGTGCCCCATTTGTGATCTCCCATTCCCAGCACTCCCCAAAAAATGCTGTTCTGCAACAGCTGTTCACACAAGGAGGACTAAGCCAGGAGGGTCCCTGCCTGCTGGGTGGCACAGACCCCTCCTATGCCATTGTACAGAAGGTTTTTGTTCTGGCTTTGCTATTCCAGAAATGGTTAGTCCACATTAGCAGGCATGAGGGGACACTCAACACTGGTCACACCACAGCCTGCACTGTGAGTGTCTTTGGCTTCAGACCCAGACCAGCAGTCCAAGCACCTCGAGCCTCCTGTCCTCCAGATTTTTCTTGGCACAAGCCTTGCCTTTTCAGGGAAAAATAGTCCATGTGCTTTTTATCAGCACTGACAGGCCTTGCTCCAGCCCCCATGACTCTGGTTCTTCTGTGACTGCAGCAGCGTTTAATTTCCAAGGCAATTTAGTTTTAGGCAAAAAGCAATCTCAGCACCCCTGCCTGCTGCCACTTGCCTGCAGAATCCCACATCAGCTGCTGGAGGGAAAACGCAGCTGGGACCCCTGGGGAAGGCACAGGGGCCAGGAACTGCAGGAAGCCGAGGTGTTTGATGTTTGCTTTATTTATTTATGTAGCAGCCACCTTCTCCTGGAGCATCTCTTTCTACCGAGGAGCGATAAACTGCTCCCGGCTCCTGCTTGCCCCCCGCTGCTGGCTCCGTTTTCTGCCAGGCTCCATCTCGTTAGCATGCACCAAAGAGCCCCTGCTGCCATCCCTGCCCGGCTGCCCTCCCTGCCCTGCTCCAAACGCTGCTGGTGTGCCATGGAAACAGCAGACAGTGCAAGGGAGAAGGATGGGGTTGGCTCCAGAGATGCCCCTGGCAGCCACAAGACTGATGCAGCTTCAGAATTAAACTCCCCACTGCCCTTCTCACAGCTGAGCTGAGTGTGGTGTGGTGTACAAAGCAATTTAAACACGTTTAATTAAATCAGCCTCCTTCCATGGTGCTGGTTTGCAGCTGAAGGTCAGTGATTCACATCTGAAGCTGCACCAGGGTGACTGAGGGCTGAGTCCAACAGGCCCCATCCTTGGATCTCCTTCCGCATCATGGGGGGGAGCAAACCCCTGACATGGGCTCTACAGTGGACTTGAACCTCTCCTTGTGTGTGCAGCTCATCCCCAGGTGTGCCCAGCTCCTGCCCTGCCACACTCTCCTGTCCACTTGCAGCTCACAGAGCCCTTGGTTCCCCCATGGCTCCAACCCACACTGAAGCCTCATCCCTCTGCCAGGGTCTGGGTGTCACCAGTGGTGTGCAGTGTCCAGGCAGAGCTGTGCCAGGTGCTGCCCCATCCCACCCCTGCAGTTACCCCACACTGCCATGCCCCTGCTGTTCCTCTCCTTCTCTGCAGCTGAGCAGCCAGGGGAGAGAGGCACACTGCTGGGGTGGATAATTTCTAAAAGGAGTTAGGTAAAGCTTCCCATCACAGCAGCAGGCTCAGTGTGCTGTGAGCTGAAGAGCAGGAAAAGCAGTTTATCCAGAGGTACCTAGCAGGGAGGAGGATGGCATTGCCCAGGAAACAGCTTTGTTTGCCTCCAAATACCAACTAGGCAGGTTAAGGCAGAGTTGGTGTCCCCAACACCCAGGGGACATTTGTTATCATGCATGGACTGGTCTCTTATGGGGTGCTGGATCTCCAGAAACATCTCTCTGGTCACTGAATTAACAGCAGCCCTCTTGTGTAACCAGGAGCTGCTGGCTGCAGACACAAGCCCTGCACTGGCAGCAGCTGGGCTTCCACCCCAGCTTGGCCACCCAACTCGACCCTGGGCAAGCAGCCTCACTTTCCCAGTGCCTGGGAGCAGTGTTGGACAGGGCTGGAGAGGGCACAGCTCCTCCACAGGGAGCTGTAATTAATATCTGGAAGCTGCTGGCTGCTCTAGCAATCCCAAGCTATCCACGTTGTGCCTGTGCCATTCACATCCCTCCTGCTTTGTGAAGCATATTTATTATTATCTTTATTAATTACATACTGCAGTGCACTTAAAATAGGGAGGAGGGGGAAGGAATGGCCAGCACTTTCCCACCACAGAAAAGCAAAATGCTACATTTTGTACTTGTTGAAAGTAAAAAATCTTCCATTTCATGGAGTGTGAGATGCATTACTAATTGCACAATTATTTTGTTCCATGGCACTCACAAAACAGAACTTGGAGTGCTTTCAGCAAATTCTGGTGTTGAGGAAATAATGACTTGGTTTTTTTTTTTTTTTTTTTTTTTTAAAGTACTAAATTACATGCTCTTCCTTTATGACAGTTATTTCTTGGGTTTCTAGGATATTTCTGCCCTAACCCTTCTAAAGGCATAAGAAGCAAAGCTTTGCTGCATTAGCAACGTGCCAGAGTCAGTGTGGATGCTGAGGAAAGGAAGGAGCTGAGCAGGGGCTGCTCCCTGCCCACCTCCCACCACCCCAGGCAGCAGCTGAGCCCTCTCTGATAGGGGTCAGGCTGCAGGGGTCACTTGCTTCCCCCTGAAAGATGGTGCCATGAAGGCCAGGTGACACTTTACATGCAAAATTCATCCTGTGCCCTACAGAGGTGCCAACAAACATCAGGAATGCGAAGAGCTGGAGCAGCTCCTGCTCCTGAGGGGCAGAGGGGGGTGATGCAGATGTTCCAGCTGTCCAGTACAAAGCTTGAGCAGTGGAACAGAGAAGGACAATGCGTGTTTGCACTCATAGCTGCAATAGGGCAGATGAGCTCCTTCCACAAGGTGTGCACAGACTGCAACGTGCAAATGCTCCCAGGGAGGGGGATTTTGCAGATCTTTAAATTTAGAGGCCCTAAAAGCCCTCCTGAGGCGAGAGGTGTGTTAGCCCCACCCCTGCAGTGCTGGGCTGCAGTGTGTCCTTCCTTCCATGGCTGCTCTGTGCGAGCCCAGCCTGCACGGTCTCCCATCAGATCTTGTCGAGACAAACTCAATTTAATAAACTGTAAAACTAATGACATTGAAAATAGTTCTATGGACTTCTTTGCTGTTTGTTCTTTCTCCCCTCGTGCCATTCTCCCACCACACACATAAAAATACAACTCTCAGCAGCCTCAGGTCTCTTTTCCAGCTCTGCCCTGGGCTGAGGATGTACCTGGCAGCATGCAGGAGCAGCACAGATGAGCGAGAGCAATCTCACTCAGCTCAGCAGGTAAGCACAGATGTTTGGAAAACTAACCTCTTCAAGATGAGAAGAAAAATAAGTCTGTTTCAGTGAGATTGATCTGCTGGCACCAACAGAGCAATCAGCTGGACTTCTAGGAGAGCAGCAACAAACAGCAAATTAGAAGGTGGCAGCCCGCTGAGAGTTCAGGCAAATTAGAAAGCAGGATGTGAGTCTCAGCAGAGGCTGGCTGGGCTGAGCCAGCTCCTTGTGGCCCTGCAAGCCAGGCTCTCACTCTGCTGTGGTGGCCAGTGGCCACATGTCAAGGTGAGGGAGCCAATGGCCATGGTGCACTCTGTGGGGACATTGCACCAACAACAGCCATCAGGTACCTTCAGGCCAAGCTGCTCCTCCTGCCAGCCAAAACTTAGACTTTTTGTCAATTAGCTGTATTCTTGAGCAATTTCTCCTTCTTTTAGAAGACTTTGAAATACAGCTACAACTACAAACACCAAGATGTAAAGCAGGAGCACTGTGCAGGCTCTGCAGGACACTTTGGCCAGTGGGAGCACAAGCAGTGGACGACCCTCCTGCTACAGCTTGCTGCTCCTGGATCTGGATTTTCCTAAATGCCCCCCCAACTCCACCTAACTGAGCTGTTTCTGAGTCTCTCCCTTCTCCTGCCAGTGAGATACTCCTCGTTGGGCAGCTGAAGAGGAGCGAGTTGTGTTTGGAGTCAATCATTCCCACGCGAGGTCAGGGCGGTCAATCAGCTCAAGTTGCCTTCATGGATTGTGAGGCTCTGATGACAAATGCTTCCACCAAGGCACAATATTTCAGGAACTGTTGTTTAGCTGCTCTAAGGAGGATCTGAGTGCCCCAGAAACTCTGGCTTTATCCCTAAATTCTGACCTAATGTATATTTTAAATACTGATCACGTGGGAATGATGGTGCCAGTGTTTTCCTCCTGAAATGGCTCCAAATGAGATGAATAATTAAACATCTCTGCTAAAGATCTCAGAATAAAAAATCCCAGATTATAACAGCACAGAAGCACATCACTAAGGAGTACAGGTTGGCAGTCAAATTCTGCTCAGGTCAAGGCAATTACAGCTGTGGCTTTGTCTTTCTCTGAAGTCACAGAATTTTTAAGAAATCTTTGTCCTCGGTTCTAAGGAGACAAAACTTCACCTGACATTTTTGAATTCAGTTTAATGAAGTTTGCTTTCATTCCTTCCCCCATTCCTGTTGAATAAAGGCAAACACTTTCCATTTTCTTGTGCCACTTCTACCACAGAAATTAATGCTCCTTTTTGGCTGAAATGTCTGGAATGAATTAAGCTTCCCCTGGAAATTACTGCAATGCTGGGTGTGCAAGACAGGTGAAGTGAGGAGTCTGCTAACAAAGAGGAGGAGGGAGAATGCTTTCAAGTGCTTTATAATTGCTAAGATTTTTTTTAATCTTGTTTACATTTAACTTTGCACATTAGGTTCATAACCGTGGTGTGCAACCAGGTGCAGTAGCAATACACAAGATCTTATTAAGAGGAGCAAATTAAGAGGATCTGAGATGGAAAAGGAGGGGCATTGAGATGGAATTAGCACCTGCTGATTTTCATCCTTTCTAACAATATATTGCTTGTCAAGAAACTTGAAGAGGACCAACTTCTGTCAGTCAACGACGCACTTGAGAGAAATAATTGGAATGGGAAGTGCAATGGCTCACAACAATCTCCAGAATCTCCTGGTTCCTTGGCTTTCCATCCAGTGAGCACTGCCTTGCTGCAGTTTGGCATCATTCAAGGCCCCTCCTGCTGTTCTCCTCCCCTCGTTTTGCTAATTGCAGTGGCTTTTTACAAACCTTAAATACAAATGGGTCTTGAGCAGTTCTAACTGGATTGAACTATTGTGTCAGCAGCTTTTCAGCCCTGCCAGGAATGGTCAAAATAAAAGATTTAGATTTTAACCAGGTTGCTATCAGAATGGAAACAAGGATCAACTGATTATGGGTCTCTCTTTAGGATGTCTCTCCTGCTGGTGCTTCAATATTATCAATACCTTCATATTACTGGATGTAGAAATGAAAGTTAAGTTAAGAGAGACCCTAAAGTCCTGGACCCAGTGAGAAGTGACTTGTTAAGCTTGCTCAGAAATAAAAATAAGGGCAAAATCAGAAATTTAACCTTCACCTTGGAATTATTACAATTCTTATTGTTGCCAGAGGAATAGAAGGACTTGTACAGAGAAAAACAATGGAGATATGGATATACTTCAGGGTTTATATTTCTATGATTTTTTTTTTTTTTGGTCAACAGGCACCTGCCCCCATGGGCTGGGCTGCATCCTGCACCCTCCTTTGAAGAGTGGGTCATGAGAGCCCTCCTTGCATGCCAGCACCTTGGGAAAGGGAGGCAAGATGCCAAATCAAGGGCTGAACGCGGGGCTGGATCTAAAATCTCCTGTCAGGCATCCAGAGAAGCCCCCAGCCTGAGTCAGCTGGAGGCAGCAGCTGTTGGGCAGATGAGTTACACTCAGACAATTGAAGGATCCCTCAATCCCACTGGCAAGCTCTGCTGAGCATCCCTGGGGCAGCCTGAATCCATCATCCTGCTCCTAGAAAAACCCTGGAGCCCCTCAGACTGGGAAAAGACACTGGGAACAGCAGCTGGACCCCATTCCCCTGCAAACCCACACCTGCAAGCCCAGACCTGAGACAGCCCAGGCTCCCCATGAGCACCTGCAAAATCGAAATTCAGTTCAGCACAAGCCCAGCAGCCCAGCCAGCCTGAGCCTGCTCAGCAGCGGGATCTTTTCCTTAACATAAGAAAACATCTTCTGCAGGAAACAAGGGAATGAGAACTTTTTTTCTGAGATGTCACCTCTCTCTGCCACCTTTAGCTCAGTGTTAGCGTGGAGCTGCCGGGGGGACTCTGACCTTTGTGGGAAATGTAAAAATCATTGAGGCTTTCATATTGTTTAATATTCCTCATTGATTAGTTTCCTTCTCCCTGAAGGCAAGTGGATTTGACTTAGAGCCAGAGCTCAGCAGTACCCAGTGCTGTGGGTGGTATTGAGCTTTCAAGAGAGAGAGAAAGCTGACAAAATAAAACGCAGAGGATGACTTTCAAACATAAGGACAAGAAAATTAATAACTTTCAGAGTGGATGTCTTTTTTCCTGACCTGGACTAAAATCTCACTACCATTTGCATAAAGCTTTAACTCCCAGAGACAGTCAAACATTGACAGCTTATTTTGGAACTTATTTCAGCTCCAAACCATGGAACTCATTTGTTGCAGCTACAGAAACATTATGTGGGTCTGGTTTTAATTCTTTTTGTGCCAAACATTGGCTGCATTTGCTGTGCCCACCCCAGAGCAGCCTTGTGGGTGCACCAGCCCTGGGATGATCTGGGATGCTGGTGGCACAAATCTCCCACCTCACCCCCTCTGGTCAACAGGATTTCCCAGTCCAGCCTTGAGCAGGCAGGAGGAGGAAGAGCTGCCTGTCCGGGCAGAGCAGCTGCCAGGGAACAGACCAAGAGAAACAGGGCACAGAGCTCAGGGTGGGGCAGTTTGCACTGACTGGAGAACAGTGTGGCCCCACGAGGATTTCCTGCTTCTCCAGACCCGGAGCATCCAACCTCACATAAATCCATCCCCGTGCCAGACAAGCTGAATGAAGCAGAGCTGCTGAGTAAGGAAGGGACCCATTGAAAAGCCTGTTTAATTGCCTTGAAACTTGTTTTGAGGAACCACAGGCAGTAATCCCCCTTCTAATAAAACAGCCAAGAATAGCCATGTCTGGGCAGCTCTTGCTACTTGATTAATCTCATCTCAGCTCTGGCTTCTTTTCCCCAAAGCTTCTTCCACAAAGCCCTGACTCGCCTCATTCCACTGAGTCATGCACAGCACAGATCCCTCTGCTCCCAGGCTGTTTCTTCAGGCTCATTATATTTTTAAAGCTGGGCTGGTTCTCTTCCTCCCTGCGTGTCCAGCCAAGTGAATGTTGGGATGTGCTTTCTGAAGCCAGGTTTCACATGGCCTGCCAGGAAGCCCAGTAACATCCTCCAACAGGGACTGGTGTTCTGCACACCCCATGCCCTGCTGGCCATGCCACAGGTTTTGGCATCAGCAGAGGGGCAGTCAGTGGGAGGAACACACCACTCACTTCTGCCCAGTCATTCCCTCTCTGCTCCCAAGCTTTTAGGCTCTCTGGTATTCTCAAATGCTCATTACAACTCTCCCCCGTTTGCTTTAAGGGGTTTGTGCTATCGTGTATCAGCTTAGCTGAGGTCACTGTTACAATAGCAATGGATAATGAAGGAATAATGAGCATTAAGAACTGCCTTCAGATTAATCACAGCTTTATTTAGCTATTTCTAGGTACAACAGTGCACCTCCAGGCTCCCTTATCTTTTTGGGTGCACCTGGAACTGCGAAAGCTTTAAACTTGCAAATCCAAAGCTTTAACAAGGTAAATAGTTCTGCTCCAAACACTTCAGTATGGCAATAAAAAAATAAAGAAGAAGAAAAATCATATTCTATATTTGGTCTTTGGATTTGTTGGGTGTGCAGGAGAGGGAGAGTTTATAGATTTGTACAGGAGCTGAAAACTTCTTCCTGCGTAGCAGCCCTCCTTGCACCACGTACAGAAAGGAGAGAGCTGCTCCTGTTCTTGCAGTGTGACCCTCAGCATTCCCCCATCCCTGCTGAATGGTTCTGCTGCAATGTGGACACTGGGCATGGATTTCCCACAGTTCTACTCAATGCCTTTATAAACTGCCTTTTAAGCATCTCTTTTCTCATCTGAGAATAAAACTTGCCTCCCTCCTACTGCAGTTATTTGTGAGAGCTTTATAAAGCATCCAGGAAAGAGAATTGTTTTTCCATTTCACTCCTGGACCCTTCAAAATTCTGAAAAAAATAGATTTAATCACCTTCCTAGAAAAACAATGGTGATGTCAATGTTACAACGGGATGTTTTAACCCCTCGGTCTGAGCTGGGACCCAGGAACCAAGAATGGGATATTCACAGCATTTGGGGTGTGTCACACCTGGCTCCTCAAGGTTTAACTTTTGACCAGGATCTTGCAGGCTCTCCAAGCTTGTAAAAAGGATTTGTGCTACACAGTCCATCCTTCAGCTATTTGCAGCAAATCTGGGCACTGCACACGGGAAAAAGAAAAGCCACAGCAGCAATTCACTGACCCATGAATAAAATTTGATGAGGAGATGCCTCCATTCAAAGTCCTGACCACTTTTTCTATTTATACCACACTCCCCAAAGTACCTGGTGGCTGCTGGTGAGCAGTCAGTAAATCTGTGCAGAGGAGAGAACTTGGGTGAACCTGCATTTAATGGGAGTGAGAAGCCCTAACATGAGGGGTTAAACCTTCTGGTTTTCAATATCTTTTAGAATTCAAGAGGAGGTAAATGTACCAGTGAAGTCAGATCCATTTCCCATCTTTTTTTGGGAAGAACAGACAAGGCATCCATGTGCTTTCTGCAGGCTCCAAAAGCCAGGAGCCAGAGAGAGCTGCCAGTCTGGTCATATTTATTGCTTTTCCAGCCTTGACTTTCATAGCACTCCCCAGTTTGAGCTCATTTTTCAGTGTTTGGGGCTGGCTGGCAGGTTTTCAGTTTCCATCAGTGGAGTGAGGAGGATGTTTACCCCCAAATGCCCGGGAGTGCTCAGAAGAGCCGGGGGAAGCCTGGAGGAGGGAGTGAGACAGGGATGTCTTTGCAGCAGAGACAATGAAGAGGGACAGCTGTGCCACAATCCAGCCCTACCTGCTGCTTTCCAGTAATCACCCAGCTGGGCTGGGTTTGCCCTCCTCTCTCACTATCAAGATTTACAGGCAGGAAGGTGCCCAGCTGGGTCTGAGCACAACAAACCTCCCGTGGCTGGTAAAAACCCAGGAGCTGCTCTCTCTCCCCTCTTGTTAGCAGTCAGGAAGATGGAAGGAAGTGGGAGGAATCCAGAGGGCGAGCTTTTCTAATGCCTCACTCTTCACTGCCGAACCCAGAGCTATTTATGGTGCAATTATCACCGCAGACAGGCTCCTTTATCATCCAGCCAATATTCTGGGTAGAAATCCTATTGCAGCCCAGCCACTCCATACATCATCAGGGCTCAGGCAATGGCCAGGTGAAGAGGTTTGCTCGCAGGAAACATATCTGCCAGACACTGCTGGGCCCTGGCACCCCCACTCACCCTCTATTTATGGCCAGGGAGGAGGCTGTGTCCTCCTGCCCTTCCAGCAGAGCCCAGAGCAGTGAGAACAGGTGACAAGAGTGTAGGGTTGTTCTGCACAGTGATGCCAACAGGAACTTCCCATGGGAATCTCCTCCTGTTGGGGCATGATGGATGGATTTTACCAGGAACACAAACAGCGACAAGATTTCTGCACTGGGCATGGCTCAGGGCAGCAGTGGAGGGAGAGGGATGGCAGGGAAGTGAGTTTTGAATCCTCTGCGGTTTCATAAATGAGCCACAACGCAGGGAGAGGAGTGAAGCACCTGACACCCTGGTCATGTCTCTGAAGAGCAATTCCCAGGGTGTTTGTGTGCTCCCACAGCTCTGGGACGCCGTCCTCACCTCCTGTCTAGCCCCACTGCCTCAGTCAGTGCTGTAGGAATTGTCCCCCAGCAGTCACCTTGGGTGGCCAGCACAACTCCACCAACCGAAATTTGGATTTTCTTTTTTCTTTTTCCTCTTCCCAGAATTCCTTTTACTCTAGAGAGGAAACTGCACCATTCTCCTTAGTCTGTGCTGGAATCCCTCATGAGGATTGGCTGCACTCCTCTGTGGGGCTAGAGGGTCCTGGAGCAAGCTCCCACTCAGCTTGTTCCTGTGGCTGGTTTGGGACAAGACCAGATTAGATTGATTCATAGATGAGACCAGTGAAGCAAGGTTTCCTCTTTAACACCCATCTTGAAAAAGACTCTGGTGGTGTAGATTCTCTGCTAACAAGAGCTGAGCATCCTCTTCCCCTCCCCACTGGAAGATGCATTTCTTCCATCCCTTTAATTTCTCATATTCCAGACCTTGCCAGGACCTCGATATATCTGGAAGCCTCTTCCTCTGTGTCAAACGTGGGTGGTACTGGGCAGCTGTTGGTGGGAACGAGCAGGAACACACACAAGGCTGCTGAGTCACAGAGCCTGATTTTCCTGGAGAATTGGACTAAACTCCCACCCACGTCACTGTTCCCACTGCCAGGGCAGAGCTGGGATGTGCCCTGCTCTCTGCTCCTCCATCTCCCCTTTTATCTTTCATTACACAGAGCTGGGATCTATTTATTATAGAATGAGCCTCAATACTTGCAAAGAGTGAAATTCTTGAGGCACAGGAGCTAAAGTAACCATCACTCACGCTGCCTGTTTACCTTCTAATTGTCAATGACTTCTGCCTTTTCACGTTCCCGGTGCTTGAAAAGGGAAGAATAGATCTAGGCAATGTAATTTAATACACCAAACATACCAGCTTAATTGCAATCCCCATAAGCCAGCCAGACAAAACTCTAAACAAATTCGATTAATTTATTTCAATTTGCACAAATCTTCCTCTCAGACTGTAATTAATGGAGGGAAACAATTAAGGTAAACACAGCCCAGCTGAGAGAGCTGTCCTTGCTAAAAGTCACATTTTGTTTTAATAATGCTGTATTTATATAAGTTCCACACTTTTTTACAAGTTTCCCATTTCCTCGATATTTAATCACTCCTGTAAGTATTTTGCCCTGGCTCAAAGGGTTTTGTGAAATCGGGAATCAGCAGAGGGAGCCCAGATCACCCATGGGCGCTTGGGATGGATGTGGGCAGAGGCTCAGGGGTTAATCCCTCCTCCAGGTGCTCCTTGGGGGCCTGAAAGGTGATCCTGAATCAGGTGGTGTGGGAGTGCTGGGAAGCAGACCTTTGATACTGTCCCAAAGCCAGGACTTCCCAGCTGCAGGCTGGTAGCAGTGGGGGGGCTAAATAGGTCTGGAAAAGCCTTTGGAAAAAGGTTATCCCTGTAAATCAGTTTATTAACGGTGTGAATTACCAACTGTCATGCTAAGGCAGCTCCACCTGGTGCATCATCCCAGATCTCCTGCTTGGATCAGGGCTGGGCTTTGCACAGTCCCTGTGTGCAGCACAGCCAGGGAATGCCAGTGCAGCACCTCCAAAGTGCCACAGCACAGGAGACAAAGGCATTTGTCCAGCTGCCACTTGATCTCTGCCCTGGGTCACCTTCAGCAGGTCCCTGCGATCACCATGCTCTGCTCTGGACAGGACAGGGGTGGATTTCACCCCCTGACGCAGCCTGGCCAGAGGAAGGAACAGCACAGTCATAAGATCCCAAATATGGTCCTGGTGTGACTTTTGGGGTTGTCCTGTGCAGGGCCAGGAGTTGGACTCAGTGTTCCTTGTGGGTCCCTTCCAACTCAGAATATTCAATGTTTCTATCATTCTACCATTTCTCCAGGTGAATAGGCAGGTCCCACTCCAAACTGCTCCAGCAGTCTCTTTTTTCTTCATCACTTGTCATTTTCCAGCTTTGAATACATCCCGTGGGTGAGTTTCTTGAAAGAGACAGCACATCTGTCTTCATTGCTTTCCTTCACCTTTTTTTTTCCCCTCCTGAAAAAGCAGGAACAATACAACCCGTCTTTCATTGCACCGACTGGTACTGCTAAAGGGCGGAAAAAATCAGGTGCTGTTTTTTCCCTTTTTCTTCCCCCCTTCATTAACTTTAACATGTACTGTGCTCCTCTTCCTGCACCAACGTAGCATTGCTAGAGAAGAAAATCTTAACTCCAACAATCTCGTGTTGATTTTCTGCTCTCTCAAGTACCGGCTGGTCTAATTAGTTTGGAAATGCACCATTTGTTAAAGGAAGATGAGGCAGAGTCTGACACCTGCTGTATTAATTATTTACCTCTTTATCTAATTGCTTGCCCACACTGTTAGGTGAGGGAAGTCGTCACCCATGTCCCGATTTGAAAGTGTTGAACAGAAAGGAAGGAGATGGTGCTGCTGGGGAGGGGGGTCACATTTTGGGGTGATGGAAGTGGGGCCAGTGCTAGCACTGCTCTACACCTCCCCACAGGTATAAAAACAGGTGCAGGATGCATCCTATCATCCACAGAGGAAGGCTGGGTGGGGTGGGAAAAAGGCACAGTTCCTGCCTGTAAAATCCAGGATAGTGGTACATAAAGTCTAGAAATAATTACTAGATGTTGTTGGGATACACAGGGGAGGAATTCAAGTCCTCAGGTAGCAGGTAAATCACAGTGGCACGGCAGTCAGGGCCTTCTGACTTGCTAACCTGTCCCAGCTGCTCAGTGAAACAACTGCTCATGCCAGTGGGGCTCTGAGACACCTGGGCTGCCTGCAGAAGGGGCTGTGGGATACAGTTCTGTCCCAGCTGTGTGCTGGGACAAGGGGTTGTGTCACCTCCCACCTCCAAGCTGAGGCTGTGCCCAGCAGGATGGCTGGAAGATCACAGAATCACAGAATCACAGAATCACAGAATCACAGGGTTGGAAGAGACCTTCAAGATCATCAAGTCCAACTCAGCCCCAACACCTCAACTAAACCATGGCACTGAGTGCCACATCCAATCTTTTTTAAAATGCATCCAGGGATGGTGACTCCACCACCTCCCAATGTCCATCCTAAACTGAGGAGCCCAGAGCCGGACACAGCACTCAATGTGTGGTCTCACCAGTGCCAAGCACAGGGGAAGAATGACCTCCCTGCTCCTGCTGCCCACACCATTCCTGATCCAGGCCAGGTGCCTTTGGCCTTCTTGGCCACCAGGGCACTCTGCTGGCTCATGTTCAGCTGCTGTCACCAGCACCCCCAGGTCCTTTTCTACCTGGGTACTGATGATGGGGAGCAGGACACCCCCAAATGCCCCAGTGCCCTGCTCCAGCCCCAAGAGAGCAAACTGGCTGGGATGGGGAGAGGAGCCTGCAGCACAGACCTTGCATGCCTGGGGAGCTGGGGGTGGACTCAAAGTGACCAGCACAGGTCCCCAGCTCTCTTGTGCTGATGGAGAGCTTGGGGCACCCCAGATGGGGCCAGGGCTGAGAGTGGGGTTGATTTGGGGGCTGAGGGAGAGAAAAGCCAAGGCTCTGGCAACAGCTGATGCTGCACATCCTTTGTGCTGTGCCTTCCTCCTCCCTGCACTCAGCCTCTTCCTGACATCTAGTGGGAGCAGGGCAGCACGGCAAAGGGATCCTTGTCACACTCCCGGGCACACACCAGCCACAGGTGAGGCACAAGGCTGGGCTGCCAGAGCCACCAAACGGGCTGGCACAGCCACAGCTGACAGCTGGGCTTCATCAGGGCTTCTGTAAAGCATTGCTGGGGAGGAATGCAAGGTGTAATTCCTGATGGAGGCAGTTATTAATGGGATAGAGGGACACTGCTGGGGTGTGGGATCTGTTTAGTGTTATCTGCCATCTCAGACCACTTGAGCCCTCTCCCTCTCTGCTGCAGCTGTTCCACGTTCCCAGCAAAGGTGCACAGCACAGCTGGGCAGTTCGCTTCCTGTCCTTGATTTTGGATGGCACCTTTGGGAAGCAGAGGAAGAGGTGAGATGGAAGCCAGAGACAGGTGAGAGCTGTCCCAGCAGGACATCACCTTCCATCCAGGACCACCCTCTCATTTTAGACCCCACGCACATCTCCCTGGATCTTCCCTCCTCCCTAATGCCAAAAGCTAACCTACTCCCAGCTCACAGCCCTCTGCCCATGGCTGCAAAGGCAGGACAGGGACACATGCTGGCCATTGCATTTGGGGACATTGCCTCCAGGGTCATCTCACACTGGTCAGCATCTCTACTGTACTGGTGTCCCATCTCATCCTTCCCCACAGCCTTTAGCTGTAATGACAGGCAGGTGCTCATCCCTCCTGTCTTGTTTCACACACATACTGTGAGCAAAACCACTTTTTTTCTTCCCCTTGTTGCCATCCGCCCTTGCTGGACTGTGATCACTGTGCCTACCTGGCTGTCTGAAGGCCAGGGCATCACCTCCACGTGTCCCCACATCTCCCTGGGAATGCCCAAGCACTTTTATTAATGAGCAGCTAAAAGTTAAACACCAGCAACAAAGCAACAACAACAACAAAGATCTTTATTTCAACGACCTGAAACAAAATGTAATTCCAAGAGCAAAGGTAGTAATAAAAACCAAACAACAACAAAGGAGCTCCAAGCAAACTGGAGCAATTTGCACAGATCCCTTCCCAAAGCAGCCAGGCCCATGTGGCTCTGGTCCCTGGCTCCTCCCCAGTGTGACATAAATCACACTTCTCCCTGCATCCCCCCTTGCTAGAGGGACCCACAGGGACCTCTCAACCCTGGGGAAACGGCAGCTCAGGGGATAGGTGAGTGGCTTGGGGTGGGGATGTCACTGGGTGAGCCCACACTGGCCCAGGGGAAAAGAAAGGCACTTCCTGAACTTCAGTGTCATCCTGCCACTTATCCTGGGACTGCAAAGCCTCCCTTCATCACCTGCCCCAGCCCGTGCCAATATGACACCCCAGATGTGGCTCCTTGGGAATCGTGGTGCTCCTGGGCCAGCACCATGGCTCAAAGGCAGAGGAGCAAACCCAGCTCTGAGCTGTCCTCAGCTGCCCTGTGTTCACAGAGGTTCCTGGGGAGCAAGCCGTCAGTTCCTGACTGTCACTCCAGGGAGGCACTTTGATGGAGATGAGGGACAGGGACTTGTCACTCCTGGAGGCAGCAGGGCAGGAAAAGGTGGTGGCCGTGAGCAGAGACCTCTCTGGAGCTGTGCCCAGCCTCCCAGCCCAGGCTCAGCCCAGCAACATATGCAGGAAGGATCACTGCCCTGATTTTCTCTCCCACACACATGCAAGAGCTCTCTGAGGGGGTGTGGGGCCTTTGAGAAATGTAAGGATGAAACTCCAGAAGCAATGTTAATCCAACAACTAAGAGGATGTCAATCCTAGAATTGAACCCAAAGCCACTGAAATCACAAATGAAAGACAAAAAAATCCCAGAGCTTCAGGATTTTCACGGAGGCCTGGTGTGTCCGGAGAGTCTTTGCCCTTTGTCTAGAGACAAGCAGCAGCCAAGCACTCACTCCCCTGACATGTGGCTCATGGCCACAGTCACTGATCCTACCCACGCCTGCCTCTCCAGAGATTTGGATCCCTCTGACTTCACTGTGCTCTTTTGGGGGATCCTGAACTATTCTGGGTCCCAAGTGCAAGGGTCCAGCTGCGCCTGAGATCCTGATTTTCTCCTGAGGAGTCAGAAAGTTCAACAAGAAACACAGAACAGGGGAAAACTGCATTAGTCAAGGAGAAGAAACTCTCACAACAAAACTTCCAGACTTAACTCCCTTATGCTGTCAGCTTCTCCCAGCCCTCAGGTCCGACCCTGTAACGTGAACCCAGCCAGGGTCAGGAACAGCAGCCTTTGGGTAGGGGGAAAAGCACCAAAGCTGACAAAATCCGCCCTCCCATGGCACTTCACAGCATTGGAGCCAGCAGTGAGGGGAGTGGCTGGCAGTGCCCTGGGGAAGGGTCTGGTGAGCAAACACAGCACAGCACCGAGCAGAGCACTGAGAAGGGGATGTCTGGACCTGAGAGCATTCAAAGGGAACCATCTCCTCACCATGGTGGCCATGGAGGTGGTTAGGAGCAATGCAATGAGTATCAGATTGTTTAATTTAACCTTGTTCAAACACAAACTAAAGCAGGCTTGAAAGCAGTGGCAGAGCTGTCAGCTCCAAGGCTGGAAGCCATTGGAACTTCTCTTCTTCTGCAATGCCACCTCTCCCCGGCCTCTAAATTCCCTGTGTGAATCAGGATCACCTTCCAAAACCCCTAAGATGTCCTTCAAAGTGGAAGAAACAAAACTGAGGCAATCCCTGCACTCAGGAGGAGTGACTCTCCCGAAGGAGAATCCTCCTCAGTGCAGAAGCCACTCAGCAAACGACTCTGGCTTTGGAGACACAACCCAGCTCTGCATGCCAGCATTGCCTCTGGTGGCACAGAGCAGCAGTGGCAGCTCTCAGAGGTGGCACGGACGGCACAGTGTCGCTGCCGGGCACAGCCTGCCCAGCTCATGGCTGAGGTCAAATTTTTTGGGGGGATGGGGCGGCTCAAACCGCAGGCAAACCGTGCAGAGCAACACACAGAGAGACCCGAGGGTGGAGGCGAGCCCGAGGGAGGGCAGGGTGGGCTCAGATGCGGCCACAGGGGCTGAGCTCGGGCAGGAGGTGGCCAGGCAGGGACTACTCCAGCAGCGCTACCAGGGTGTCCTGCAGCTGCAACAGGCGGGCACGCAGGGACGTGCAGGAGAAGAAGTTCAGCTTGTAGGATGGATCCAGGGGCAGGACGGAGATGAGCCACCAGCACCACAACGGGCCGTCTGCTGAAGCCTGGAGAGGAGAGAGGGAGAGACGCCCACGTCAGGAGCTGCCAGGTGAATGCAGGGGGGGCCCTCAGGCAGCATCGCTGATGGGAGCAGCTGTTCTTGTCAGGACAGCAACGCCAGCTTTGGCCAAGGTACTCATCTGAACGGCCCTTTTGTTGTCCAAGCTCAAAACTGCTGGACAAACTAATTTAATTTCCAGACAAGCATTCCCCAGGGAGCTTCCATATGCAGATGTAGCTGGTAAAAGGTCTGTGCTAAAGAGACAATGAAATATCTTGTGCGTTTCCTTGTTTAAAACATTGCTTTTTGTAAACGCAGGCCAAATTCTTCATGGCCAATGTTTTTGGGACATTGGTCATCACTTGAAGAGGTGAGGTGCAGGCCAGGCAGGCACAGCTGTTGGGCACTGCTTTTGTGAAGTGGCTTTTTTATAATCTGAGCCAAACTAAGAGGGAAAAGCTCGATTCAGCTAAAGGAGGATGAAGTATTTTGTAACTCCTGAGCACATCATTAATGTGACTGCTGGCCAGTACAGCCTTAGCCTGGAACATGCCAGCAAGAGTGTATTTGTAATGATCCAGAGAGGAAACACTTTCTTAAAGGAGTGAAAATTAAATTCTGGAATTTTTTTTCTTCTACAGAATCTGAATTTGTCAGAGCAGTAAAATAAGCAAATTGGATCCTGTCCTTTTGAAGCTCCTCACCTCTGCCCAGCTATGGCTGTCTCAAGGGATCACAGTGAGAAAGGGGACTGCAGACTTAACAAGCTGCAGAGTTTGCCACTTTGGTTTCTTTTTCCCAAAGCCTTTTCAAACACACACAGTTCAGTTTCTCAGTTCTCATTTAGGAAAAGACTCTGGGAAAGATTTTAGAACTCAGTGTTCAGTTTCCAAGAACAGTTTAAAACCATAAAGAAACATCAAGAAGTCGTACAAGACAAGCCCTACCAGCTCTCTGAATCAGAGATGCTGTAACAGGGGTGAAAAACGGGATTTGTTTTGCTCATCCTGGGGGGGAAGCAGAGTAAGGAAGGAGGGTGGTTAATGCAGGAACAGCGCTGCTTCAGAGGCTCTCTTGGTAGTCTGTTTGGTTCTCCTCCCTCTGGGCATTACCTGGATGTCCTCTTCCTTCTCTGGCAGTGGTCCATGCTGCAGCAGAATGTACCTGCAGACGGGGTCTCGGCGGTCACAGTACAGCTTCACCAGGCGATAGGTTCTCTCGTGCAGGCGCTGCAGCTCCTGCAGCTCCTCCCCAGACACCTGAACAGAGGCAAGAGGGACACAGGTGTCCATGGGGAGGATCTGTCCCACTGCAGCCCAGGATTTTGTCCAGCCCTGCCCTCACCTTCTTGTCCTCCAGGAACTCGATGTCAGCGGTGTGGTAGCCGTCCCTCTGCCCGCGGCTCAGCACGCGGAACCGCTGCCGGCCGATGGCGTCCACCAAGGACCTCCCGTCTGCCAGCACCTCCACCTGACGGATCTCCAGCATGCAGCCATAGTCAGCAAAGCTGCAGGCACACAGGGACAGAAAACAGGGCCTGAGCTGGGGTAATGGGTGGCAAGAGAGCTGCTTCTCCTAAAGGTACTGTCTCCAAAGCAAGAAAAGGCCCAGGGCAAGACAAGATGTCTGGGCAGGGGCAAATTCAGAGATTCGATCAAGTCAAGCACTCCCAGTGCTCACTGAGAGGAGCTGGAGGTCACAGCTAGAGAACCATGGAGCACAGAGACATCCTGAGTCAGGAGCTGTTCCAAGAACATTGTATTTAACAGCCACCACCGGCTCTGTGCAGCTCCAGTGCTGGCCTCATTCCTTGATCCCATTTCACTCTGCACTGTGGGGAAGGCACAGTGGGGAAGGCACAGTGATCCCTGCTGATTTTATGGCACTGATAGGAAATCTTTCTGAACCACTCAGTATTTTAGACATTTGAGGCCAGGGCACAGAGGGGCAAATCAGCTGGGGGGCAGCTTGCCCAGGAGCTCACCTTTTCCCATCCTCATATATGCACATGCCAAACCTCCTGGTGCCGCTCTCCTGGCACCGCCGGATCATCAGGCGGTACCGAGGCTCGAAGACGTGCAGAGGGCAGGGGATGCCAGGGAAGGCCATGGTGCACACAAAAACAGGGATATTCTTGGTCAGGCTGAGGGACAGAAGGAGAAATCACTGTGACAAGTACATCCCATCCCAATGGCTCCGCATCAGCTGCTCCCCCAAAGCAGGTGTGTCCTTCACCACAAGAAATGATGCTCCACTTGGCAACACAAATGATCCACTTGGCTCACCAAGAGACCAAGGACAGAGTCTGCCCATGAAACAGCTTCTCACAAAGATGGTCCTTCACCCCCAGATGCCCCATTGGGCATGTCCACACCCACCCAGCACTGCTACAATGTGGTCCTGGAGGTGGGACAGACATCACTTGAGCAGAACTAAACCAGAGCAATGGTATGGGGTGTGGACAGCCCTCTCAGAGCCCATTCCAGTCCCCATGTGCACACACACACACACACAGAGGAGCAGCCCCTCCTTACTTGGAGAGCTCTGCCATGTCGCCCCGGTGCAGCTCCCGGCGCTCAGCCAGCTGTGTGGGGAAGGTGGCCAGCATGATGTCCTGCAGCAGCACTGTGGGGCTGTACCTCCCAGCCTTCAGGTACTGAAAGGAATTAGACCCAAAAATAGGTTGGAGAAGAGCAGGGAGGAAGCCCTGAGGCCCTGCCAGACTCTGAATCACACTCACTTTTATTGGAACTGAAGGTAATTTTAGACCAGAGAAAGTCAAGGATTAAACCTCTTGGGGGATGTTAAGCCATTGAGCAGGATGGGATGGAAGCTCCACTGAGACCTCCAGACACAGCTCCGAGCCAGGGCCCGTCCAACACAGTGTCCTGTCTCTGACAGTGATGCAGTCCTTGTATGACAACCTAATTTCCCTGATGGTCTCATCTGAATCCCTTTTCATTAAAGATTAAATCAAATCTCCAGGCTAGCAGGTTTTCCATCCATTTCCATTTTTTAAGGTAATTAGCATTTGCTTCTTTCTCTCTCTCTCCCTCTCTTCTCCTGTTTACAATCTCACTAAATCACTGTGGCATCTTGTGGACATGAATCTCTTGGTCTTAATTATCAACTGTCTGGTCATTCCCATGTGAGTGGAGCTGACACCGCCGTGCCAGGGAGCTGCCAATGTAAGAGCACCTTCCCACCCCAGCCCTGGGCATGCAGCCAGCTGAGCTGGAGCTGGATCCCAGCTCTCCCATCCCGTGGTACTGGTTCCCTCACCTCTCTCAGGCTCTGTTTGCACAGGGGGCAGTTGGGCTGGTGGTCCAGGCAGCGCTCCAGGCACTCCTTGCAGAAGGTGTGACCACAGGGCGTCGTCACTGGCTCAAAGAACATCCTGCAAAGGGGGATCTGAGTCAATGGATTGCAGAGAGCAACACAGGGAAAGGAGCACGGATAAGCCTGGCAGAGACAGACTTTAATTAGCCCTTTAATTAGAAAGTCTGGGCTCAGACTGCTGGGCTTGCACAATGATGTGAGATGAGAACTGTTCCAGGCCTGGGCTCTGCTCCCACTCTCTGCAGGGTCTCCATGGAGTCCCAGCAGATCCCATCAGTGCAGACGTGGCACCCCTTGGTCCTGCCTGGGCTGTGGTTCCCCAGACACCCACAGTGGTATGTAATCCAAAGGGCAGTGACAGGAAAGTTCCTCCTCCTCCCCTGCGCCAGGAGCAGAGCCAGCAGCAAGCACTCAAGCTGCTCACAGGTAGCTCCAGGATCCAAAATTAAATTCAAGTCTCGAGAAGGCCCTGACTCCTCCTAAACACTGTTTTCTTCTTTCAGAAGAGACCCAAATTCACATAATTCAGATCAGATGCAGCCTCAATCTCTCTCCCCCATGCACAGACCTGGCAAAAGCTGCCATGCAGGACCTTGACTGACTTGCACGTCTGGCACCCACCCAGGTCTGCCAGCAGCTGCTTGCACAACTGCTCCATGTCCTGGGACACACCAGGAATAACAGCCTGCTTTCAGCATGCCCTGTGGCAGTGCAACACCAGTCCCTCCCCAATCCTGAACCAGCAGACAAACACAGGCTCTGCCCCATTCCCTTTCCCACCTGCACCAGGCTCAGAAATGCTCCCTTCTGGGTCTGCAACATCCCCATCATGGAAGGAATTTCCCTGGGCAACACCTTCCTGTCCCAGCCTGTAGGTACAAAGGGCAACCACTGCTTTTGGTCTTTGACCCCACTGAACATCCCCACCTTCACACCCGTATTCCTGGGGAGAGCCCCAGTGATGTTGTACCTTGTGACAGGGTGATCTGAGCTCCTGCAGCCTGGCGGGGTGTTCCACAGCCCTGCCTTCCCCTCTTATCTGTACCAAAACCTACATCTCAGCAGTTCTCAGGACTGAACTTGTATTAAGGTGTGAAGAAAGATGCACACCAGTACAGAAAACCCAGCAGGTGCTAATTCTTCATCCTAAAAGCTCTCCTGCTGGAGAACTCACCGTATGCAGAGGGAGCACTCCAAGTCAGATATGCTCAGTGACTCCCCGAGGCATGACTGGATACACTCTGCTGCTGCTGTTTCCTCCTCTTTATCTAGTGGCAAAAGAGAAGAAAAGACAACCACCCATTTCAGTATAGAAAATTAATCTTTGCTTTGTGACCTCATTCTGAGGCATGACTGCCCCACAAAGAAAAGAAAAGAAAAACAAAACCACTAGGAAATGCAACATAAACCCCTCTATTAACCCATCTGTTCATCCATGGCTGGTGTGTCAGTGGGTCTCATGGTGCTTGGTAGAGGAAAGTGGTACCTCCTCCTTTTGCAGGCAGGGAAACTGAGGCACTGGGCAGCAAAATGGCCCAAAAAGCTCCAGGATGGAAGTCTCTGAAGACCTGCCATGAACCTTCACTGCTTTATGCAAATCTAGGTATGTGGCAGCCACCTGGCTGGACACTGATGACAAGTTAATGCTGATGGAGGTGCTGCTTCCCCAGCTCATAGCATGTCCTGCCCCCCACACAGAAATTTAATCTAAACCAAAACCCATCTAAACCCTTGGGAACCAAAGAAAGCCTCTCCCTGACTCCACACAAGGAACAAGTGACGACTGGCTTCAGCAAGTACCTGTCACCAAGCTGGAGCCAAACATTCACCTGCTCACACAGGAAGATCAGGTGGATCCTCCTCACGTGCATGAGAAGCAGCCAAAGTCCTGGCCAGAGCTGCCCCATCATTTGCCACTGGGATATTTGTTGAGCTGCACACAGTGCAAACACCAAGTTTTCAGTGCCAAAATGGACTTCAAACAAGTATTTTGCATGACACAACATCGTGGTACCTTTGATGACACTCACCCAACAACCACCGGCCCTGACTCTCTGCCGAAGTCTCCAGTTCTTGCCCTGGCTGGGAAAGGGTGGCTGTGTCTTGGCTGTGCTCAGACCCACCATCCCCTCGGCCATCTGACAGCTCTCCCTCCTCATCCTAGGCACAGAAAGATGGAATTGAGCCCAAACCTTCTTCTCCCTCTGAATGCACAGTCCCATCTGTCCCCCCAAGCCCGATGGCACCAGAAGGTTTCCCCGAGTGTTGCTGCACATTAACACCTTGAACCTGCAGGACAGCAGGAGAGTGACATTGCTGCCCATCACATGGTTAAAACATGGGTTCACTCTGTCCAGACCCACCAACTGCTATTTGGGTGTACCTGAAGCCATTTTCTGAATTCCCTCTTCTCCCCAAACCTTTTAAGTTTGTTTATAGAAGGCAAAGAGGAAAATACAAACTTCCCTTAACAGCTGCTAATGGTCTGAACTATCCTCAAATGTGGTTTTTAGACGAATGTCCTAGGGTGATGTTATGATGTTTGTATCCCAATCGTCTGTTGGGTTTATTCTGGATATTACACTCTGTACCTTTCATATCGAGTCTGAAGGGGAACGCAGAGTTTGTTTTCAGAAACTCTCCTCCTCCTCCTGGCCTTGAGACAGACACAAGACAGAGAGGGTTTTTTTGTTTGTTTTTTTTTTTTTTCTGAGCCCGGCTCTCTCTCTCTGCTTTTCGCTTTCTTGCTAGTTAGTTAGTTAGCTAGAGAAGCTTCGCTTTTTTTTTTTCCTTTTTTTCACTTTGCCTTGGAATTTTTCAAATCTCCCTGGACTGAGGACCTGGGGAAGCACTGGGGGGCCTGGCCCATCAAGATCTACCCCGCTCAGCAACTTTTCCAAGTGCTGGAGGGACTGAGAACAGAGCAACCATCTACAGGAGAGACTCCCTTCCTAAAGCTGTCATTTCTCCAGAGCGGCACGAAGTTCTTGTTATCAGGTATTGTTCATCTCATTGTGTTTGGGGAGTGCTGTTAATAAACAGGTTTTTTTCCACTTCTCTCTGAGGGAGTTTTTCCCGAACCGGTTTGGAGGAGGGGAGGGAGGGCCCCTTAGGAGGTTTCCTCCCAAATTTGCCTTAAACCTCTACAACGAAAAGAAATTTAAACTCATTTTTTTCTTTTTTTTTTTCCTGAATGCACTGAGATGAACAGACAAAGTCTCCTCTGTTTCCTGAGTCCCCACAGCCATCAGCCCCAATGGTACCTGCTCTCTGACCCTGCACTACATGCAGATTCTCATCCCAGCACGCAACCAGGTAAGAATGGCTACATGTCCTGCACAGCCTCCCATTATCACACCTCCTTGCCCATCACTGGGCAACTGGGATGTCCCAGAGGCACATTAAGTCTCCTTGCAGACTCAGATATTGAGGCTCTTACCTGAGCTTGTGTGGAAGATGGGAGGGCTGGGCTCCCTCCATCGACCTGGGAACCAGCTGAGCTCAGGGGAGCATCACCCAGGTGTGCAGCTGTGCATGGCTGGGGAGCATCACCGTCCATGATGATCTGCAAGGACAAAGCAAGGGTTAGGGGATGCTAGGATGAAAAAGCAAGGAGGTGGGATGGTTGCCAGGCTCCCTCTTTTTCCCCAAAGCACCCTTCTCCTCCCTGCAGGAGGTGTCCATGCTGGCTGAGCACTCTATTGAGTCCTTCAGAGGTCAAGGACATCTCCCTGTGTGCTGTGAGCACAGGAACATGGCAGAGCCCATTCACCTTCTCCATCTCTCTCCGAGCCGGCTGGAAATGGGGACTGAGTGTCAGGCAGTGTTCCCATGCCAGCAGGGCTTCAGCTCTCTGCCCCATCTCCAGGAGCACCTTCCCTTTCCTGAAGAAGGCCTGCAGAGCAGAAAAGACATGTGGTGACTATGGGACATTGACCAGCTGAGCATGTGCCCCTTCAGCTCCTGTGCCAGCCCCTGGGGAATGTCCCTTTGCCTCCTGCCTGCTCCCAGCCCAAGCCAAAGCACCCAGACATGTGGCTGCTCTCCTAATTAGATCTGCCTAAAAAACAAAACAGGACTCCCCAAAGTGCAGCAGTTGCAAAAGTCAAGCCTAGGGAGAGCTGGAGAAGGAGTGGAGGATGGACATGGTGCCAGAGCTCTCCTGTGAGAGCAACACAGCCCCTGCCACCTTGATTAGCAATCCAGTGGGTCTGTCAAAGCGCATTTCTGAGCAGGATGAATCCAGTGGAGCACTGAGGAGAGGGGGAAACTGCTCCTGTGCAGTGTGATTTGGCTCCAGGAGATGTTGCCTTCACTCACCTCGTGCTGTCCAGGTTCAGCCCTGCACACAGCATCCAGATCCTCCAGTGCCTGTGGATACTGCCCCAGTGCCACCAAGGCGTCTGCCCGGCACAGGCGCAGGGAGCTGCAGTCCAGGGCTGCAGAGAGAAACGAGGTCACTCGTGAGATGAGCCCTGGTGAGACAGTGGGGCTGCATGAGGCTGGGGAGAGGCCACCACAGTGGGGCAGTCCCTGTGCCACTGCCTCACCTGAGCACAGCCTGGTCCTGCACTGCTCTTCACCAGGGGACATTGGCTTTGTAAGCCTCTGCAAGGAAGCTATTTCCCCTAAATACCCAGTTTTAAATTGAGGCTCTTCCCTTTGTTTTTTCCCCCCCATCTTTCCTAAACACCCTCAGGGCATCAGCCCCACCACTGCCTCAAGGCTCAGCCACAAAGGGATCTGGGCTTTCATCCATCTTTTTGAGTTGCTGCAAAAAAGCTCTACCATACACATAGTCCCTGCTGGGCTGTGGCCAGGGCAGATATGATATCATATCATATCTGTGATATGACTCACCCAGCAGAGTCACAATAACACCTTCCCAAAGAGGACTGCAGTGCCCAATACCTGAACTTCCAGACCCACCTGGGTGCCACTGCTCTCCTGGGGCAGAGGAGAAGCCAAGGGGGTGAGAATCTGTCTGCACCACATGACCTGGGGTTTCCAAGTATGAGAAAAGGTTCAGATTTTCCAAAAGTGAGTAAGAGAACTGAGGATCCATTTCTTTGGCAGCAAGATGTCACTGATGGGACGTCAGGGTGCTGAGGGGCACAGGTCCCACAGACATTGCTAGTCGTGACACCAAGCATTACATGCTCCTGCCTTTCCCTAAAAAACTGGCAGTGAGATCCTCTTCTTTCCCACCTCGGAAAACCATATAAGGACCTTCCTTCCTATCAGCACTGCCAGTGGCAGAATTGGGTTGGGAGACATGAGGGAGAGCGAGGAAGCAGCACCCAAGAGCCCACGCTCATGGAGTAACCAGGTGTGGTAATGTTTGCAGGTTTGAAATGCAGAGATGTGCAGAACCACCCTGTTATATCACAGCTCATGGAGGTGACCTACATCCAGTGCAGCGCTGGTGTTCCAGCTCAGGTAACAAATCTGTCACCCAGTCCTGCATCTTCCCAGCTCCAAGCATCAGCTAAAAGCTGCTGAGGGTTGGGGACTTGTTGCTCCCTGGTCCATTTGGGGAGGCCTCCAGTGTCACACAGGTCCCCGCACTGGTTCCCAGCTCCCTGTGGGATGATGGTGGGTCCAGCACAGGTAACATGTGGTGCCCTCCAGGATGCACTGAGGCCAGCCCTGTATCATAAATTAGGCAACATTTGCAGGCACTGCTGCTGCATTTACTGTGACAAACGTGGTGTGGGTAACATCACCTTGCTGAAGGGCCAGGAGCTCTCTCAGGTGCAAGCTGGGTCCATGGGTCTGGCTGGCAGCTGATCAGCAATCATCAGGAAACATCACTGTTGATGATGTCTCTCCTGCACTTCCAAACCCAGCAGCATTTCCTCCTGGCCCGGGTCAAACACGGTGCTGATGCAGCTCTGCCAGCAAACTGCAGGTCAGGACTGGCAGCCCCATGACAGCAGGGTGCAGGAAGCATCTGCCCATTTCCCTGCCTGCCTCTGCTGTCACCCTGCCCAGGCACCCACCACTTCTTACCACAGAGGAGGAAACTCTGCCAGGGCTGTGGCCCCCTTGTCCCCATGCCCAGAACAGAGCACAGCGAGACTTTGTTCCCAGCCTGGTGTCACCCTAACCCAGAGAGCAGCAGAGTCAGGCACAGCCACTCCTTCACCAAAAGCTGCATTGGCCACACTGGGCTGTGCAGCAGAGCAACACCTGGTCCCTGGGAGTTTGTTTTCTTTTATAATATTAGCCAATATTAGGGCTCAAGTCAGGAAACATGGGAACTTGCTGCTCAGTACTCAGTCCGACAAGCACCCAGTCAGAGGTGAAATATCCCAGCCCCGGCAACAAGCAGGGATGAACAAACAGGTACAAAGTCTAGAGGCTTATTTTCCATGTGGGCAAACCCATTCAAACACTTGCACAGCCCAGCAATAAAGCGATGGATTTGGAAAAAAAAAAAAAAAACAAAAAACAAAAAACACCACCCCAGATGTGTAAAGCAGGGCAATGAATTCTGCATTTCTCTGCTGCTGCAGCTATTTTTGATCTATGATATCATTACACACCAAGGCCATCAGCCAGCTGGCAGCCTCAGAGACTCGCCAGCCTCCACGCTCCAGGCATGTCAGAGGGCCTCCTGTGCTACGCATTACAGTGCATTTTTCTGTTGTTCACTCAGAAAGAATGAAGATAAAAAGTTGACAGTTTATTTCCACCCAAGCAAAGCGAGCTGCTCCGCAGGCTGGGGAGAGCAGGGCACTGCAAACTGCCCTATCGCAGCGCACTGAAGCACAAATAAAACATCCCCATGGGCCAAACGTTTATCAGTGGTTCTGTTTCAAGGCGAAAGGCAGCCTGTCAAAAACTGTGCAGCTGATAGCTGGCTGCAGGAGTTGGAAAACACATCCTGAAAGCACCACCCACGTGGCTGAGCCTGGCAGCCCCAGCAAGCACAGGTTCACTGGAGCTGAGGCTGTGACTGCAATTTCCTTGTTGCCCTCAGCCAGACTTTCCTGTCTTTCGTGGAACAGAATGTGCAGGGAAGAGTGAGGACCGAGTTTGCCACGTTTCCTCTTTACACTAACACAGGATTTTTAAAGACGTGTAATTGTACATCCCAATCAGGCAAAAGCCTGGCAAACAAGTACCAGAGAAGTGTGCATGTGCCTTTACTCTGAAGGAGGGTGTGCAGGGAGAGACGGATGCCTCTGGAGGTTGCATAAAATAACTCGTTTTCTGCTGCCGACACCAGGATCGACCGGTCCGCTCAGTCCCTCGTTTCCAGGCTTACCCTGAACCCCTGGCACTTGTCTAGCAGCAGGCGATGAATAACAGCCTGCGCTGCGGGAGGAGAGCTCAGTGCTGTCATAGAAACGCCGAGAAGGGAAATTCTGCCTCCGTCGCTCCAACCCCCAGACGCATTGTATAACCCCTTTTATTTAAGTATTACTTTCCAAGAAATCCACTTACAGCCACACATTAAA
>VZSR01000479.1:8815707-8829543 GCA_013398615.1 Brachypodius melanocephalos
CCCCCCCCCCCCCCCGGTCCGATCCCGGCCCCGCAGGCAAATGTCTGGCCAGAGCCGGCTGCAGAAGGGGCCGGGCCGGGCGCTGACCCGCACCATGGGGCTGGCACAGGAGCTCCGCCAAGGCCGTGTCCTCGCCAGCCTCTGGGGGAGAGGACGTGTCCATCCCCGACTGGACAAATCCCAGCCACTTTACATAATGGCCACCCCCTGGGCAGAGCTCTTCCTCTGACCCTGGAACACTGTCGGGCTGCAAGATGTGACGATCCGCAGCTCGATCCTCTCCAGAAGCACGTGGCCGATGGGACAAAGGCGGCGGGCCCCGGCCGCAGCACGGGATGAACAGCGCGGTTTGCCGGGCAGCCCACCGCTCCCAGCACCTCGGGACTCCCACGGGTATGGAAGAAATGCCCAGCAGCTGCGTTCCCCCTTCCTATCCCCACCTTACAATACTTCCAGCCTCCCATGTCTCCCAGCTTCCCATGTCTCCCAGCTCTGGACCGTGCAGGCTTGGAGCGCGCTGAGCTGCAGGGACAGTGACCTACATTGCTATCCACATTGGTACTCACCTGCTGCAGCAGCCCAGCCCGTGCATCCCGTCTCTGGAGCTGCTGGGCTGGCCCCTCGCACCCCGCACCCCACCATCCTCACTTCCAGCCTCCGAGCCCGGTGCTCCTTACCCAGCTCGACCCCTCTCTGCGCCATCTTCAGCGCGTCCCGCGCGTCCCCGCGGGCCAGGCGCTCCCGGACGCGCTCCGCCAGCCCGGCCAGGCGCCGCTCCAGCGGCACGCATCGCTCCAGGATCCCGCACAGCACCACGCTGCACCTCGCCTGCTCGATGCCCAGCAGCTCCAGCCGCTCCTGGCACAGCGGGCAGCGGGACGACCCGGCCCCGCCGAGGCACGGCTTACAAAAGGAGTGACCGCAGGACGCGGTCACCGGCTCCCACAGGAGCAGGCGGCAGCAGGGGCAGCGCAGCAGCTCCAGGCGGAGGGGCTGCTCGGAAAGGCTCTCCCCGGGCGCGGGGGAGCTCGGGCTGGAGGGGCCGCTCATGGCGGCGGTCGGGGGAGCTGTCCCTAGAGCCGGAGCTGTCCCTAGAGCCGGCGGTGCCCGCACGCCCCGGCCGCCGCCGCGCCCCCGCGCATCGGCCCGCTCCGCCCCGCGCCGCTCCCGGCCCGGCCGAGGCTGCGGCTGCCGGCCCGGCCCGCCCCGTCCCGCCGGAGAGACCCCGGGCAGCGCCGGCGGCAGCGCTGCCCAGGCCGCCATTGGCCGCCGCCGCCCGCCCCGCCCCGGCCGCGTTTCGTAACGGAGCCCGCCGTACCAGGGGCACAGCGGCGGGCGAGGGGCGGGGGGCCCGGAGCCGAGCGGGGATGGTGTGCGGGTGGATGCCGACCCCCCGAGCCGGGATGCAGGAGTGCTGGGGGGCGCCGCTGCTGATCCCCCCGCAGCCGGGATGCAGGAGTGCTGGGGGGCGCCGCTGCTGATCCCCCCGCAGCCGGGATGCTGGGTAGGAGCCGGACACCGGGTCTGAAGCCATGCGCCAGGCGTAGGAGAGATCTGCACCAGATGGGCACGGGGGCGCAGAGGATCTGGGGCACCCTGAAGCAGGATCAAGGTGCAAAGTGCTGCGGGTGTTTCGGGGTGTCCCAGAGTGGGGCTAGGGCAATTTGGAGCCACCCACGATGCGGGCTGCCTGGGGTATCCGGGGTGCTGTGGAGCAGGGCTGGGGCACAAGTCCTGGGTGACACAGGATGCTCTGTGATGGGGACAGGAAGGTGGGATGCTCCAGAATGGCTGGCACAGGATACCTGGAGTCCCTCAGCTGTCTGAGGCTCTCCAGAGTGGGAGTGGGGTGCTGGCTGTGGGATGCTCCAGAGCAGGGCAGCCTGGTGAGGCTGGGTAGCACCAGATGCCTCTTTGTATTATTCTCCATGGAAACCCATCATGTTTGGGGGCAAAGGGGCACTCCTCCAACATACACTGCATCTCCCTCAGATGCTCTACTCACACAGAACTGAATGAATTCAGACCTCGTATGTGGACAATCCCCTTCCCACTCACAGACCCCCAGGATGGGCTTGGCGTCACAAGGGAGATGCATCCCCTCACCACACAGTCATACAGCAAAAAGGCAGCAGCTCTTGCACAGCAGGTGCCGAGAAAAACAGCTGAAATCTGGCAGCTCTGGAGCTCAGTAGGTCAGAATTTATATAAGGATGATGCACATTCCCCAAAGGCTCATTTTTCTGTCCCCAAAAACAATCCAAACCCACGCACACCCTGGCAGGGCTGCTCAGGGAGGGAGATCACCAGTGGGACATCGGTGCTGATGAAACCCGTGCCCCATTGGGGGAGTGGCTGGCAGAGGTTTGGGCTGTGGAGCAGGTTTTGTTTCCAAATCTATTGCAATTACATTAAACAGCTCATGAGTGGTTTTAAAAGCTCAACAACTAAGCATTTTATGTGGGCTTGATAGGCTTTATTGCTTTCTCCGTTATCTTTTTAAGTGATCCCTCCAGACTGGAGAAATCTCAGGTGACATTTGGTAACACTGCCCTGAAAAGCTGAGCATGGCATTAGGGATAGTGGTCACCCTGGGAGCATTGGAGTCTGTCTGGGACTCTGCCCAGCAGGGGACATTTTCCATGTCCCCATCTGCAGTGTCAGTCTTTAGTTTCCCCCTTTCCCCACCCTGGCTAGGAGGACCTTTCATATCCCTTCCCCCAGCAGCTCTCTCATGGTGGACAAAGCTCATTCACAGCAGACACTCTCATGGTTTAGTTCTCACCATGGCTCGTTTTTCCACCAAAACCTGGCTATTGACTATAAAAAAAAGATTGCCACCAGGGAGGCCTCACCAGTTTTGCGTCCAGTTTACCCCTCAAGAAGGGCACGTTCCTGGCTTGTGAGCCAAAAAATGAGGGTGATTTTAGCTACCCCAGCCAACATTGCAGCAAAGTGCACGACAACCTGTTTGTGTGGCTCAGCCTGCGAGCAGCAGCCCTTTGCCAGGGGCAGCTGCTGTCGGGTGAGGAGTGCAGCATCTTTCATCTCCCCAGCCAGCTCCTCTGGGAGACACCGGGCTGTTCTCCTGGGACCTGCCTCGTTCTTTCCCTCAACTGATTCACTCCACAAACGTGTGGGCTCTCCAGCGCCTCACAAGCAGAGCAGGCGTGCTGCTGCCTTTGCATAATACACTTTAAAATCAATCAACCACGACACACGAGGCCATCACAAACCAGGCTTCATTAGCACCAGTGTGCAAGAACATTTTGTTTTCTTCAATCTGTCCAGAGATGAGCTGGTTCAGAACTCCGAATGCTTTCTCTTGTCACTGCCCTGTTCATGCTGACTCAGTACATAACTGCAAAAGAAAAAAAAAAAAAAAGCTTTAAATGCTTAATGCTAACCATTCTGCTAGTCAGATGAGAACATCACGTCTTGCATAACAGAGGACAGATCACACTGTGTGTAGGAACTATTTGCAAAGCACAACAGGATTTTTTTTTTCCCAGTTTAGATGTGGGAAATATCCCAGGGTCAGTGCAGGGTGAAGAGTTCCAGGTGTTGCTGCAGCTCCTCCTCTGGCTTCCAGCCACACGTCCACTTGTGCTTCGGCTCCAGCACAGTCTCATTAATGTGGTCCAGACTGCTGAGCCCAGCGTGGGGATCAGGGATTTCACACCAGCTGTGTTTGCTCATTTTTAGTACATAAATATTTGTTGCAAGCACTGACACTTGTTTTTGACACATTAGGGTTTAAGGAGTGGCTCTCAGGTGACAGCATCTTCCCAGTGTTGCCTTTTTTTTTTGTTCACAGAGGAGGCCTGCGTGCTCCTTAGGTTGTCTTCAAAGGCACCACAAGCACCTGTAAACAGGAACATGCACCCTGAATGTCATGAGCCCTTTTCCACACTGCTATCCCTGCTCTACCCACCAACTTCCTCCAGCACCATCAGACCTGAAAGTCCTGTTGCACAGAGGTGAAACCAGTTCCCCCATTTCTAAACCCGCAGAGGGAGGAAAGTGTCAGAATCCCAGCCAAGGAGGGGGAGTGTTGCTATCAGAAAGGGGCACACTGGGCTCACAGTGGCATGTCCAAGTGCCAGGCAGCCTGCTGGGTGATCAAAGCACCTGTGCAGGCACACTTGTGCCTCAGCAGTGCTGCATCTGGATCCTGGCTGTCTGCAAGCCTTGAAAGTTGGCCTAAGGAATTATTTTTATATCTCACTATGTGCATATAACATGCAGGGAGTTATTTGCATCATTCCCCCTTCCCCCTCTTGCCCAAGCCTGTCAACAAACACATCAGCTTCCTGGAATTTTTTCTTTCTTTCTTTACATCACAGTATTTCTAGATCCAGGATGTTATTCAACCACCAGGTTTTTCCATTTGCCACATGTGGTTCAAAGCCTTTCTAAGGAAGTGGAACAAAAGGAGGTGGAAGCAGGTGGTGTGGGAGACCCTTTGTCCTGAGCTCATCTTTCATAACCTGCACCTTTGCTCTCAGGTCTCTGTGTGCAGTTAGGAGAGCTGCTGCAGACCTGGTTTTCTCTTGGCAGAGGCAGGCAGATTGCCACAGTGCTTTGTGGGGGTGCGGGATTCGAGTTCTGTGCTGTGCTGACCAGGCACTGGGCAGGAAGCAATCATATGAATTACATGGTATGGATCCCAAGTCCTCAAACTCTGCTGCTTGAGTGCTCAGAGAGGTCCTGACTCTCAGTACAGAGGATCAGATGTAAACAGGGTCGGGGAATTAAGAAAACTTTAATATTTTTTCTTTCTGACTCATACAGGCTTTGCCTGAGGCAGCATCATTCCTAGAGAAATGAGTAGAATTTGACATGGATTGGTGGGACAGAGAGCTGCAGAGTAACATTATCTCATTGTTCATGTAACTAGGCTTATGCCTGAACTCCTGGAAACTCGAGAGTCACACTGGGAGAAAATCTTCTTCTCAGAGGAGGAGCCCAGAGCCAACAGGGCTTGTTCAGCACCATCTAAACCCATGGATAACATAACAAAATGATTAAAGGAGGAAAAGCCATAACAAGCCAACTCCCTGAGGACACTTTTACATTGCAGCAACATCCACCGCTTCGAAGAAGATTGGTGTCCAGAGGGAGCTGCATTTCAGTGGGCCAGACCTGGAGGTCACCTCACCCTCTTAATCTTCCGGATGGGGAGAGCAGATTTGTAACCAGCCTTTACTGCAGGGTCAGACAGAAGTTACCAGGTCCACAAGCTGCTGTGTGTGTGCCTGACCTATGGCTGGGGGTGACACCGTGGTGGCCCATCACTGCAGCTGGGGACTCACCAGCTGCCCTGCCCCACTCGCTCAGCTCTTGTGGCCTTGGCTCCTTGCCTCAGCAAGAAGCGAGTACGTGCTGCCTCCCTCATTTCTTCCTTTTTCCACTTTTCCTGTGCAGCTCCCACCCACCTGGCAGAGATGCCAGCAGGGCTGGCAGGCACCCAGCGCTGCCTGTTCTCTTTGCCAGAGGAGGCTGCAAGTGGCAGAGGGTGGGCTCTGCAGCTGGCAGAGCCTGCTCTGCAGGGATGCCTCTGGGCTCTCAGGCCAGATCCAGAGTCTGACTTCCTCATCCTCTGCCCTGGTCCTTATTCCTTCAGCACCAGCATCTCCACCATCACGGTGTGTCTCTGGTGAGGACAGAAGAGCTCTTGCAAAGCCAGTGGCTCAAATTCCATCCAAAAGCCATGTCTGACTGTGTGGAGAATGAAGCCCCTTGAAGACTTGAGGACGAATGCAGAGGGCTGCTCAGGGTCTCCCTGCAGTTCCCCTCAGCCAGACAGAATGAAGCCCTAAGCACCTCCTGGGCTGCATTTCAGGCAGGGTGAGCAGGTCTGTGTCTCTACCACAGTTATAAATAGCTGCATGTGGGCTCCTGGCTTGTTACAGCAGCGGTGGCCTGGGCAGAGCTTTCTGCTCAAGGAACAGACAAATATTTCTGTCTGTGCCTTGTTGTTCCACGGGCTGGCTGTGCTCCAGCTCTGCTGCACTTTGAGCAGCAGGTGAATCATGTTTGGGTAAGGCTGTCATACACTCCTCCTTTCATAACGCACACACGTCACGGCTTTTAAAGAGGTCAGCTTGTTAGTACTCGGAACATTTGTCACCCAGAAACCTGTCCTGGTGGATCTGCCAGAGCAAATTGAAGGCTGTCCTTCGCAAGAAGCCTGGCACCATTCCACTGTGGGTTTTAGGAAGGAATTGCAGCGAGGTTTGGGGAGTGAGGAGCCTGCTCTGCTCTTCTGAAAGAGCAAATGCAGAATCCTAGAGGGGTTTGCAGGGGAGAGAAAGGTGCTGGGAAAGATGTGTATCCTTAGCATCATTTTTATGAAAATTAATCCCAAGGATAAAGCTCTGCTATAACTTTTAGCTGCTAATTATCATAGCAAAGAGTCTTAATTTACAGATATTCAGAACAAAGGGACAAGAAGGATGCAGCACAGAGAGGAGCAAGTCTGAATGCTGGGCAGGAAGCAGGAGCTTTCTGCTCAGGGATTTCACCTTCCAAAACACCCTTCACTTGTATGACTCCAGTTCCATTTGGGTTTTGCTTTTCTTCTTTTTCAGCTCAAAAAGAGAAGAGTGGTTTCATAGGAAACCTCTGCCCAGCACTCTGCAGAGATTAGCAGATCATAAGCAGGGCTGCAGGAATCAGCTTTTCTGGGAAAGTCAGGATTTTTCACTGTTTCCATTTTTTAGTGGAATGAAAAAGCAGCTTGAAATTTTTCATGAAGAAGGTCGCTTGGGAACAGAGGAAAGATTTCTTTTTGATCTTTACCTTAGAGAGCCTTGTTTCCCTAATAGGACACTTTATATAATAAAGCCCGTAGATGCAAGATGAAAAGCCTCATCACAAAAAAAAGGTCCAACCTTTCTGTTCTGAAATTATTGGCATTTATAGAAAAATGCCTCTGTTTGGGGGCATCTCCGCATGAAATGGTATAGGAAACAATTCTTTTCCACACCAAAACTCTCTTGGTATCTCTGCTGCTATGAGGCTGCAGACAGCCACGTGTGCAGGATCCCTGCAGGCACCCCCAGATGCTGTGAGCAGGGGCAGCACAACCCTTCCTGCTCCCCGAGGACCAGCCAAAGTTATATAAATTTGTGTAAACAAGACTTGCTTAAGTAACTCCACGGCTGCCAGTTCCTCTTGCTGGTCTTCTTTTCCTACTCCACCCCTCCAGAGCATGGTGTGATGGGCATTTGGCCCAGCTCTGTGCTCCATGCTCCTGTCCCAGCCAGCTGAAGACACAGCAGCTCCAAGGAGCCCCTAGTTGAACCTTGCAGATGCTCCAAGCAAAGGAGGTGGTTTAAACACCCTGGTGAAGTCAGACCTCAGGCCCAGCAGTGCTTGGGCAGCTGCTGCCTGTCACGTCTGTGGGCAAACGCTCATCTCAGCACACCGAGGTCATGTCCCTCAGGAGAGCTACTGAGCTGCTGTGACTAAAAGCCCTCAGCATCCCCAAAAGCCAGATGCTCCACCTGCCTTTTGCCTCCTCCACTAAGCGTTTTCAGAGCTCTAATCCCTGTGGCTGGCACAAATGTTTGTGCTCTACGCCCATTCACATCACCTGGCTTCAAGTGAGGGCTGAGATGCAATGAGGAATTAGGGACACCAGAGAACTTGTCATGGTTTTCACCTCCACAACTCTTTGGGGAAACTTGGCCAGTTCAAAGGAAGGCAGGGAAAGGGAGCAGAGGGGAGGGAGCTATGTGCAGGGCAAGGTGCTAAGGGCAGGACAGAGAAGCTTGGCTGCTGGAGGAGATGGCTGGAGGTTCACACAGCCAGTCCATGGGTGTGTTTGGCTCTTTGCTCTCCTGCCACAGGGATCTGACTGCACGTGCTGTGTCTGCACAATTTGGTGCAGTGGCCTGCAGCAGGAGCTGTGAAACACAAGCAGCAAACAAAGAAAACTTCTCCTGGCTTGGTTCTCACCATCCTCCAGCACTGCAGAGAGTGCCCAGAGCTGGCCCTGAGCACGTGAAGATGCTGAGACTGGGACAGTGTGAGGACGTGGCTGTGGTATCGGCTGCAGACAGACATTTGCAGGCTCCACCCATTTTGGGAGCTGCGGCACAAGGCACAGAGGACAATTTCAGGACTTTTAGATTAAATACCTGTCAGCTGGAAAGCACAGTCCCACTCCACTGAGATGCAACACCTCTCAGCCCCAACTGAGCGTTTACAGGCAGGCTTGACCTCAGAGTCTGGCACACCATGCTTGAAAAGTTTCCAACTTTTATCTTGAAAAGCAAAGGCAAGGCCTCTCCTTTTCATGTCCAAACACAGAATTTATTCCAAGACATTACCATCCTGTAGTAGCATGGCCTGAGGGGACGGTAAAATTCTGTAACTCCATCTACTATTTGGAAGTAGTTTGTGTCTTGTGCAAGAGTCCTGTCTACTTGTACAGAGGGAAAAGTACAATATGTAAAATAACCCCACACAGGATTATTTTACATTAATGCACCCAAGGGTTCATGAAGCAATAAGGCAGTTAAAATCAATCCTACCTCGCTGAAGCCAAACCAGCTCACTGAAACCCAGTTTAGCTTTTGAGATTGTTTGTTTTTCCCATCTTCATGTTTTCCCTTTAATCTTTGTGCTGGATAATTAAGACAACATTCCTCAGCATCTTTCCTGCTGTTTGTTGTGCTTATACAAGAGCTGGCTGCATTTGTTCCATGGAAAGAACATCCAATGCCACATTCTGTGGTTTCAAGTAAAATCCTCCTCGGTGTTGACTTTTAATCTCGAGTTTGCCTTACTCAAGGAAACACTCATAAAAATACACCTCTTAAGGAAAACAAAACAAGGCAGCAACACAGCAGGGAGAGCTTATGCTCAAGTTTGCACTGAACTTTTTATTGATGGTGAGACTGCTGTGCTTGGCCTAATGCTGCCTGCCGGCAGCAGCAGTGGGTCGGGGTGTTGGTCCTGTGTCCCCCTCCGAGGGGCTGCCGGCTGGACCCTGCCAGCATCCAGGGCCCCCGCATCGCTCACTGACCTCGGAGCGCTCCCTGCTCCCGGTGCTTTCCCTGCCTCTGGAGCGCTCCTTGTTCCTGGAGCGCCTCCTGTCCCTGGCGCTCTCCCTGTCCCCCGGAGCGCTCCCTGACCCAATGCTCTCCCTTGTCCTCGGTGCTCTCCCTGTCCCCGGAGCGCTCTCTGACCCAATGCTCTCCCTGTTCCCAATGCCTTCCCTGCCTCTGGAGCGCTCCCTGACCCAATGCTTTCCCTGCCTCTGGAGCGCTCCTTATTACTGGAGCGCTTCCTGCTCCAGGTGCTCTCCCTGCTCCCGATGCTCTTCCTGCCCCGGAGCGCTCCCTGACCCAATGCTCTCTCTGTCCTCGATGTTCTCTCTGTCCCCGATGCTCTCCCTGTCCCCGATGCTCTCCCTGCCCCCGGAGCGCTGCGGGAGCCTTACAAAACAGCCGAGCGGTTATGAAACCCGTGGCCCCGCTGCCAGACGTCTCATTCCCGGTAGATGGCGGTGCCAGCTCATTTTTTCCTAATTTTTCCCACTTCTTTTCTTTACCTGGCGCCGCGCCCGATGCCAGCCCTCGGCGGCTGCGGTGGGGCTGGGGAGGAACAGGCACGGCTCCTGAGCTGGGGTCAGTGCTGCAAAAAGAAAGAGCTTTGTGGGGGTTTCCCCCAACACAAAACTGCTTTTCGTTTGTTTTTGATAATTTTGGAATCAGTTTTAACAGCTCAGCAGAGCACTAGGCATCTGTCTCCACTCACGCTGCTCCATCCCACAACGGCGTGGAGGGCATGGGGAGGATGCTGGTGATGCCAAATCTGGAGGGACTGTGCAAAGCCAGGCAGACAGAACCCTTGAACTTCTCTCCAGACTCTGTCACAGTCTTGGGCAAAACCTGCTCATCCAGACCCCAGCTCCCCACCTATCACCGCCTTGAGTGTTTGCTTCTGCTGGGGACAGATAGCGCTGGGTAGGCAGTGTGACTGGGTGAATAAATAGCATATCTCTTTGGAGATCACAACATCTTTATTTAGCTAGGAGTGGCCCAGTGCCCTCCAGCACAAGCCGCCGTTTCCATCTCCAGCTCCTCGGCGTGCCCAGGGTGTGCACTGCTGCTCCAGCACAGAAGGACTAATCCTTGTCCTCCTTCTCATCATCCTTGGCAATGCCTTGGTCCTGAGGCAGGAAGAGAAAGAAAAGGGACAGCACGTGAGGGCCATGCTGAGTGTCCCATTGCAGGTATTTGGGAGCACACTGGAGTTTGTAGGTGCAAATCCCACAGGGCTGGGGTGCCAGGGGGAGCCAGGCACCAGCACAGAGCTGGAGGTGAGGTTACCTCCTCCGAGTCACTGTCAGAGCTGCTGCTGCTCCTATCCTCTTCCCCCTCTCCCTGCTGGGGTGAAGAAAGAGGGACAAGCATCACTGGGAACCCTGGCACTTGGCTGTTTGAGCCAGAGCCTCCTGGTCCTGTGGGTGTCTAGAGCCAGGCTTGGCACCACTGGTGCTGCTGTGGAATTCCATGTGACCATGGCACCACAGAGCCCTCCAGAGCCAAGAGCAAGGATTTCACAGTGTGTGCATCCTGTCCACACCAGGCAGCATCCCATTTGGAGAGAAAAAGGAGGGAGAACTAACTAAGAATGTTGGGATGCAGAGAGACAGCTGTGTCTCAGTGGAAAAGCCATGGACACTGATTTCTAGGCTGTGGACTGCATAGCTCCATCCACTACAGGTGTGGGTTTGCCATGGGTCAGAGGTGGCTTCCCTTTACAGCCAGGATGTAAATGGTTCTGCAGAAAACTCCACCATTCCCCTACCTTTTCTTCTTCCATCTTCCTCCTCTTCTGCTTCTCCTTCTCTTTTTCTCCCTCAGTCTTTTCCTCCTCCTTTTCTTCCTTCTCCTCTTTCTTGTCCTTCTCCTCTTTCTCCTTATCTTCCCGTCCAAACCCTACAGCAGGGCACAGAGGAAGGTTCATTACAGCATCCAGCACACACAAACCCTGCAGGTGCCCCTGGGCCCACACCAAACACTCACATTTCAGGATTGTCGACATCTCACCAAGGCCAAAGAGCTCTGGGGCACGGGATAGTCACACCTATGGAACAGAGAGCACCTGAAGGAGCAACAAGAATGGAGGAAGGTGAGTATTTCAGGGATGAAAACACCTCCCTGGAACATTCAGTTTTCACAGAGGCCCTGTGTAATTCCTACCCCCCAAAACAGCAGGGAAGGAGATCAAACAATCTGTGGACTGCACAAAAACCAAAAGGACCAGACCTTGTGCCCACCCAGACAGCCCCCTTTGCCCAGGAAAGCAGCAGGTGGAGAGTGATGGAGGCAGAGAAATCTCAGGGCAGGGACATGTCTTAACCTCTCACCGTGAGCAAGTGCAAATTACAGAAGTATTTCGAATTAAATGAGGAAGAAACAATAAAGAGCAGGTGTGGGATCTCCTAGGAACCCCTGGCAGGAAGGAAACCTTCTCTGGGGGGTAGGGAGGGACATGGAGACAGCAGCAAGCAGAGGAGAAGCCAAGAGCAAGGGTAAGAAAACTCCCAAGTATTGACAAGGAGCCTGAAAGGTGACAGATGAAAAGAAAGGAAAGGAAACAGCTTGCTTTGAAAATAGGAGGCCCAAACAAAGCCTAAGAAATAGCCTGGGCAGGTCAAGACCTCCCTCTCATTCACAAACAGGGCTGCAGGGGTGAGGGGATCAGGGAAGAGCACATCAGCCCCTACTGCAGCAGGTAATTAGGAAATAGTTTCTCTTCCAGCCAGTGATGGAAGAAGGCAGAATACTAATGCTTCCTTTTAATGGTTTTTAGCTACAAAATGACATCATCTGGTTGATATTATTGGCCCTTTTGAAGGAGCCAGTTGCAGCGTCTAAGCCAATAGTATTGATTTGTATTTTCTAGGCAAGTTTTTAAACCCTCAGGATGCTGCAGGGGAGCAGGAAACAGTGAGGTTCGGGGTGGCACTGGGGGAGAGGGAGTTTGGATGGGAAGGAAAGGAGTGTGGGAAGTGACTGATAGAAGATGTAATCAGTGCAAAGTTAAAATCTAATTAATAATGAGCAGCAATCTAATTCATCTCTGTAATTAAGAAGTGCAACTACTAATTGAAAATAATCACATTTTAATCTAAAATCATTAAAAATAATCAAACATTAACAAAAGAAAAGGCAGCCCTGGGAAGGGGTAGGAGAAGGTGTGGGTGATGTTCTGATCCCAGCTCCTGCTCACCAAAGCTGCCCCATGGCTCCCATGTTGTCCCCAGCTCCAAATCCATGAGGATTGCCCCTGCCTTGTGCCTTCACTGCCAGAGGGAAGCAGTTAGGGAAAGCAGAAGGTACAGATAGGAAAGACAGAGCTGGACATCAAGCTTTGCACTAGGAGATGGGCAACAAGACCAAAATCCAGCAGCCAGGGCTGGGAAGGGATAGCTCTGCCCCAACACATGGCAAGAAATGCCTCTGTGGGGAGTTAAACCCCTTTAATTCCCCCCTGCACTGCCACCTCTGTCCCTGGGGACCAACTCTGCTGATTTCCAAGAGAGGGGTGGGCTCTGACAAGCTCCTGTCTGGGGGGAGCCACCCAGCACCCCGTGCAGCCCCTGCCATGGGTGCTGGCTCCCGATGGCTGCCAATGCTCAGCTTTCTCCATCCCAGATCAGCAGATCCAGTTTTGCCTGTTCCTCTGGAGCCTCGGCCACCTCATGTTTGCACAGGCAGGTTTGCCTGCCCCAGATGAGCTGGTTCCCTAAAGCCCAGGCAGACAAACCAGCAAAACCCAGAAACCAGCTGATGGTCCCCATGGACCAGCTGCAATTGTCCATAGCCAAGTCAGGCATGAGGTGCAGCTGGTTGAGACCTCTGGCTAACAGAGCAAACTCATTTGGGGTATTTATACCCTTCTGGATGAAGCCTGAATGGCCTCCCAGGCACAATAGGCTCACAGTGAACCCACTCCCAGCTCAGCCAGGGGACTGAAGTTCTCCTCACAAAGCTCCGACCCCCACTGCCATCCCCAAAACCACATGGAGCACGAGCTGTCCCAGGGATGCTCTTGCTGCACCCTTATTCACCCTGCTGTCCTGCTCTGCTTCTCCAGCCTGTAAAATACACAGGTGAGTGTGTAAATTCCCTGGATGGCATAAGGGAGAAAGCAAAGGGCCTTACCTAGAGCTGAAAAAGAAGTGATCTCCTCGATGCCTGGCTGGCAGCAACCAGGGCTCCAAGTATTTGAGTGTTGCGGTATCCTCCCCAGCCCCAGTTTTGGAGCAGAAAAACTGGCTCTGCCACCATCATGGACAGCACGTGACACAGGAAATGTGACCTGTCCCACTGGTACCCACAAGAGGCATTGCCTCCAGCACAGGCAGGAGCAGAAAGACCTTCTGCAAGCAAGTCAGGGCAGCTCTAGAGGCTGCAGACATCCTTGGGGACCAGGGAGAGCACTGGGGACTCAGTCTGGGAATGTGCTATGGCCAGGACCCTGCGGGAAGTACAGAAAAGCAGCTTTGGGGGATGCCTACAGTGGGTGGGAGGTGTCACTCTCCTGGTGTTCCAGGAGGTCCAGGTAAGGCTGGACCAGGCAGAGCCCAGCACTCCCAGCTCCCTCCAATGCTTGTCCTTGCTACTGGCTTTTACTCCAACATATCATTAAGTAAATACCTCTCAGCAGAGAGCAGTTACCAGCATGTCTAAACACTTGCATAATGTGCCTTCCCTCTAAGGCAATGCCCTCATTTCTAACAGCACCAGTACAGGATAATAACAGTAACAATAGTGTCAGAAAGGGCTTGTGTATCCAGCTAATTTGTTT
>VZSR01000479.1:8829643-9002547 GCA_013398615.1 Brachypodius melanocephalos
CGTAAGATTTGTCCCATTTAACGCCTTCAACTCTGTAACAAAGTCGCTCCCACAATCATTTGACTTTCATTTACAGTAATTGCAGGGCATGTGGAGCCCCCTCTGACAGAAAGAACCTACCTCTGGGTAACCCATGCAGCAAGCAAGCAGCTCTGCAGGAGTCACTTGTCCCAAAAACCCAGCTATTTCTGCCCCAGACCTTCTCCAGCACAGCCTGCATTGATCCCAAACCCAGAGCAAGAGTCCCATTGGCAGGTTTATGTCAGAAATGAGAGATGGGTTTTAATGTCCAGGGCAGATAAACCCTGGAGCAGCTCAGCCAAGCTGGTGGCAGAGTCCTTGTTGCTGCCAGTTTGCAATCAATAGCTCTGGTGCTCTTACAGAGATGCTTCAGCTCACACACAGATCACTCAGGGAACTCCTGCTGCCAGTATTTGGTCTTGGGATAAATGCTGGCAGCAATCCCATCTGTGCCAGCATGACACAGCCACCAGGGTTGGTGCAGCCAGGGAATTTGGTGGAGATGTGCACATGGAGTACCCTGAAAACAGACCAGGGATGAGCTGTTTGGTGTTGGGACCAGCACAGGCATCCAACCCACGCCTCTGAGCAGCTCCTGCCACCTTAGGAGGATCCTCCCCCACAAATACCAAACTCCAACCTGTTTTTAACTGGTGACCACATTGCTCACTCCCTGCCAGCCCCAACTGGGCTCTCAGTCCTCTGATGCCTCCAGCATGCTGCAGTGACAACAGCCCAGGGACAGCCCTGTCATTGCTCTCTGGACACAGGGACACAAAGGATCACCCACAGAACCAGGACTCTCCTGACCTGCAGGCCAGGCTGCAGCCACCAGCAGCTTCCTGCAGCAGGACAGCAGAGTGGCAGCCAGGGACAATTCTAGGTCCCAGCCCACAGGCTGCACAGGCAAAAAAGCTGCTCTTGAAGGAGGGAAAGCAGCCTGCCAGTCAGCACCCAAAACACCAGTGCATGGCAACCTCGAGCTGCTGTCACAGGAGACTCCCACAAAAGATGGATTAGGACAGTACAGGTCACTTTTGTCCTTTGTTTCTATGCCAAGGAGCCTTTGATTACAGAACACCCATCTCTGCCTAGGTCACATCATCACAGACCACTCTTTATTTTGGATCTAATGTACACTCCTGAGAAGGAAATGCCAGAGCCCTCCTCTTCCTGCCACGAGCTACCCCGTTCCTGCCTCTGAGTCAGGCCCTTTAATTTGTGCTGTGGGTGACCTGGGACAGGTGTCCCTTTAGTCAGGGCCACCAGTGGCAGCATAGTTACTGCTTCTTCCAAACGAGGACAACTGCTCATCCTGCCAGAGGTTCTGCTGCTACTGACCATGCATGTGTTAATAATGGAAAACGAGTCCCTGGGAAGGTGGTTGGCAAGGTCTGGGAGCACATCCCAAAACCCACTGGGAAGCCCAAGCCTTTTTTATGTTTTAAACCTTTCCACAGCAGCTGCCAGGAAGCAGCTCTTACAGCTGCAACCAACAGAATCACTCCCAAGGAAAGAAAACAATTGTGGAAGGCTTTTTTTTTTTTTTCCCTCGAAGTCACTGCCAGCATCTTAGCTGACTCTTATCTATTCTCAGCCACCTCTCACCTCCCCGAAAACTACCAGAAGTGTTCAAATTACTGTCAGCTCTCATTAGGTTCACACAGAAGGCAAGGCCAAGCAGGAAGACCTCCAGACAGTTGGATGCTGAATTCTGATGAATCCTTTGGGCAGGAAGATTTCAGCAACTGTGGAACTGTTTCTGCTGTCTATCCATTGCAGTCCTTGCACTGGCACACAAATGAAGCTGGTGCACATTTGATTATTGGCTGCTATAACAAAATCCAGATGGGCACATGACTGAAGGAATTACTGTCTGCATGTTTAAAAAAAATCACCTCATTTCCTTTAATTATTAAACTACTCTACATTAAAGCACTGCAGGTCAGTAGAATTTATCTGCAAAAAAGCAGCTGCTGCTCCATAAAACCCCATTACCTTTATTTCCTGTCTTCTGACATTCCTGTACATTTTGGCTTCCTGGCAGGAGCAAAGCTGTCTTTTTGCACTGACACAAGATCTGGGAGCTCACCTGTGGGAGCTCTCACTCCCCAGCCTGGGTTCAGAGCACTGTTTCCTTCCATGAGAAAAATCCCAGCTGTCCTGGCCCCAGAGCTGCACCCAGCTCTGTCCCAAAACACACAATCCAGCCTGAGGAAAAACCCCACAGTTCTTTTATTTATTTCGGTTGTGCCCACTGCTACCTTGATAGCTTTTAACTGAAACGGTTGTCAAAACAAATCCTTTATTTAATAATGCTATCAACCAAAAGAAGAAAAAAAATACAGATTTTGTTGTAGTGCAGATTTTTTTTACCCCAGACACACTCCTTTCAAGTCCAGTTTTAAGATGCCAGTAAAAGCTTTCCCTTTAGAGGTCTGATCAGTCTAACCACGACTAACACAGGGTTTTTTTCATATATATAAAATCAGAGCATTAGCCAAAAGGTATTCTAATACAAAAAAAAAAAAAAAAAACCAAAAACAAAAAAAAAACCCACAAAAACCAAAACAAACCCCTTCTCCACTGCACAACTTGAGAGGAATGTTCTAAGCCTTCAGTATAGCAGAGATGTGCAAGATCTGCTAAAACCCAGAGGATATTCAAAAGGGGATTTGAGCATCATTGTTACCAATGAGCAAGTGCAGAGGCAGGTGTGACAGTCACCTCTGATTAGCTATTATGGACTTCTTGAAATTCCATTTTAGCTGTGCATTCCTGCTCTTGTGATTCCAACAGAGGCTGCTGCCTCCCCATGGGCAGGCTCAAAAGATAAAAGAACAAAGCAGGGAACTTGCACAGCACAAAGAAATAGATACCATACATAGAACAGCTTCTGAGGCAAATTAGGATTCCTACTAACAGAACCAAATTGCTGCCTCTCTCCCTGCTTTAATATATATACCTTCCAAGAAGGAGCATTGCATTATAGCATTTTTCCACAGAAAGAGAAGACAAGCAGTATGTGAGTCTGTGAACAGGCTGACATGTCAAGCTGCACTGGAAAAGGGGAATCCTCCTGCTGAATTCTCTCATTAAAGTGCCCAAACACAAATCAATCCCTGTTAGCCAGTTCTCATTTATTGCTATAAAGCCAAGTGCCTGCATTCTCAGGGCCAGATCAGCATTTTCCCAGCTCATGCTGAAGCAAGCACAGCGTGAGACAATGAGAAACAGTCCCCTGGTGAGAGTCCCTGTCCCGTATCCCTGAGTCAGTACAGACATCTTCAGGAAGCTGAGCTTCTCTTCAGCAACAACAGCTTGATCAGGAATCCTCTCTGCTCTATTCTAGGAACTGCAAGGTTCATAATCACAAAAATTTGCCTTTTCTTGCACCTCCTATCCAATATTCGCTTGAACACGAATGCAGAGCTATCAGGAACCCAATTATGTCTGACTTAAAAATCACACCATGATTTTAGCTAACTCTAACTAGCCAGCTGCTACTCTTCTCTTCAGCACTGGAGAAGCTCTCTGGACTGTGAACACAAAGAGCTTATTAACACATACAGCAGAGAGATTTCAGTGAAAAGATACAGACAGTCCATGAAACAGAGAAGCAATCTGCACTTTAAGTCTGTCACGTTGTCCACCAGCCTGGACTATGCTAATCACATCTCTCAGTGTGCTGTAAGAGCTGTCATTGCCAGACTGCATTTAATCACCATTCTTGCAGCAGCAGTGAACAGAGTTCATCTTTTTCCCTTTAATAAGAGCCATTACATCATTCTCCAGCATGGAAACTACGAAGTGGAAAGGTCAAAAAGTTCTTAATTAGAAGGATTTTTATTACTGTGATAGTTCCGTTCTAGCCTCAATAAGAGAGATCTGCAGTACAGGCAGCAAGAGCTGGAAGGCATCTTGGATATAGGAAGCACTGTTTGAAGCCTGTGAAAACAAAAATCAAAATACACAAATGAATAGCCATGCTACCAATCAGCTTGACTCAACACATACTCATTTCAGACAGCATTGATTATTGCATAGAAAAAACAGAAGCCTAGTGCTTGCTGGATTTTAAAGGCTTCCTTCTAGAAATCAATTTTATGTCAAGTTTTTGAGGGGCTTTATGCCACTAGGCAAAAAAAGCAAATGGCTTAAAGACTGCCAAACAAGATCAGTTCCAATCCAAATGCAGGATACTGTTTTCGGTGAGAGAAGAAAAGTGTTTATTTCTAAGTGAAGCATAGCATGCTGTGACAGGAAGGAAGAACATGAACATCAAACACCCCTTTCCTACCACACCTCAGAGCTCTGCAAGCTTGAGAATCAATTTAACAGTAAGGAAGTGCTGGGACTCTTGCATGCTAATTTCTGAACTTGTCTAAAGTTTAACTCTGGACATTTAAATTCTAAAAATCCAGACTGCTGAATTTAATATGTGTCTCCTGACCCATCATAACTGTGAGCTGACACTCACTCCTCACTAAGTAACTCATCTCTTGTGCAAATCTACAGACATTTATCAAAACTTTCAAGTTATTAGACAGGTAAGCACAATTTTAGACCATGACCTAGAGAACTTGGCATGCATAAGGATCCTAAAGTGGGAAGAACCAGCACATCTATTTTTAAAGTATTAGCTTAAAGTTTTAATGTTAGCACAACTGACCTCCAAAAACACTCCAGTGATTAAGGGATTAAGCACATCTGCTTTCTCTTTGACCTGCAGAGATCAGACATATATTATCCTGATTGAAAATTTGATCACATTTCTCCAAGCAAGATAAAGCTAAATCCTCAGTAAGTTTAAAACCACCACTGCATCCTTAACTAGAGGAAAGCTAAGTCACAAGCTTAGCAGCCTTGTAGCATGCAAATAAGAACAAAGTACCCTGCATGTGCCCAGCACAGGTCGGGTATGAATACACATCACATCTTCAAATGAACTGGGGACAAGAGGAGGATCCAGAGATTATGATACCATCTTCAGGAACAGCCAAGTGCTTTGGAAAACCCACAACAAGCTCATAAACTTTATTTGCCTCTGTCTCCTTGGCACTGTGAGCATCAATTTCCACGCCCACTCTGTGCCAGGCTCTCAAAAGCTCAAGATGCCACAGTTGAGGAACCCTGGCCTAAAAGACCAGTTCGCAAGTTAAAAACTTCCTAGGTAAACGTGCACAAACAAAAAGCACTTCATGGCAAAGATCCCAAGGCTATTATCAAATAACCACATGTCATTCCTAAGAACTGAGGTGTGACTCTTACCCCTGCAGTCGTTAAGCATGTTGTGAACTCTTTAGAGAAAGCTGACAGCTCTTTACACAGCACGATCGTCAGTCTGTGGAAGAAGACAGGGAAAACACTGAAGTAAACATAGTCCCCAAGAGGAAGTTTCTTTCAACATTCCTCTAGAACATAAATACTCTGTTTCTATGCTTATTAAGTTAAATTAAACCAAAATTGATGTAAATGGTGTATGAAGATTCAGAAGTTTCCCAAATAAAATAGAGAGGGGAGAGATGGGGAAATAAATATTTAAAGCAGAAGATCTTAAAGAGCACTCAGAGGACACACATCCATTACAGAAGGAAGAGTACTAGCTTGCCTTTTTTTACTGGCAAGTGTCATTTTCTGAATTAGAAAGTACTGCACATTTCAGACACGTGCCAAGTGTCTTCTGTGCAGTAATTTTGCCATCTCATGTACCAGGCATACTAAATGATTAACAAAGAGGTAATCAGGAATCACTTTTGTACAACTGTTTCGTCATGTCTTAAATCTCTGCCTACTGACTAGCACAAGCTTAAGGCAAATATTCTTCTAGGCTACACAAAGCTTTCAAGAAGGGTTTCCCCTTTCTCATCACGAAATGTCTTTAAGCTGGAAAGAGGCAGCTGAGTTCTGTTGGAAGATAATGATGCCACACAAATTCACAAATTTGTCCAATTCCCAAATTTAAACACCTATGCAGAATTCAAGAACCCTGCATTGCATGGATTTCCAAAGAATTATTAGACAGTTTAATCAGTAATTATATGCTATCCATTTACTGAGAGATGTACTCACTGTGAAAGGGACTTGGCTCTGTCTGTGGCTGTCACCTCCTGTTTCTGCCCATAGAGAAACAAAGCTGCAGTTTTGTGAAACATTTCAATGGAGCAGGCTGTCAGTTCTGCCAGGCTTCTTATAGCAAATGCATGAATATCCTGCAAGAGTGACAAAAATTCTGCATACAACACAAAAACTAGCAGCTTTTATTATTTAAAACAAGTCAATCACACAACATACTATCACTGCCCTTTCAGACCTCAGAACTCACACAGAAATAAACCCTGTGAGTCATAACTTTAACTCAGCAGCCAGATAAACACTGTGCAGGCAGATATTCTTTTCCTTGATTACTCAGTTACCTCTACTGATTTCTTAGCATCCTGGTCACCATCTCTGGATTCAACTTCCTGGTTTTCTTCACTTTCTTTTTCTTCTTTAGGAAGGCTGCTGTTGAATCGTGCTATCCACTCATGAGCAGATGTCCTCACCTGTAGCAAGATGTGCCATATTTAATGACTGGAATGAAGTCCCCCTGCACACCACAAGACAATGGAGTATTGGATCTCTCCAGAGGAAAGAAGCAGCTACAACTCCTTCTGAGCTTCTGAGAAGAACCAGGACAAATGATCTCAGCGCCCTCAGGATTTTGCAGAAGTTCGGCTGCACTGATGTAGCTCAGGGCAGTTGTTTCGCTAGCACCAGGGGCTGGAGTTTACCAACAACACCAGACTATCAGAAGTTCTTTAAAAACATGTCTGCAGAATGCTGCTGCCACTTGGTGGATCTGAAGGGTAGTGAAATGATGGCAAGAAAAGTGGTTCTTCCTCATACCAGCTCCTGAACACAGTAAAATCAGGTGCTTTGTACCAAGAGGAGGCCTTCAGTTCATGACTGTAGGTTTTTTCACCATGGTGGCTGGGGGCTCACATGATTCTGCCCCATGAAGGCCCATGTCCTTTGGCTACTATTGCCAAAAGATCTAAAATATGGCTTGGTTTTGTGCATTTGATATTTTCACAAGCAAAGCAGGTGAAGAACAGCCTTCCCATGAGGAAACTCTTCAGCCTTTAGAATATGGGAAATAACTCACCGTGATCACTTTTTCTGGCTTGGAGGAGATGTGCAATTCCGAGAACAACTCTGTTACTTCTTTTGTGAACTCCTCGTCTCCTAAAGGACAGGAAAGGTTAAAGAATCCACACAAAGGACAGGTTCAGGAATAAGCAGCACTTCAATGCACAACTAGTTCTGCACAAGTCTGTCAACTGTTTCCTTTATTTCTCTTTGAATCATCACCTCAGGCAAGAATGCATCAAACCCAGCCTTTTCAAATACAATTTCTAAGGTAAGTTCTGCCAAGGTGGAGACATCAGTGCCTGAAGGTTAGTTCTTGCTTTCTCAATTCTGGTTTTGTAGCTAAGGTAACTCCTTTTTTAATATTTTTTATTTTTTTACAGGCAGCCTTTTATAACACACTAACTTGCACATCACCTTGGAGAATCTGAAATATCACTTAGAGCTTATGGTTTCTCCTATTATATATGGCACAGCAGATGTGAGATCCATTATGTGCAAATATAAAAGATACATTAAATGTTGAATGATAGCAAGTGCAGGTGTGTAAGCCCTCCCTGATGAGCATTTAGGTAAAAGCAATGCAAGAAATTTACATTTAAATCCATGTAATTCTCAAGAATCAGTGCTCTTGTGTGAGAAGGTACCTCTGAATCTTTTGCTCTGTGTGGCTAACTCTCATTTAAAAAACAAATAAAAAGGCTTTCTGCTCTCCCACACGTTGGACAACTCTGTTCACAGATTTCCCTTCCTGGTCAAGGAAACACACTCTGTCTCTGAACTAGCATCTTGGCTCGGGGTCAGTTGCATGAACTGCCCATGAGTCAAACAATTAACCCTCCTCTGGTAAGAAATCATTCCTGCTACAGAATTACTGCACAGCTTCTCAGAGGTGAAGGGTGTTGCTACCTGTTATGCCCCTGGACAGAGATGGCTCTAGGACTAAACATCCAGCTAAAGAATAACTTGAATTTGGCATCATGCCCATAGCTACTGATCAGGGCTGGCTGGTTCTGCACTGAGGACCAGCTTCTCTTCTCAGAACCTGGGGCTCTCTTACCCTTCTTTTCTTCCTCTTCTTCTTCAAAGAATTCAGGTAAAGAAAATGCTTCTTTGAGTTGTTCCATTTCCTCCTTCAGTGTGTCCAATTTCTCTCCAGAGAGGGCATTCAGAACTGCTTTCACCTGGTTAGGGGCAGCACAGCCAAAGAGAGAATCAATAAATCCATCCAACAGGATGGAAAATGCAGGCCAAGGCAGCAAACCAGTGGGTGTGAGGAAAGCAACTTGTGAAAAGCTGGAGACCTGCAGGAACTGAGGCTGGCTGGGGTAAAGGGAATGGCTTTGGGAGCTGAGGACAGGACAAAGTGCTCCCAAGGTAAACACCAGATCCTAATGCAAGGATCAAAGTGAAGTTCTGTAATCATTTTACAGCAAGTTCTGAGCACTTGATTTTACATGTATATACATATATTTCTAATCATTTTTTCCCTGCTCAGCTGAATTCAAAATAGAAAGCAAAATGCTCAAGGCCATTACCTTTGATTCACTCTCTCTGGAAAGCATCTCTAAGGCCTCCAGATGCGAAAGACCCTGAAACTCATCAAACAGTAACCCATAATGGGCTTTCTTCTCAGTAGCCATGGTAACCTCGGTAGCTGTCTGCTGCTCTTCTTTCTCCTTTGCCTCTCGTAAGACCTGAAAAAGAAAAGAGGCCTCGTGACAGTGCCAGGAGATAGAGAGTACAGGAGGAGAAGGCTTTTGGCTCAATAGCAAAAATGGTTGCTTAATGACAGGACCACAAAAGAAGGGAGAATAGATAAGAGAAACCAATGAGGTGCTGATTGGGAACTGCTGTACCTGAGATAACGTAGAGGTTCTGTTTATTAGGCCCTTTGTTTTTTTGAATCCAGGGTCTCCCTCAGCTATTACGTCCATTGTCTTTTTCCCGATGAATTCCAAGGCATCCAGACCTCCACTAATAACACTTTTACCCTAGGAATCAGATTGGGATAAAGACAGCACATAAAACTCAGAGAAGATTACACAATGGAAGAAGTTGAATTGGGAGGGTTTTATCAGCAATCTTATGCTGGGCACTCACATAAAAACCGAATTGATCCTTGTCACCCTAAAAGTCAACCCTAATCATCACAAAGAGAGCAGCAGGATATGGAAAGAGCCACAACACATTATCACCCAACAGCTTATTACAGCTTATTACAGACTGCAGCAATCTAATGGGAAATACAATTTTTTTTTAGTCTGTGAACAAGCTGATTCTTAACACATCACAGTATTAAGTTCTCATCCTTCCAATGAGTAAACACCAGACCTGCGGATTTTGACTGCTAACTTTTGTTTGAGCCTTAAAAGCAGAAACAGAAATCAGCTTTCCATCTGCAGCTCTTTCAGATTCCCAGGCAAACTGACAAGGCAGCAGATCACAAAAGGAGTTTCTAAGGGTAATGGCTTCCTTTGAAGTGCATTTCTGATGGTCACAGGAGCAAGCTGATTTCCAAGCGAACTGGTCTAGTTTCACATAGGTTTTTGACGAGGAGAATGGATTTCGTCTCTAGTTCTGTGGAAATCAGTGGAAATACTCCAGGAATGAGTCTGACCCTGCATTTAGCAGACTACTCCAAAGGAAAGGAAGAGATGACAGAGTACAGAGGTGATATGCACAGAAATGCACGCTCTGCACAATCGACCATCAGGATTTTTTTTTTTTTGTTATGTACCAACATTCAGTACAGAACTATCAAAATTCAAGACATTTTTCACATTAGGTGCCAGTTAGAAGCAATACCCAGCATAAGGGTTGTCTGAAGGTCAGAAGAGTTTATCACCATGCATCTCACAAATGTCAAAATTAAGTTTCCTCTTACGATGTTTCAGATGAAAGGCCAAAACCCCAAAGCTCCCTTAAACCCATTTTCTCCTGCATTCCCAACTCACTCACTGTGCTTTGGACGGCAGTAGAGATGGTTGATAAAACTTCAAGAGCCCCAGCAATAGGGAAAGAGCTGCCATCATCAGCTGCCTCAGTGTTGCTGGCAGCAGGATTCTCACTTCCTGCATCAGAAGGCAGAAAATTAACTTCCTGACTTCCAAAAAAAAGAAAGATCCTGTCAGCCAGAGAGTGGAGAAAATCAACAGACACCAAATATCAGCCAGGAGCAAGCTTACAACTCAGATTATTTTCCTCTCTACTTTTCAGAATTAATACTAACAGAATTAAGCAAGAGAGTATGATTTTAATGATTTTATTATCAGTCTCCAGGTGCAAGGTGCAGAGTAAGGTGATGTTATTTGGGGGCTGATTATGTTATGAAAAACATTCCAGGGCTGTTTTTATGTAGTACAAAACTGACCTCTTGTAGCATCTTTAGACTCTGACGAGATTTCACTAGGACTGGGGATCCCAAGGGTTGTTTCTGCTTTTTCTATGACATTTGAAATACCTTGACCTAGAGAAGACAGAAATCAGAACAGAAACAGAATTAGAGCTGCATATTCTTTTTTATTATTCCAGATTCCTTCTGTTCAAAACAGTTTAACCAGTACTAAAAACTCCTATCCAGCTTGCCTACCAATGTAATGAAACAAGATTTCATCTTAGTTTTTAAATAAAGTTGTAAATACTAACAGAATACTAGTTTAAAATACCAGGTGAAAATTACACAAAGGCCTTAAAAACTCGAAAGTAATTCTGTCTGTGCATACCTCCTTAATCTACTGTACCTTTTGGTACAAGCTTTTCCCATTACTTGAACAATTCTCTTGACATTTTTCCAATAATGGCAGCTATAACTGAAATCCCCTTCTCTAGAAACAAGTTCTAAAGCGCCAGCTAGAGACACAAAACATGATTAAAATATTTATCAAATACCAGAAAGAGCCTTACCTACAGTAGCTACGGTAGCAGATGCAGTTGACAGAAGAGATTTCCCCCAGCTTCCCCAGTAGCCCCACCCTGTCTGAACTGCAGGAGGATCTGAGACCTTTAATGAAGAAAAACAGAAGACTGATGCAGGCATTATGGTGAGGAAAGGAACACAAGCAGTCTGTGACACGTGACTTTCATGCTGCTATTTCATTTCAGAGAACAGCAGTATGAATTTTTCAGAAAGGAATGGGGCTTATGCTCAGAGTTGTCATGTGCTCAAAGCCATGAAATGTGAAGTCACATCTTTCCAAGCAAGCACAGGAACATACCTTGACGGTTTCACCTGCAGGCTTTTCCATGGCAGCAGGCTGGCTTGGGGGCTTGGGTTCAGGTCTTTTCCGAGTCACAGGCACAGTCTCTTGTTCTCTCCCTTCACTGTTCTCAGAGCAGCCAAGTTCCTCTGTCTTCTGTTCATTTTCAGCCTCGTAAGAGGTCTCATCTTTCAGATTTTCACCGCTGTCTTCCTCAGACATGACTACAAACATCCACAGAAAGCAAAGTAAATAAAGTAATCACTCCCTTGCACTTTGACATTAGGTCACGGGCATCAGGTTGGTGTTTTAAATAATCAAACACAACAATGTTGCCACACATACCCACATGTATATACACCAAATTATGTCTGACTGGAAGAAATGTCATACTTGGAAGTCTAAAGTCCCATAGGGACACGTGGCTTTATCTAACTGACACACTCGCTCCACAGGGGAAAAAAACCCAGTTTGCTAACTCAGAATAACAAATGAAAGTACAGAAGGGCCTCAGATAACGAAACCCATTACATGTTCCACCAAAATAAAAGTGAAAACAAATCGCTTGGGATGGCTGGTTCGAGGAGTGCAGGAGACAAATGCGGACAGCTGCCAGAGAGCTGAGCAGGCAGGGAGGCAGCGAATGGGTCACTTCTGTACGTGGGGATGAGCACTGCACAGCACGAACACCCTCCAAGAGCCGCGATGAGCTCCAGCTGCCACAGCAGCCGCCCCAGCACCGCGGGCCGGGGATGGCGAGCCCTTGAGCGGGGCTGTCACGCTGCTCTCGGGGCCCTCGTGTCACCCGTCCGGGCTCCTCTGGCAGCAGCTTGGAGGGCCAGGCAGGGACAAGCCGAGAAGCGCAGGGCCCCCGCGATCACCCTGCGGTGACGCTGTGCCCCCGGCCAGGCGCTCACTGATGCAATCGGGGCAGCTGCTCTCGCCACGGGGCAGCGATGGCCTCAAGCGAAGGAAAGCGACAGCTCCCAGTGCTGTCACCCACCCAGCTCCTCACCCCATCTACCCAGGACCCTCCACAGCGACTGCAGCGACCACGGCCCCCGGCTCAGCCCCGGCACCCTCCGCAGCCCTGCAGGCCTCCCTGTGCCTCCGCTTCCCCGGGAGACCCCCAGAGTCCATAACCCCCACACGGGGCTGCCCCATACGGCACCCCAAGTTCCCTAAACCTCCCCATGGGGCTCCTGCCGCACAAGGAGCCTGCCAGGTGCCCACAACACCCCTCCACGGTGCCGCCTGCCTCCCAGCGGCCCCCAAAGCGCGTCTCCCCGCGGGGCTCGCTGTGCCCCGCAGAGCCCCCCGACCCCGGGCCGCCCCTCACCGTCGGCGCGGCCCCCGCGGCTCCGGGCGGACCGAGACCAGCGAGGCCGGCGCGGAGCGGCCCCGGCGCTGCCCCGGAAGCGGCCTCAGCCCGGGGAAGCGCGTCCGGGCGGCGGGGCCGGCGGCGGCGGTGGAGCTGCGGGCCGGGCCGGGCCGGGTGCCCTCGTTCCGGTGAGAGTGGCGGTACCGTCAGGTTCACCTGGCAAGGTCGGGATCGGGGGGCAGCGGCGAAGGGGAGGCCGCCGGCCCGTTTCCCGCCTCGCTGTTTTGGCGTGGAAATAGGGGCAATAGGGCCGGGTTTGGAGGGCAGCGAAGGTGGTGGAGGGCCTCGAGGGGAAGCCACATTAATGAGCGGCTGAAGTCACTTGCTCTGGTCAGGCTGGAGAACGGGAGACTGAAGGCAGAAGCAAATCGGAATCTGCAGCTCCTCCCGAGGGGCAGTGGAGGGACAGCCCCGAGCCCTGCTCTGTGTGACAGTGACAGCACCCAGGAAACAGCTGGAGCTGTGTCAGGGCAGGTTTAGGTTGGATATCAGGGAAAGGTTCTTCCCCCAGAGGGTGCTGGGCACTGCCCAGGCTCCCCAGGGAATGGGGACGGCCCGAGGCTGCCAGAGCTCCAGGAGAGCTTGGACAGCGCTCCCCAGCACGGGGTGGGATTTTTGGAGTGGCCTGAGTAGGGCCAGGAGTTGGAGTGGATGATCCTTGTGGTTTTCTTCCAGCTCACAATATCCTGTGTGTTTGTGTTTCTGGCATGACGTCACCCCGGTGTCCTGGGCTGCGGTGTGGTCGTGTCGCTTGTCGTGTGTCCCACTGCCACCACCAGCCCAGCGGCACCAGCGCTTTCCCACAAATGAGCTTGGAGCATGCAGGGGGCGTGAGGACAGGGTCGTATTAAACGATACGTTGTGCCCGATCATTTTTAGCTGACAGGGCAAAAAAACCTGTTTTGTGCGCAGCCGATGTTGAGTCGTGGCGAGTTAGCCGGTGACAGGTGTCAGGCAGCCAAGGGATAAAGCACAGCAAAACACCGTCAGGCAGCCAAGGAGTGTGCACAGGAAAACAACAAATCCCATCAGCCAGCCTCACCAGCGAGGCTGGCATTGAGGTGTTGTGGATTTGCCCCTTAGGTTGGTTTTTGGGTCGTGGGTGCTGCCACTCCCCGCAGAGCTTTGGCTGGTGCCAGCAGAAGGCGAGCCCTCCCTGCAGCTTCTCCTGTGCTGGAAGCGCTCAGAATGGCTCTTGTCTGTGTTCATAAACTTCCCAAGAGCTCCTGCCTGTAGGGCTCTGCCAAATGCCTTTCCCTGTTTTGACAGAGAGTCAGGGAGGGCTTGCAAGTGGTATTTCTGCAAGACTTCAGCAGCCTGTGCTCTGTCAGGTGTGTGTCTGTTTATTGCTTCACGTTACTCCAGGTATGAAGTGATGTTAGAAGCAGTGAATGTAAAACTATATAACTTGCAACCTCTTGGGCCCCAATTTTGCAGTGCCATATAAATGTGTGTAATTTTAAGTACTATCAGTGCTTCCACTGACCTCAGTGGGACTTCTTAGAGTGCTCAAAGTTAGACACAAATACACTTCTTCAGGGTAGGAGCCAAGGATGACTCATACAAGCACATGCATCACAGATTTTTATCTTTCCACTGCTATTTGTTGTTGCAACTTATGGTTTAATAAAGGTTAAATGTGTTGAGCTCAGCTTCAGGTTCAGTTGTAATATAGCCAGTTTCTATTCTGGCGCATTTCATCTTGATTGAACTTAGCACTTTGTTGAAGAATTGTGATGTTGGCACTGATCACGCTTTATCCTTTTTTGAGTCCCTTTATCAGCTCCAGCAGCTGTTTTGCATAAGTGCAATGGCTGAAGAATATGGATTTTGCAAATCATTTTATTGTTCCCAGCACTCGGCAGTGAGAGATCATTGTCTGCTTAGCAATAATGGCTTTTCCAAAAGACAAACAATTTCTAATAAATCAGACCTCGAAGAATTTAATAGTAAAATTAAATGACCCATCACCAATGGTTTATGCATTATGCAGGCTCAGTGCAAGTGTAGTGGAGAGCATATGCAATTACTGAAGATAATTATTCTTATGAGGGAAAATGTTGCTGAGTATTTCTTGTGTTAAATAAATGAGTGAGATTCCTAATGTCATTTAGGAGAAACGTCACAGACACTTGGAAACCTTAACAATTCAAATTTAATAATTTAAAATGACAATAGCACAGGCAAAGTACAAGAGGCACTGGGATTATTCTCTAATAAATCTAAAGTATCAGTTGGGAGGTTATTGTTTTAGAAGACTAGAAGTTATTATGTGCCTGTGGTTTTAAGGGTGAAGATGAGGGTTTGTGTTTGCTGCAGATCTGTCATCAGTTTTAACTGCACCAGGCGCTGTGAAGTCAAGTCTGATGCATGCAAAAGTGCATTTTTAGCTGAAGGCAGCTGGGTCAGAGGGTGATGTCTGCTGAAGGTCTGGGACCACAGCACCTTGCTTGCCACCACAAGCTGTGACAGACCTTTAAAGCAACCCAAATGTCAGTGGTCTACAAACCACTACCAGTGCACAGTCTGTCTGTGTGGGGTCTGAATAAAGTTACCAAAACAAGCAGGTCAGTGTCAGCAGCCTTTTGCAGGCTCTGAAACACCCTGAAAATACCAGGGGTCTAAAAATGGAAGGTTAAAACCACTCCCTCAAACAGAAGAATAGTTGTTGATCAACAGCAGCTTTAGTATTTACTTTTTTTTTCAGACCTGTGCTGTTGCTGTGGATGAGCTCCTCTTCTTCAGAGGCAGCAGGACTCAGTAACGCTTTCCTTAAAGTGTAGCTGGTGGAAAACAGAAATGAAAGAGGCCTTGGTAGTGGTTTTAACTGTTTAGCTGTGGGAAAGTAGCTTCTCCAGCACAATGGTATAATTGAGTTCTCTGCACTAGTCTCATCTTAAATGAAAGGACGAGAAATGTGATAGAAAACAGAGTGGGGCCAATGATTAAAAAAAAAAAAAAAAAAGAAGAAGGCAGATGAAGGGATTGTTTATGTACAGAGAAACAAATAGGGTGCCTGTTTTCCAGTTTCTCTTGCAGGATTCAGTGGGTGAGTTGGTTAGTCAAGCTTGAAGGAGAGTTGGACACAGCTGTCTTCTTTGCCTTCTTTGTTAAACTGGTTTTGGCAATAGCCACAACAGAAATGGAAATGGGTCAGATAACACATTTCTCATCAGATGTCAAGTCTGGAATCTGGTTTGACCCTTGACAAATTAACTTTCACTGAAAAAAATTCCCAGTCTGGACAGCATCAGCAGAATTCCCTCCTTTGAATATGCTTAGTTTGCCTCTGATGAAAGACAGTTGCTAGAAATCACCTTTATGCTTGTTACATTATTTTTCAGAAGTGCTTTAGATAGTGTTAACTGGTAATTCTAGAAGGATGAAAAGTGTCTGCATTATTTATTAAGTAAATGGGCCCTTTTGTATTGTGATATTTATGAAATTCCCTTCCACTAACATCTGTTATTTGTAGAACAAAAGGTGATAAATTCGAAGTCACACAGTCAGTGGTATGAAGTGAGATATTTTTTAGGATAACATTCAAGCTTGTGGCTTCTGTACTTTGTAAATGTTTTTTTAAGGCTCTGGAGCCGTCTAGATGGAATCATAACTTCAGGGAATGCATATTGGATTAGAAATTTTTTTGAATCAGGCTTCCAGGAAAATTGATTACAGATTGTCTCTTATCAGTGTCATCTCATTCTGTTACAAGTTGGTTTTATTCTGGCTTATGTGGAAAAGATAGAAAATTAAAGGCTGTGTCCTAATGTCTTAAAATATCTTTTGTGCACATTAATTTGAAGAGTATCTGTCCCTAGAAAAAACAATTTTTTCACATTGCTATGAAGTTTTGGTAGAGAAGACAATAAAGAACATATTACTGCTGAGATGAAGCAGCATAAACTAAAAGATTTTCAACAGGAGCTCATTGTAAAACAAGCAAGAATAGCAGCAAGCAGACTTAGAAAATGCAGCAGCAACAAGAGATATTGCAAAAAAGGAAATATGTGTAGACATCAGTGTCCTGATGTTTAGAAAGGGACTTCCTCTTTTGGCTGTAGATAACAACCAGGAGACTTTTCCCAAGTAATTAAATCATATTATATAGTATTTAGACATCTAATACCAGTTGTGCCCGTAAAATCGAGCAAGCAGATGTAAATGCTAAAAATCAGATGTGTGTGTGTGCTTTGATTTTTCTCTGGATGGTAAATGGTAGACTGGCTTTAGAAAGCCAGGGCTTAAAAGCACTTTGATATTGGTGGAGAGGGAGGCAGAAATTACATCCTCTTTCTTGCTTTTCTTCCTCTATTAAGAAAGCACTTTTTCTCTGGTAACAAATGCAGAATCCACTTTTAAAGATAATTGTGCCTTTCGAGTAGTCTGAACAATTTGTTCTTTTTGTAAAACCTTTTTCCCCTTAACGATTATTGTTCCAGAGATTATTTATTTGGTTGGGAAGATGAACATCTAGTGAACTGGAGGTTGTGCTAATGCCTTCTTACCCTCATTTTATTACTGTGTTCTGAGCAAAGCTCTGATTTGGAACCTCTCAGCTGACAGTTTGTATTATGCTAATAGAAATCTGTTGACTGGAAATTAAATTTGAATACATGGTAACCTTGCTGTCATTAATAAACTTATTGCCTTTTTTTTCAGTTTTACTTCCAGTTTCCACTTCAAATATTGATGGTCCTGAAAGTGCATTTGGATCCCAGACATTTTCCATCACAGAACAAATCAAGAGCCTCCTCTCCTATCTCAGAGCAATGCAGACAGCTTAATATCATATGACCTCATTTCTCCAAATTAAATGAAAGAGGAATTTTCCCTAGCTTTCCATGAAGCTCAGCTATTGCCTGTTAATTTTGACTGTTAGTGCTGATCTTTCAGTTGGATTCACAGTGGAAAATGTAGCTTTTAACAGGACAGTTGCTTTTGGGCCTTTCAATGCATCACTTCATGCAGTGTCTCAAGCTTTAATAAGTTCTCCAGCACACCATGATATCATAGCCAAAGAGGGGACCAGTATTTTAATTGAATGTAAACTGAACATCAGCCAGTATGAATACATCCTTTGGTATAACTCCAGAGGACACCTGCTTGAACAGAAAGATGAAGGTGAGTTTTCTTGCTGTTTTCTATCCATCATTATTCCCCTTTTTAAACAGTATTGGAAAACCCCTGGGACTTCATTACAAATTTTCTCTTCCTATGCTCCCATTTTTACAATTGAGAGATAAGAGAGAGCAAAACTAAGTCCTCTGCCCTCTGAAATGTTGCAAGGGAATTACACCTGAGTACTTCTGTTCTAGCCCATCCATCCTGTTTTGGTGCCCCACAGAATGACCTTGTTCAAGAGTCATCCCAGTATTCCATGCAGAAGAAATGAGTCTTCATCTTACCCGATACTAACTGATGGTTTTATTTATTATTGCTCTTATTTAAATAATATTTTTCCAAACGTGTGAATTAAGTACAATTCACCACAACTTGCAACCTTTTGAGCTGGCAGTTGGTGCTTTAATTTTGTGACAGGACATTTTAAAACATACTTAGTATATTTATTTTTTGGTTTATGCACCAGTGAGACTGCGGAAAGTAACACAGCATGTAATGGCCAACGATAGAATTCATGCTATTTAACCCTTTTGAACTGAAAGGGAATATCTTTTCCTAGCCATTGGCTCTTATAGTTTTATCCCTGCAGTTTTTAATTTTAAAAAATGTTTTAGAGATGCATGTGTTTTTATCTATTAGTATTAATGAAGGTCATTGAACTAATTGATAGGATCTTGTTGGAGGCCATCTTTCTGCCTTAAGTATTCAGTAACCTTTTTGTAGTTATAATGCCATCTGGAGATTAGTTCAAAGTAGAGTAATTAGAAGAATAAGTTATGAAAACAGTTCAAAGCGGAGTAATTAGAAGAAATGAGTTATGAAAACAGTTTTCCCCCTAAGTTATAAATGCACAGCAAATGCTGTATAAAGCTTCTTGTATTGATTTCTTTTTACTTGGGTTTTGCATGTCAGCACTGCGTGCTCAGCAGAAAACTGTCTCAAGAAAATTCTGGGTTCTTTCGCCAACAGAGCCATTTACACACTGATCTTTTTCATGGGTCACTTGACTTTTGACTCTGAACATATGGAAAATTAGACTTTATAGAGGATAGTCTTTTAACATAAGGTGAGAAGCCCTAGTTAAGAATTAGGATCCCTGTCAGAAAGAACCAGCAGGCCAGGAGCACACTGAAAAGTGCAGATGAGAGAAGGAAGTAAAAGCAGTGTAGCAAGCATGCAGAATAATTTACCATTAAGCAGTAGGATGGATAAGTGGGTTATGGCTTTCTGTGTCAAAAGCATGGAAAGGGCATTTCAGTCCTTGGTGTACTGTTACTATGCTAGAAGTGGACTGCTCACTGCCAAGCTTTGACTCCTGTTGACGTTTACCCTGGAATTTTTGTTTCGTGAGCTCTGTTTATTTCTTACCCCTCTGCAGGTGACCGGTGGAGGATTGCTGATAACTCCCTCAACATCACAAAGGTCAGCTTTGCTGACCGGGGCCGGTACACGTGTGCAGGCATTAATCATAACGAGACCTTGTACTACACAGTCACCCTGAGGGTGATCTTCACCTCAGGGGACATGAGCATCTACTACATGATTGTGTGCCTCGTTGCCTTTGCCATCACCCTCATCTTGAACATCACCCGCCTGTGCATGATGAGCAGCCACCTGCGCAAGACAGAGAAGGCCATCAACGAGTTCTTCCGGACGGAAGGGGCTGAGAAGCTGCAGAAGGCTTTCGAGATAGCCAAGCGTATCCCCATCATCACCTCTGCCAAAACGCTCGAGCTGGCCAAAGTCACCCAGTTTAAGACCATGGAGTTCGCTCGCTACATCGAAGAGCTGGCCAGGAGCATTCCCCTGCCGCCTCTGATCCTTAACTGCAGGGCCTTCATGGAGGAGATCTTCGAGGCCGTGCGGGTGGATGACCCCGACGAGGTGGGCAAGGAGGAGAAGCAGCCTGCGGGCTGCGGGGCTCAGGCCACGCTGTTCCCCAGGAGCGCAGGGGTGAAGCGCAGCGATTCCCCGGCCGGGGACTCGGACGACGGCTCCCTGAGCGAGCAGGGCCAGGAGATCGCCGTGCAGGTGTCCATCCACCCCCAGTGCCAAGGGCAGGGCATCGACACCGTGTCTCACGGCAGCTGCCACTCCGTGCCTGCTGAGGAGGGCACCTGCTGAGCTCAGTGATACGCAGAGGGGTGAAGGAAGCTCGGGTGATCCAAGGGTACTTGTGAGAAAAAGGTCTGCAAACAAGCTGCCTCAGTCCCATGTGCACAAGAGTTTTTCATATTGCGAGGTGCCAGAGCTAGTTCTGAAGTGTGTATTTTCTGTCAATGTTGATTTAACAGTTCCAGTCTGCTAGAAAAGGCCGTTTGGAATATTGTGCAGGGACTTTTCTTTCTAAAGCAGGCTTGCTCTATTTAAAATAGTTACAAAACAGCAATTCTTTGTACTTGGCTCCTTGGTAGCTTTTGATACTTCAGATCTGTGTGAGAAGTGACCAAGGTGAGCAGTACAACTTGCAATAAGAACATTTCCTTTGTGAGCTCCTTCTTTCTTCACGAAGTTGAGCTGAAATTCCTTTGTGTCAGTGTTGTTGTCCTGATGAATTGAATTCTGTGCTCTTTCTGAGTTGCCCCTTGGTGCGTGTAGTCCATCAGAACCACAGTGAGCTTGAACAAATCTGTTTTGTGTCACGTGTTTCTGTGTAGCTATCAAAATGTACTGTATTTAGGAAAAGAACAGTGCCAGGATCTGCTGCTGGATTAAATGAATTGTTGTAGTTTCAAAGCAGCTTAGAGAACAACCAGGAGGTCTCAGTTTTCTGTGCATCTGCAGGAAACTTGTGTATATTCTAAAAGCTTGTTGCTTAAACTTGGTGCTGATTTCCAAAGCGCCTTACCCTGGTCCTGTCCTGCAGAATGGAGCAGTGCCAGCACTGCTGGCACTGCCTAGCTTTTCATTTTGCTAATTTCACTCACTGTAGAAAATCCAAAGTTTTATATTGTATTTGACGTTGTGGTGAGAAAGGGATGACAGTAATCACATAGTGGCAAAACTAATAAATGTATTTATCATCTACAGACAGGTGTGTCAGGCACATCTTCCTGAACAGCATTATAATAAAGCAGGTGAAAAGTTGTGACACTGAGAAGCTCCGCTCTGGCTGGTCCTGTCAGAAGGCAGTGGCAGAGAGAGTGGGGGCTGGCTGAGGTGTTTGCCAGCCACTGTTGGCAGGAGGGGAGTGATTCACTGATAGAGCCCAGCCTCGTGTGCTGCAGAGGTGGCAGAAGGGAGAGCTGCAGCTGCTGACAGATGTACACACACAAGTACTTCTCCAAGGATCTCCCACCTGGCTTCTTCAGCTGTAGAGACCAACCTTCAGGAATCAGATTGCAGACAAGAACCTACTTTCTTCTTCCACTCTTTGGTGCTGTTTTTTTTTTACTCCTTAACATATGTAAGTTGTATCACTTCAATAGCATTTTTTATCCTGTTGAGATTTAGTAGATGTAAAGCTTGTAAGCACTCCACAAATTAATTTCTTACAACTACTGGAAGCATATTGCCATATAATTTTAACAGCTTGGCAACAGGAGCGCCATTTAATTTCACACAACTCTTTTTTCTCTCCTTATTATTACAGAAATGTCAGTTGAACAAGTGATTCTGGAGGGCTGCTTAGGATTCTGAAGAGGATTTGACATTACCTTTATATGAGTAGAGATGGAAAACAAGCAGGCACAGTGGTGACAGCAGGGTGGGGCTGTCTGTGGTAACACATGCTTAGAGCAAAGGGGCCGAACAAATACCGTTACCATATCAGAGAGAGGGAAATGACATCATCTATTACCATTTTGAACTACCTTCTGGGGAAATTCCTGCAGTCAGCCACCAGTTAAATCACCCTAGTTGCCTTTAGCCTGTCAGGTAAGAGTGGTGTTAGTCAGGAGGGAAATTGCTAGCCTTTATTACAGTAACATTCCCACCAGCTTGGTGCCATTTCCAAGACTGTAGCAAACTTTGTCTGCTTCAGGGGAATAGAGCCTTCTGTACACACTTTGAGTAGCTGCCTCAACAGTGACTTCTTTTTTTGCTTCCATAATTTGATAGCACTTTATGTCCAGGTGAAAAGTTTGTATGGTTTTGTGTAACCTGTCTGGTGTCTTTTTAAGTTTTTTGAGGTTGTCAGTGTTAAAAGATACTCTGTGGATAAATACCTGTTTCTCATAGAAGAAGGAAGCTGCTGGCTTCACTTCTGTGCTACAATGGGTTCTGCAGGTTTGTTGCACATGTGTGAGGGGAGATTTGGAAGTTTGCACCCTTTGGGATGTGCTTTAGGTCGAAAGAGTTAAAGGCTACAAGAGAGAATGATCTGTTTCAATCTTTGTGCCACAGGCCATCAGAATGTACCTGCACCTGCCTTATAAACAGCTCTCCTTGCTTCTGTGGAACTGTTGCATCATATGCAACATATGGATGTGTTACCCCTAAATACACACATAGTGAGAGATGCCACTACAAAATCTAAACTATTTAGTTGCTTCCTAGGAAGCAGTTATGATTGACAGATGTCACATCAGAAGTGGCAGCTTACAGGCAGCAGAATGACACTGGAGGTGTGTCAGGAGAGCAGTTTCCAGACTGATTTGATCTCTTTTTTGATTTTTATGCTTTATTTACATAGCTCCAAGTTCTTACTGAACACAGTTACCTGGTGTCTTCACACATCCTGTTACTGGTTGAGAGGAAAGAGTGACCATGCATAAATGTCCTCAGAAATGCAGTTGCAGTGTCAATTGCTGGATAGCAAAGCTGAGAGTTTTCCTGAATTACGACAGTATTTTGTTCCTTAAATGAATTTCATTCCTGGGAAGGAGGTAGTTTTGTAAGGATTTCAGTACATCAGGAGTACCTTCTGAATGTAGGAACTGATCCTACTCCCACTGAATTCAATTAAAGAGGATTTGGAGCTCTGTGCATTTTACAGGATTTTTATGCATCTGAAAGCAAGGATGATGGTGATATTAAATGTGATTTCCAGAGAATGAAATTTGACACCAGTTTCCAAACATCTTGTGAACTGTTCTTGTTACCCTGAGAATAGATGTGTGCACTTAATGTCTTTGATGAATCTAATTGAACATTAACATGGAAAGTGTTTCTCTCTTAACTTTTTGTAGGATGACAAGGATCTGCAATGGTTTCCTTGCTTTAAACTAAAGTCTCTGACAATCACAAGGCTATTCTATCTCTTCTTTGTGACTTATTTTAAAAAAATATAAAATCTACTTGTTATCCAAGAGTACCTAAAACTAACTTTGTAGTGATTATTTGTATTACCTGGATTGTAATGTAACTGTTTAATGTAACCATGTAGGATTTCATACTTTCATAAAATGAACTGGTAGATTTGCAAAATAAATTGAAAAGAAAAATCTTGTTCTGCTGGAATTTTCTGTTTTACAAGTGAGGAGTGCCTGTCTCACCAAGGTTATGTAGCAGCTGTATTGAGCTCAGCAGAATGTTGTTAATCAGCCTGACAGAGGTTATTGGGATATTCAGTCATTTGAAGGACCATTCCTGCTATGACATCTTTGGATCTGTCATTTTTTTTTTGTCTCAAAGTCTTCAACAGCATCTAATAATTGTTCCCAGCTGCATATACAAACAGGTACAGACCTGAAATGGTTTCAGGAAGGCTCTTGTTTACTTCTTTCATTCATGTCGTGTGTGTGACTTTCAACCATGAATCTGTTTTATTTGTTCTTACCTTTTTCACATGCTGGTACTATTCTATATTGTAAGCACCTTTCTTTTTGTAATCCCTCACCCCAAACACCAGAAGTCCACCTTGCTGAGAAGCCTTCTGTAGTGCCTTCCACGGGGGTGTGCAAGGGCGAATGGGAGCAGAATTCACCCACATTGCTTTAAAAGAGAGGAGTCTGTGGTTGCCAGTCTCTGCACAAGGCAGATAATGGCATTACAGCTGAATATTTCAGGATTTTCTCATGAGAATCAGCTGCTTAAAGGAAGAATTACTGGACCCATACTCCTCAGGCTAGGTCAATATTCAGTCAGCATCTGCTTTCTATTTCCTTGTTATGAGAGATGCATTAATGATAGCAGTTCAGTTTTTTAAAGCTCCTGTAACCCCATCCCTCATGATCCTATCCACAGTGAACAAATTCATCTGCATCCATTTAGAGCACTTTTCCATCTGCTAACAACAGATCATTGAAAAGGGAGCTGCATTAAGGATGATTGTACCTTAATTTTAGGTGCACACCTTAAAAAATACATCTTTTCCTTAACGTTACAGCACTTCTGTGAGTAAAGTCTCCAGCTGGAGACACAGTGGAGACACCACAGTGTCATTCAACTCAGGCAAGTTACAGCTTTATTGACTTCCCTTCCGCCAGGTCATTTCACACCAGCTGAGTCTCTTTCCTCTCCTCTTTTTTTAATTGGATAGCAGCTCATTCAGATGTCTCAAAATACTGCCAGCTTTTTTGCATGTGGAAGTGAGAATTACACCATCATTAAAAAAAAAAAAAATCGTTCTGCTAGATGCTGAAATATCAAAAAAGCCCTGAAAGCTGGGAAGTTGTTCTTTATCCCTGGTAAAACACTACCTATTCTTTGGTCATGCCTGGCTGCCAATGAGTGCAATAATACTGAGCAATTAGACCTTTCATTTGTGTTAGGTTAATTAATTGTTTGCACAGTGCCCTGAATATGGAATCATTTTCCTTTTGGAAAGAATAAAAGGATTAGAATGGCTTTATCCCAAGTTGCTCTGAACGTCTTTTGTTTATTTAATGGGAGAAAAATCCTCTGTCGCCCCAAACGCAGAGCACACACTCGAGCGTTACGGCTGCACGGGGACGTTCCATCAGTGGGGGTGTGAATGCATCCACATATGTCCATCCATCTGCAGCCCTGCTCCAAATGGGATCTGGGGGTCCTGCTGCATGGCAATGAGTGTGCAGAGGCTGGAGTGTGCTGCAGGGTTTGGATGTCAGCGCTGTCAGGGGTGAGCAGCCCTCAGATTTCAGCTGCCTGCAGCACCATGGTCACTGTGAGCACTGGGAGGGCAGAGCTCAGCCACTGGACACTCTGGAGAGGTTTGTACTGAATGAATCTAAGGCAAATGGAACCTGGGCTAGGATTTCATGAAGAAGGGACCCAGTGGACATGATATTGCAGAGGCTATTGCCATCTCTTCTTTATGTTTGTCCTATTCAGTGCCTCTTTGTGCTACTATATTATTAAATATATATTTCATGTTAAATGGTTTTACAGACCTGCAAGAAGCCATTTCAGTGGAAAGTGAAGGAACATACTCAGTTCTACGTGCAAGGCAGAGTCTACCATCACAGAAACTGCCACTGAAGGGGTTGGACGTAACTGGCTGGAGTTCCTCCTGCCTTCCCTGCTCCCTGCTCTTCTGTAAGACCTGTTATGGGCCATCTGCAAGAGCTGAGCGTGAAAATTCTGTCCCATGCTACATTCTCTTCCTCCAAAGATCAGGACACTGAGAACAGCCCTGGATTTGAAGGGAGCATGAGAGGCCACCTACGATGTGTTCTCAGCCATAGATGTCCGTCCGGGCTTAAAAACAGCTGCTGGCAGAGATACCACATCTCCTAGGCAATCTGTTCTCCTGCTAAACTCTCCAGACTACTGGGAAGATTTCCCTAATATTTGCCACAAATGATTTCCTAATGCATCACCCATCTCATCCTTTCCATGCCTACTGCTGCTACATCTGCAGCCTAAATCAGGGCCACTCTAAACATGCAGGAAAGGAATTGGAGGGCAACACAAAGCAGGGGCCATACTTGGCTTTATGTGCCTGTCTTGCCTGGAGAGATCATCTGTGTTCAGCCTAAGATGGCAGAATTTAGCTGGAAGTCAAACTCCTTTTGTTTATTTAATACCTGGATGCCTGAATGTTGCTTCTTGGGCTTTGGACCTTCTTGCTGTCTGTGCTGGGTCATGGAAAGGTCCCTGACACCAGTGCTGTTCATATCGAAGGAGTGGCTCCAATATTCTGGGTGCAGCAGTCTCGTGATAGCTTTGTATTTATATGGTAGGGGCTGGAAGGCAACTGCTGCAAAGCATATGAGCCTGCCCCACCATTGTCTCAAGAGATTTTCAGCATTTCACTCTTTCACTTTCTCTCCTTGGTGTCTTCACTTTAGTGCATGAAAATATTCAGAAGTATCTTGCCTGGTCAATGGGAGCATCTCAAATTTTCTTCTTTTTTTTTTTTTTTTTTCTTGTATTTTTTTTCCCTTGTGAGTTTTTTCAAGCTTAACTCTCCTAAATAATGACTAGGGAGGAAGACAGTGGACCAGAACAGAAATGAAGGAGTTTGGACAACTGTCCTAAATTAGAGGACAGGTTTGCTTTGGAAATCCTATATGCATCACACTCTGTTACAGAAAGTTGGCTTTAACAGTAAATCTCTTGCAGCAGGGTGTCACTTCACTTCCACAGATTAGTTGAAATGCTTTCTTAATTCAATGACCTTGTGGGCTCTCAGAAAAAGCCATTTCTCAGTGTTTTGGGGAAAGAGAACTTCTCTGAGCTAAAGGGACTGTTTTGTTGCTCAGATTTATTGCTTGGCTGACTTAATTCACCATTCAAACACGATGATTTTTAGCTGCTGGGCAGTGGGCCTTGCAATGTTGAAACTAATTAACTGCTACAACTCTTCTGAGCAAGGCTGTTTTCTTACTAGGTTTTGGAGCTTTTTTTTTTAATCCACAGAAATAAAGCAAACACGATCCTTGGAGCAGGGGGTTGCATGGATACGGTATCAGCACAGACACAGCCCCACGCTGGATGATCCTGTGTCACAAAGGATGAAAGGCTGCCAGCTGTTCCCCCTGCCGGCTGACCCCGCTGCCTCCACGACACTGCACAAAGGTACGAGGAGAAAAGAGACAACATCTGAAGACAGAGGACAGGAGGGGTGCCAGAGTCATGACAAAGGGAGAGCTCAGACAATAGCAAGAGAGGTCTCACTCTACAGCTCTGGAGCCATCAAAGACCCCAGGTGTGGGCTGGCTGGCAGGCCAAGGGCAGCAGCTCTGCAGCTGGAGAGTCCTCGCTCCTCTCTCCCCTTCCTTCATCTCCACCACTGATGTGGCAGACTGTATTTCTGAAAGAACCTTGAACTCTGTAGCTCAGATAGATCTAAAGAGCTGCAGTTCCTGCTGGAAGGACCCCACTGAAGCCTTGAGAGGGAAGACAAGGAAGGGAAAAAGAAGTTGTTCTTCATCAGGATGCACCTGGCTGCAGGAAGCTACTGGTTGTTATCCCATCAGGGACTTCTGCTCATCAAAATGTTTTCTGGGAAAAGTTTGTAACCCATGCAATATCTGTTGGTGATGTCTAAAGATGGCATAAAAAGGTCTAGAAGCTCAAGCAGAGACAAATTCAGTCTGTGTACTCCTTCCTACCGTGTTTTTGCAAAGCACTTCTGACCTGCTCCTTGCTCTGAGTCCATAGTGCAAGTGAAATATAAATTGCTGCTGCTCACTGAAAGCAGGGAATCCCTCACTGGCTCCAAGGAGCTCCCTATCCATCTCTGTTCCTGACAGTTTGATTACCTTTAGCATCATTTTTAAATGCAGAGCTGCAAATACCATTAGTGGTCATACAGAACGGCAACTCTCTTGACATGCCTCAACCACAGTGACCTTCCTCCACTGGCAGCAGGGAACATAGGCAAGCCCCTCTTCCTCCTATGAGTTTGGGCTGGGAATGTCAGCCCCAGCTGCCAAGTCACCTCTATCTCATTGTCTTCTTCCCTGCATTTCAATTCCAATGTTTCCAGGATTCCCAGCCTTCTTCTGAAGCCTCACAGTCCAGTTGCTCATTCCTGAAACACAGAAGTATAGAGCAGCATCCCTGGGTGTGTGATCAAGGAAATCTTATGTCTCTTGATGTGCCTTGAACAAAGGGGCAAGTGCAGAGGATCAGCAGCATGTGGGAGAGGAGACCTCTGCTTCCCATGGATGCTGGCCAGGAGCTCCAAAAGGACCATGAGATTTTCTGCCTGCTAATTCTCTAAGTGAAGCAAGAGGAGAGTTAGTGGAGGTTTGTCACAGGCAGGTTTTTGAATAAGAGAAAGCAGAATTTGGTGGCTGTGAGAGTCCAAAATAGCACCTGGGGCAGCACTCATGAGCTACTCCATCTCTTAGCTCTCAGCCAGAGCGTGTTCCAACATCCCCTGGCTTGGAGATGTGTCCCTAGATGTGGGGTGATGGTCCATAGTGACACAGAGTCCCCAGGCAGGTGCAAAAGGGAGCTGCTTTATTCCAAAACCCCGGCCTTTTAAAGCAATTAGCCAGTTATCAGCTACATAGTTTTAAATAATAACAAACATAATTCAACCAACCACCATACAGCACGATGTGAACACACAGTGATTACATAACTTGTTTTTCTACCCCTAATTCAGCTGAGTCACTTCCCCACAGTCCTTTTCTCTTAGCCAAAGCAGCAGCCCTGAGCCATGGTTTTCCTTCCCTTTGTAAGGTTTTACCTATATGCAACACTTAGAGGCAGCACAGGACACCGTTAGGGTGTGAGGGGACAGTGCTGAGGCATGGGGACAACGGCAGGGACCAATTCTCCTCAGTCCCTGACATTTCCCAGTGCACCAGTGAAGCCACCCCTGGAAAGGAGCACACATGGGCCCACGTGTTTATGCTTTGCCATCCCATCCCCGCTGTTCTCTCCTTTTCCTGTGAGCACCTGTGCTTTTCTTCCCTCCAAACTGTCCTTGGAGTGACGCAGCAAAGTACCAGGTGTGCCTCTGCTGCCGCTCTCATCTCAGCAGAGAAGACTTTCCTTTGTTCAGCTGAAAGGGAGCCTGGGTCAAGGTTCTTATGTGCCAAACAGCATCCAAACACGAGAACACAGAGGTGAGCTCAGAGCCAGGATCTGGGCTGGCAGTGGCAGGGGAGGAACACCGTGACAGGGACCAGGGAAACGTGGATAACAAAGGGAGATGGATGGGATGGGATGGGATGGGATGGGATGGGATGGGATGGGATGGGATGGGATGGGATGGGATGGGATGGGATGGGATGGGATGGGATGGGAAGCCGTGGGGTCCCTCCCCGCGCCGTTGTTGGGTGATGGGGACACACCGCAGCCAGGCAGCAGTCCCCAGGACAGGGCTGGGCAGGAGCTCCTGGTCTGGAGCCCCGCTAGAGGCAGCTCTTGGTTTGCTCTGAGCGCGGAGGAGCGGCCGAGCGCCGTGCCCGGGGATCGCGCTGCGGGCAGCAGCGATGGGGCAGCTCCTGCCTGCCCCGGCACTCGGCCCTTCCTCCCGCGGGGATCCGCAGCCCCTCGGCACAGCTCCCACAGCACACAGCAGCCCTTTTCTCTTTTCTCCACATTGCACTGTGTCGAAGCCCGACTGGGCAGAGAAACGCCCCCGGAGCCAGCCTGAACCCGAAGGAGGAAGGGTTGCAGGGGGGCTCAGGGGGATGAAGTCGGCAGCTGGCAGCAGCGATATCCGAAGGAGAAGGTTGGGGTTTGAGGTGTGTGCCCCCCTCCTGCCCGCACCGAGAGCGATTCCCAGCTCTGGCATCCTGCAGCGGGAGGGTGGAGGTGACAGCCAGCCAAGGAACGGATTTGATTTGTCCTTTTTTCTCTGTAGATTAACAGACTCAGCTCTGGCTGAAGTATTTCGTGATCACAGCGACTTAATTGCATGGGGGAAACATTTCCTGGCAGTGGCTCCTGTGCCCGTCTTGGCTCGCTGGGTGTTTCCCTTCGCACGGCGGATGGCAGCAGCAGCCTGGCACGGCACACAGCATCCCCGGGGAAGGACAGCCACAGCCCGGGTGGCACAAGCCCTGCCAGACGGATGTCACCTGCAGTGGTGCCCTGGGAGGCCCTGGATAGGCCAGATCCCCTCGCCCACCCTCCTCTTGGAGCAGGCTGCCAGGTGTCCGCGGTGGCCAGGAGGTTTTTGGGGCCACCCAGCCCTCGCTGTCGCACCGGGTTCAGCCTGGGTGAATTCCAGAGCTGCTCTTTTCATTTCAGGGCTGCAGGAGAAGCGGCTTGTGGTCACCTTAAAGGAATAAACGGTGCAGAAAAATATTTGATCAATTAAGCCAAATGATTTGGCAAGCAACGGCTCCCGCTGTACCCATCCTCCTCACAATTGTCTCATTATCCAGCCCTAAATCAAGCTGTCACAGCCCTTTTTTTTGGCTTGGAGGGGAGAGGGAGGGAAGGAGAGAGCTGGTTTCCAGCGTTCACCTCCAGAAGAGAAACCCTGAGCAGGGAGGGGGTCACTGAGTCACCCGGAGCATCCTCCCGCCCGCGCTGCTCCCCATCAGTCTGATCGCGGATCGGGAGCGGGATGCGATCCCGGCCGGAGCTGGGGCTGCTGCCGAGGCTGCGCTTCCACCCCGGCTCCTCCTGGCCTGGCTCCTCCCAGTGCCGTCCCCAAAGCCACCGGCTTGGTCGCTTGCTGTTGCCGGGGAAGCCTCCCGAGAAGGGGACACAGCTCCTCAGTGGGGCAGGAAGGCCCCCAGGGATGGGGTCTGCACCCTTCTCAGGTGCCACAATAAAGGGAGCTTGGATCCTGCTTGCTCCCGTTCCTGCCACGTGTAACAAATGTCTGGAGAGCCTCTCCTTGTCTCAGCTGGGACAAAAGGCACTTGGAGCCCCTCATTCACGGGCACACCTGCACTGTGGGAATCACATCAGCACCTTTTCACAAAAAAACCATAGGTGATTGCATCGAGAGGTTCTTGATACAGGTCCTAGAGGGACTCTGTGTGTGTGAGCCCCAGACAGCAAACGTGGAGCCTTTCACTATTTGTCGGTCAAGAGAGAAGGAAAATCTGTCTCTTTGGGAGCCTCAGTGCTTCACAGGCCCTAAAGAAATCACCTGAGGACCCGCCTCCTGCATCCTCAGGACAATGGAGCATCCCTCACCCTATACACAGGGAAGCCCCTCTCAGGAAGAGTCCTCCTCCTCTGTCCACCCTAGGTGACACCCTGGATACTGTGCCAGACCTGTGTGATTCCCTAAGTCTGCTAAAATAATTAATGTAAACTAATTATTATTATTTTATTAATAGATTAATTACAGACTCGTTGATCACTCTGCTGGGACAGTGAAACAGCTGCATACTCATCTGTTCATGTGAGCACAGCCAGGCAGGCAGAGCATCCCCTTATGCTGCCTGCCCTGCACAGACACAGCCCAAAACCAGACCCTTCCACCCAAGAAAAAATTCGACCCAAAAAGAATAAAGAGGGGACCACGTGGAGCAAACACAGAAGACCCTTGCAAGGCAAAACTGCTCTGGATGGAGTTAATAAAAAATGTGCCATTTTTCTCCTGCCAACAGCAGCCCGGCAGGGAAGGGCAGGGCAGGGATGCTGGCTCTGGTGGGCAGGCTGGGACCTTGCTGGTCCCTGGGCTCTGCTGTGCTGCTGCAGGCATCACCAGCTCGGCTCTGAGCAGCCCTCGTGGGTGCCGTGTTCAGTGCAAACTGTTTGGGTTTGTTGCCTTTTTAATGCTGTCAAAACACGCGATGCTCCTGCTGCTTTCACAGCCTTGCTAATTGGCTGCAAAGAGCAGATTTCTGTTCGAATTACAGCTACTTTTGAACTTTGAACTTGCCTTTTAAATCCAATTCCGACGATGTTTTTGTCCCCACCCCTTGCAGGGCTATGAGGCCACAAGCAAAAACTCACTCCCACGGTGCTTTTTGGACGGATAAGGGCAGTTCACACACCCTGCGGGGATCCCAGAATGGATTTTCTGCTCTCATCATGGGCTCCCCCCAGCCTCTAGCATCTCTGGAAACAGGGGACTGGGGAGCAAATGTTATTCCATCACCTGGAAAATGCAAGCAAGACCCTCTCTGGGGAGCAGCTCTTGGGCTGAACCTCCAGCAGATGCTGAAGTATCTTCAAGCTTTCCCACCTCCCTTCTCCATGCCCTCTGACAGTTCTTTCCCCCTGGTGAGCCTCTTGGATCACAGATGTGCAGGTAACACCTGGTGCTGGGTGCTCAGTGAAGGACCCGCACGAGTCACAGTGACCCTGTGTCCCCTGCCTGTCCTCCCCCCACCCCCTGCCCCATCACCTCTGCAGCTCAGGTGCTCTCAGCCTGTTTTCCAGCTCTGCCAAAGCCAGGAGCAATTTGAGCTGCACAGCAGGGCTGGAGCCTTCCCGATGGTGCACGCCTGGCAGGCTCTGGTTTTCCTCAGATGAGGCCAAACAGGAGCTCTGGAAAAGCCCAAATGAATCCAGCAGCAGCAGCAGGAGCAGGGCTGCTGATCTGAGACACCTCCAGGCTGAAAATGCAAGCCTCTCCAGGAAGGCTGGGAAAACCACATTACAGCCCCTCAGCAGAAGCGATGAGAGGAGGAATGGGTGAGCTGGACAAAACCCCCTGACCCCTCTCTGGTCACCCCTGAGCCTGCACTAATGAAAAGCCAGGCAATGCCCAGGTGTGCAGGGCCAGGAGGACGAGCCCAGGGTGGTGCCTGCACTAACACTCACTCACAGCTCCAGAGCTTGCCAAGAGCCTGTTGCTCAGCCAAATGAGCCTGAGTTTGCAAGGAGCTATTTGCCAGAGAAGAAAATGTTGTTCTCCAGCACATCCTTCACTCAACAGATGTTCCAGGTCCTGCTAAGCTGTAAAAAGACCGACCAAGAGTCCCTGATGGGTGCAGATGGTTTCAGCTCCACTAGCCATCAGTAACAACCAAAAATGCTCTGACCATGGTGAACCACAAAACCAACCTGCTGCTGGGCAAGGGGCCAGAGCCAGCACTGGAGGCTGCTGGGTTTGGGGAAGGAGAAGCTGGAGCAGCATGAAAAATCATGGCAAAAGCACCCACAATGGGAGCAGTTGGAGGAATAATTCGGGGTTTCTACATTGCTTGGTAATTTCAGATCACAGATGGAAATCCAAGAGAAGCATCTCGTAAATCACACGGTCTGTGGTTTTTCCCTTTTCCCCTGCTGTGTTATGATGGAAAATTGCAGTTGGTGTTTCCAAAAGCCATGAAATACCGTGCAGGCCCTGGCAGGTTCACATCCAGCTGAAGCAAACCCTACTCCAGCATGCAGCTTGCCTCCAAAAGAGTCACTGAACCTGACAGCTGTGTTTTGCTGACTGGAATTTGCACCTTTCCCCAGCTCATTGGGCTGCTCTCACCTCTTTCCCATCAGCATTGATTTAGCGTTGGTTGAGTGCCAGCCTTGAACCCTTTGAACACAACTGAAACCAGAGGATTTCTGATAGAAGACAAGGAAAAAGGCATGAACAGGTGGCTTTAGAGGAAAAAGAAAGGGATTTTTTAAAAACAAAAAATATGATTCTGCAATAAAAAGGGAGAAGATGCAGACTTTGTAGACTTTGTTAAAAATTTCCATGCAGCACCGAGCAAGCGAAGATACCTGGACCCAGAAGTTTTTGCTGCTGCTGCCTCCCTCCATGGCCAGGATAAAACACAGGGAGTGCTACAGCAGAGACACAGCCAGCCCTCGGTGCCATGGCTCTGCCTTCACACCCTCCATCTGCTCAGTCCCAGCAGCACAGGGGCAAATTGTCACCAGCACAGTGATAAATTGTCACCGTCCTGCCCCTGATTCTTCCCTGCTGCCTCCCAACCCTCTCCAAGCCCAGTCCCATTTACCCACAAGGCTCAGGATGAGCATTGTCCCGTGGATTGGGAGCAGCAGCATCTTCATGCCACAGCCCAGGACTCGCTGGGGTTGAGGATGTGTCCCTGTGATTACCCTGGAGCTATGCTAATGGCTTTCTGTTTTAATTACATGGAAGTCTAAAGATGCTGCAGGGTCTGGGTAATGCTGCACAGCACAGAGGAAGGCCTGTGCATCACTGACAGCCTTTTTTTTTTTTTTTTTTCCTTCTTTTTGCATAATAAAGGTAAAGTGACACTAGGGACATGTGTCTTTTATGGTCCGAGGTCAGCTGCCTGCAGGTCCTGAGAGCCGTGAGAGGGAGGGGAGAGGGAGGAAAGGAAGGCAAAGTAAACAGATAAATCCCTGGAACATATGGCCTGTGCTGGGTATCTTTACGCATGAGGCACCCCACTTAATAAAAGTTTAGGATGGAAAAGCCAAATAAAATTGATAATCTGCCCAGGGAGGGTGATTCAGATGAAGCAAGCACATTACAAGGGGGTGACTGATTTACAATTTTCTTCTATTTGCGGTTTTATGACTATTACAGTTATTCTTGTGAATATAATTCATTACTGTGCTATTATTCCCAGAAGTGAAAATCAAAGGTTTATCAGCCAACACTGGCAAGCATGAAATACTGCCCCAACACAGAGCTCCGTGCTGGAATCACAGCTCAAAACCAGACGAGCAGGCAGAAGCCAAGCGCTCACCTCTCACCATCCCCAGCTCTCCTCCTGGGACACAGCCAGGGGCAGGCAGCCCAAAGCCAGCAGCACCTCCCACCCGGGCAGGGAGTGAACCAGATCTGTGTGACCAGGATCTCATCCTCCAAAAGATGATGGACACATGAGTGGCTCAGTTATTTGGAAAGCAGTAACGTTGGTGAGTGCCCTGGGCAGGCACAGGCAGGGGAGATCCACAGGAGCTGGACACAAAAGGATCAGGGCATGCTGCCTCTCCTGGGGGCATGGCAGGCTCCCGGGGGTGGCTTTGGGCACAGCATCCCACTGTGCTGCCAGGTTCTGGCAGGGCAGGGTGATGGGCTTGAAGCCGAGACAGCAGGACCTGGAGCCAGAAAGGGGCAGGGTTTTATTTAGACTAACAGCTCTAGCTGGGAGAGATGGACTGAACCAGGGCTTTGTCCAACATAAAAGCAGTGAAAAGAGTACTGAAATGTACTTGAGGTTGCTGCTCAGTGGATACCTGGTTCTGTAGCCCACACCTAACATAAAAGCCATCATTCCTGTGGTGTGGTTTCTCCAGCAGCAGCTGAAGCCCAGCCCCAGCCAGCTGCCAGCACAGCTTGATGGCACAGCCCTTCCTGGCTGCATCCTCTGGGCTTTCAGGCTTTGTCACTCCTGCATGCCAGCCTCAGCTGTGAAAACCAAGAGAAGTCTCTTCCAGACTCCTTTTTCTCCTCTTTTAAACAAGTTTTTGTCTGAAGAGCCACACTTTGCTTTCCCTGTGACAGATCCTCATCCCAGAGGCTTCTTTGCAGCACTCCAGATGTCAGGTGCCTGACATTCTACTCCAGCACCAAGAGATACCAGCCCTCGATTTAAAAATCTCCAGAAGCTGATGGCAAAGAGCCCTGCACAGCTCAGAGACCCTGCAATAATCGGAGAGGAGAGGAGAGGAGAGGAGAGGAGAGGAGAGGAGAGGAGAGGAGAGGAGAGGAGAGGAGAGGAGAGGAGAGGAGAGGTAAAGCCCAAAATCAGTGTGTCTGGGCCAGACCAAGGGTCTCTTCAGCCCAACATCCTAGTGCTGGGTCTGGAAGAGTGGATGTAGTGAGCAGACAGTCTGGAGGGACATTTTCCTGGCGTTCTCCCATCTGGGTCCCAGAGCTTGTCTTGATGCTTATTAGCTCTTGATAGATTTTTTTTTTTCTTCCTAGAATTTGTCTAATCATTTTCTGAAGCCTTGTGAAGTTTTGGCATGTCCAGTATCATCTTGTAATTAGCCTTCAGCTGAAGGACATGCTGTGGGTGGAGGTTTGTGTGCTTTCAAAGGCTCATTCTGTGACACTGGGATCTGAGTCACGTCTGAGGGTGGGAAACACAAACACAGAGGCCAGGAGTTTACTCCTCATCACCACCCTGTGCCCCAGTGGGAACAGAGCCTCTGAAGTCTGAATTGCTTAAGTGGAAATAAAAACCAACACCAGCTGCATTGTCAGTGTTTGCCCTTCAGCTCTCTGCTCTCTCCCTAAGGAAGATGTGCTGCTCCCTAGAAGTGGCACATCCCAGATGAAAACAAGCCACCAGGATGAGCCACAATTGCTGTTTAACCGCTTTAGATCAGGAAAAAACCCCAAACCTCAGACTTTAACAAACGTGCCCGTTGCACTGGGGTGAGCTGTGCCTCCAAAGTGAAGCAGTGTCAAGTTCTCTGCTGGGAAGAGCAGCCTGGTGAGGCAAAGAGCTGCAATAGTGAAATGTGAGCACCCCAGCAAAGCCTAATGACAGCCCCTCCTACGGCCCCTCAGGCTGGCAGAGCCAGCTCAGGCTGTTCTTCCCCATCTCATCACCACAGCCAAGCACCAGGCTGGGGCTGTCCTTGGCCTCCCCAGCCCTGCTGGCACAGCAGCTCCCAGCCAGCGTTCCGTGCAGCAGCAGCTCCAACTGGACATGTGCAAAACAAATCCCATTAAGCTGCAAAGTGCATGAAGTGAAGGCAAATCAGCTGCAGCAATAACTGTGAGCTTTCCCTGCTGCAGGCTGGGGACAGGGTGCAGTGGGGTCCCCAAAGTGCCCAGCGAGGACACGGCTCCAGGCAGAGCTGATGGCACGTGTGTGGCCAAGGGACCTCAGCATCGTGGTTAATTGTGATGAGCTATAAAATTCCAGCTGGGGATGAAGGTCCCAGTGCCTGCCAATTAGTCCTGGCTTGCTGAAGACAGGCTGTAATGGGATTATTGAACCAGTCCTATTATGCACTAAAGTGTTCAGTGAAGCTCAGCACAGTGCCTGGAGAGCTGCTGGGAGCACAGAGCTCCTGCTGGGAAGGGATGGAACCAGGCACCCACCCACCCTCCCCACAAAAGAAAAGCACTTGTCTTACTCCCTGGCTAAAACATTTATCATGCCAAAGGGGTTTGAGTCAGTGAAGCTGGGCAGTGACCAAGATTTTGCTGTTGAAAATAAAAATGGATTTGTTTTCTCTCTTGAACAAGAAAACCAAAGAAACTGCATCAGACCCCAGCTGAGAGCACTTAAAAGGCAATGCTGGTGCAAGAAGCTGTTTGCTTGGCCGTCTCACATACCTATAATGGCAGGTATTTGTGATTTGGAGCTTTTCCCTTGGCAGCCCTGACGAGATTCCATGTTTATAACATTATAGTTCAGGGTGTGAGGATGGGCTCAGCTTGCCAAAGGAGCCACTTGCTGTCTCCAGCTCAGAAGACATTTGGAGTCGGTGGGTTCACCATGGCAGATGATGCAGGAAGCTTCCTGCAGATTCCTCATCTCAGCAGCTGCCCAAAATCTGTGACCCTCTGGCTGTGCTTGATGCAAATGGAGAAATCTCTCTGTGATGCAGAAGAGACCAGAAGTGCTGTTTAGGTGACAGCAACACTGGCAAACCCAGGGCATGGAGAGGTGCAGAGGTGTGAGTGCTGCCTTCCCCAGCACCTCCCAGGGGGAGCTCAAAGGCAGATCCCACATCTGGGTGTGTGCCAGCACCAGAGCCCACATAGTGCCATCCTCTACCCCTCCTGGAGTACTAATCACCCCAGAGAGCCCCTGGCCTGATGTGGAGCTGAATTGTCACACAGTTCCTGTGGCCCCTGTCCCCTCAGTGCCATCAATCACTGCTTTTGGGTGACAGGCCAAAATGTGGTTCCAGTTTGCACATTTGGCCAAAGAGATGAACCAGTTCTGCACTGAGAGAGGTCCTCTCCTGATCATGGCTCACTCAGAAACACTTGCTCCTTCCCTGCAGCAAGGACTGGCTCTCAAAGGGCTCTTCCTCCTCCTCAGTGGAGGGATCCAGGAGCTTTCTCCTGCTGCTCCAACCCCTCCACCTGGCCCCATCCCCTCAGCAGTGCTGCTCCTGCAGGACTTGGGGACAGCCCAGGGATGGTGCCTATCCTGGGCAGGGCCACCACCATGGCAGCAGATTCCAGAGTTGAATCAGACAACATTTATTAGGCAATAAAGGGTCAGAAAAAGTGGAAAATGAGTGAGGTGGGAGAGGATGGGTTCTGGGTTGTGTCTGCAGGAAGAATTAGCAGGACATGGTTTACAGAGATGAAAAGCCTTTTGATTATTAGAGCAATATTTAGTGGCTGCAAGAGAGGAAACACTGCTGCTTTCTCCCTGCTAAGCACAGAACCAGGACTCCTTCAGCTGACCTGGAGGAGTGCAGCCACCACAGCTGAGACTGTGCATCATCCAGGGAAAAGTCAGGAAAGGTCCTGCTGCCAGATCAAGGCTGCCCTGCCCACGCTGAGCTGCAGCCAGCCACTCTTTAAAGAGCTGCAGCAGGGTCTCTCTTTTATCTCCAGTCCCTAAGGAGCTTTGCTTTTCTGCCTGGAAGCCTAGGCACGAGGTGCCTTGAGGTTGGGATTTATTTCACCTTTATCATCCTGGACAGACATCCCCAGGCTCCTGGGAAGGTCTGCATGAGCCGTTTAACTTCAGCCAGCTCAGCTAAGATGCTGTGCACATCTCTGAGCCCAGACAGAGGCAGGGAACGCCCTGGGGGCTGCCTGTGACCCACAGCTTGCTCTGCTGTCCCCACGAGGCCAAGCAACAGTGACAGCCCAGAGCCATGCTCCAAACTGACTCTGAATCTGTCATTTCCAGTGCATTAATTCCTACTCATTATTGATCACCTTGGAACACGCTGGGACTGTGCTGTGCTCTGCCAGCCCTGAGTTATGGAGCCATCGAGGAGAGGAGAGGAGAGGAGAGGAGAGGAGAGGAGAGGAGAGGAGAGGACTCATAAGGTTGCATTCCTAACAGGTCCATTGATAGCACTTACCTGCTCCTAACAGAACATAACATGCTCAACACAGCTGACCACTGTAGTGGATTCATAGGTGGAACACAGCCCTCTGTTCATGCACTCCCCGAGGTATCTGGGAGCCAGAAAGAAGTCCAGGGCATATCAGTTGTTTATGTTTTTAAAGATTTTAAGGTTAGCAACCAGGATTTGTCCTGAGTCACAGGTGCCCTGCAGGGTCCCCTGAATACTCTCAGCAGCCTTTGCTGCCTCACTGAACATGCAGGCAGCAAGGGGACGGGGGGAGGCTCAGTGCTGGAGGAGCAGTGCTTTGATTTCTTAAAAATGAGGTGCTCAAGGGCTCAGCACACACTCGGGACTCGGGAACAAGAGCCACACAGGAGGGGTGGCAAGCACGTTTGCATGCACCAGGGAGCAAAGGGATGCCAAACATAGACAAGGACACCCAGTGAGAGGAGCAACTGGGGTGAGCTGCCCAGAAAATCTTGTGAGTTGCAATGTTGAGTGCACAGACCCATTGGTTGGAAAAGGGTTTCCTTCTGTCAGAGGAGCTGATGTGCCTCCAGATGACCTGCCTGAGACAGGAGGGAGAACGAGGGGCTGGCCCTGCTCCCTTCGGGACAATCAGCCCCTGGAATGCTGCTGCTGGCAGAGCTCACACCCAGCTCTGTGGCTGTTCCATCCAGGCAAAACTGCTCTTGCCTCGAGCAGCTGCTCAGCTATGGACACCTGAACAAATACTCCAAGAAAGCAGAAATCTCTCTTGTGGGACACTGTGCTGATCAATGGCTGCATGCACCAGCTTCCTGTGGGTAATATTAATGATTTTTGCTGTAAGTAATTTTCATGAGCTGCAGACTGAGAAATGCCAGTCTCTTGCCTTCGTCAGAAACCAGAGCAGCTCTGCATTTGCATTAAAATCCAGCACACGCAGTTTATCTTAAACCACCTGAACTTCTTGTTCTAGTGCAGTGTCTGCCAGCATCCCTCCACTCTGGGAGGTGTTACACAGCACTGCTCTGCTCAGAGTCCTGGTCCCTCAGGGCCTCAGTGGTTTAGATCATAATTCCTCAATAAGACACAAGCTGTTGGAAAAAAAAAAAAGAATAAACACACCACAAAAATGACAGGGAGTCTGTGAGCACATATGGAGAAAAGGCAGAGCAGGCTCTGGGTTTCCCACCCTTGCTCTCCTGAGTGTCATGTTAAATTCCCAAACTGACTGTAGGCAAAGCCATCCAAAGCCCAGATGTTTTGCAGATGTTCACTGGGAATTGTTCTTGTCCTTATGCTTCCATCACAACATTTTCATCTTTAGAGTCTCTTAATTAGCCACTTCATCTTTTGCCAAACCCTCTTCGGTTTCACAGCCTGCCTGTTGGGATGGAGCCACCCTGGGTGCAGAATCCCACAGGAACATCCCAGTTCCCTCTCTAACCTCTGTGGAAATACAGCACATCCCCCCCAGCACCCCAATATGTTTTCCAAGACATTTATTTGTAAGGGACTCAGCAGCAGGCTTAAAACTTTCCCTTTTGACTCTGTAACTCTAAAGCGTCGATGCCATAAACAAATGGCAAAACCTCAAACCTCTGGGCAGGGGCTCCTCCTTTGGGGTGATCCCCTCTGGAGCCAGCCTCAGGCTCCCCCAAAAGAGCACGGGGCACCTGCAGAGCTCTGGAGGGCTCAGGAGGGCTTGCCCAGCCTCTCTCAGCCCATGCAGGAGAGGGGATGGGGATGTCCCCTTCCCTCCAGTGTCCAGCCAAGGAGGGAAAGCGCAGGGATGAAGCCGGACCTAAAGCATCACAGGGCTCCGAAGCGACTCAGAGGGAGGAGCAGCCAAACAGAGCTTCCTTTATTGATTTATTTATAAAGAATGAGATATTAATGCAGGACCTGTTGTTTGAAGAGGTTTCTGCAGGCTGTGCCGGGAGAGGAGCCCTGCGGGGAGGGGGAGGCGTGTGTGCAGTGCCAATCCCTCGAACCCTCCTCACTCCATCTGTTCCTTCGGATGATTCACTGCCACTCCTCAACTCCTTATTCCCCTTTCCCCACCCGGAGCAGGGAGTAGCTGGCAATTAAAATATTAGCGGGGGGGAAGCACTTCATAATGCATATGATTATTTCTTAGTCCGAGGAATTTTAATTAGCTGAACACATGGAAGACCAGGTTTTGCCACTCAGACCCCACAGCCTGATGCTGAAACCTCACTGGCTGCCTTCTCCTGCCCACAATGTGCCTGGGATGCTCTGTTATTACTGGGTCAGAGCTTGTGCCTCCAGATTTTCCTGCAGCTTTATTATTATTTTTATGTCTCGAGTTTTACAATACACAGGCTTTACAGCAGGGTACTTTTTCTGATGGTTTTTACCTTGGCTTTGTTTTTTTTTTTTTTTTTTTTGCTCAGGAGCATAACAAGGTGATGGGATTTATGGGCAGCTCTGGGTTTTCTGTTACAGCTTTTCTTAGCAAGATCATCACTTTTGCCACCATCCTTGCTGGCCTTTTTCTCTGGCTTTGGTTGTCCCCAAGAGTCACAGCCCACATTAGTCTCCAGCTGTTGTTCAAGCAACCCAAGCAGGGATCACACAGGAGCTATTGTAGCTAAATAAAAGTTTCAAGAGCAGCAGGGTTTTAAAAGTCTTCTGAGCTATTTCTGCTGTCATCTGGTAACACCAGTTTGAGCAAAACCCTGCTTTAGTGGGGACAATGGCAGAAAGCATCCTTGGCTGGAGGGCTAAGGACCTAATGCAGATGAGCAGCTGGGGACAGAGAAAGCAGCCAAGAGCTGCACAAAGGCAGGAGATATAAATTGAGGGAGGGAAAATATAAAAAGAACCAGAGTATTATTTCTTAATGATGCCAAACGCCGCATTCAGGTGGGGAAGGTGTGAGCCAGCTCCAGCGGGTGCCCAAGCTGCTCCAGGAGGAGCTGCCTCGGGGCAGAGGAAGCAAAGGCTCCACCCAGATGTGAATTTGGGTCTGTGATTTTGGGGACAGCAGCCGTGAAGGCTGAGAGACCCCCAGAGGACTGGGGATGAACCTTCCTGCAGTTTTCTTACAGAGGGAAGCAAAGAGCATCCTTCAGCTGAGATCGTGGTGAGAATTTGGGAGCCTCTGCAGGCTGAGTGTGGATGCAGCCCCGTCTCAAAGCAGGAGTCTCAAAACCCAGCCTCGTCTGCATTTTGCTGTAACTGGGCTAATGAGATTCACCCACAGCCCCCACCCCCCGCCACAGCGTGAGGAAAGAGACCCAGCAAAAACCTTTACCCCCTCGATTTTGTGGAGTTAACGCTTGAGCTTTGTGGTTTTATTTAGCTGGAGTCTCAGACTGGGCTCCAGAGGCCAGAGGGATGCTGGCACTGCAGCCTTGCTCCTTCAGCACCACCCAAGGAAGGACAGGGGCCACAGCTCCCTTCCCACAGCCTCATTTCTGACAGCTTGCAGAGATGAGGACATTTCAGCGCTTTTGCTCACACTTTGCAAACATTGCTCCACGTGTTTGACCAAACAGTGGAATTTTTTTTTCCCCTCAAGGGAGAAATCCCCGTTGCAATGTGGTCTGTGACAGCGCTGGGGCAGCTGCACAGTCTGGGGCTGTCCCTTACAAGGGTGAATTCCCTCGAGCTATTTTTTTAATCTTAGCAAGGCCGAGATCATTATCTGGCAAGCCCTTCCCTGAGAAAGAGCAGGGAGGAGCGCCTGGGGGTTCTGCAGGAGCCTGACAGGCAGCCTGCAGGCAGGGCTGACCCTCCATGGGATGGGGCAGCTCTGCTCAGCCTCCTCCTGAGCTTCCCCAAGCTCTGCTCCCTCCAGTGCCACTTCTCTCACCAACACCACCCCTCCTTACCATTGGGAAAAAATAAATAAATAAATAAAAAAGAAAGAACGAAGGAAGGATTTTTTTTTTAGCTGATGCAATTGCAGAGGCATGGAAAGGCTTTCCCATAGCAGGAGCTCTCCTCTTCACAGCAGCCAGGGCAGGCAGGGCTGAGCCTGCCCTCTGGCAAGATGAGAAATTGTTCAGTGGGCAGTGTAAATGGCTCAGCAGTGTCATCTCCCGTGTCCAAGTGCCCTGTCCATCCCCTGCTCCTTCCCAGGGCTCCTGTGCAGAAGAAGCAGGCTGCTGGAGCCACTGCAGGGACATAAGCCCCAGTGGGCTGGACAAACAATTCCAGAGTCCCTCAGGCAGGGAAAAGGGCTCAGTTTGGAGAAGGGAAGGCTGAGGGGAGATGCTGGGAGCTGGATGAATGGGAGGGATTAAAAACAGGAGGAGAAATACTGATCAGCACTGGCACTGAGAGAGCTGGCCCTGCCCCAGAGCTGAGAGGGGTGATCTCTGATAGTCCCTTCCTGTGAAATCTGTCTGTGGAAAACAAAAATAGTGACACCCACCTGAGATTCATGGGCAACACATGAGCAAGGTGTTACCACCACACTATAAAGTCTCCCTCCCCAGAACTGCAACCAGCAAGATATTATTCCATTATATTTGGGAGCAAGATGAGAAATCTTGTATGGTTTTCCTACAAGGGAAAGCAAGTAGAGCTGTGGTTTTTTTTCTGGCAGAGCCACAATAAATGTCAGAGGAGGAGGGGGCCAGCCTTTGCAGGCACTGGGCAATGTGAGGTGGGAGCAAGGGATGCTGCTGGAGCATGGCTGAGGCCATCTCCTCCCCACGCCAGGTGTCTGCAGGACACAGCTGCTGCACAACCAAAGCCAAGCTGGGCTGGTGCAGTGCAACTCAAAATTTTACCAGGAAAATGACACCTCCAGCTTTAGCAGAGACTTGAAGGGAAATCTCAAAGGAGTGCTTGCTATCAGGAATTTACTAAAAAAAAAAAAAAAAAAAGGCAAGGATTTGGGATAGAAGCAGAGCTGCAGGTGCTCGACAACTTCCACTTGGAATTCATCTTTCCCAAACTGCTGGAGGACTCAGTCTAGGCTGGGCATCTCTGTCCTTCATCCCACAGGGGAGTCATAGTAGCCCAGGAGGAACAGTGCCTGCCCTCAGCAGCTTGTGATCAAAATAATAATTAAAAAAGAGGCAGAAAGCAATCGAAGCTCAGGTGAGTGAGGTGAATTTCATATCAGGTAGGAATTTCTCATGGTTACAGTTTGCTGGCTCTAATGCCCTTCTCATAAAAATGAACATTTTTTTTTTCCTTGGGAATATTTCAAGATTGATGAAAAAATATGAGTTTCCTCTGGGAGAAAGGGTGGGAGAGCCAGAGACATTCGCCTAGTCCCATTTCTGCCTTCAGGGAGAAAACAAAATTAATGGGCACCGGTTGAGCAGTCACATGTTGAGCTGAGAAACCCCACTGAGCCCTCCTAAAGCTGTGCTGAATATCTCTTCCCATGGAAAAAAATAAATCTGATATTGCATTTCACCCCAATTCAGGTACAAAAATGGCTTCAAAATCACATTCTGGAGTGCTGGGTGGGGTTCCATGTCCCAGCTGGCAGCAGATGCATTCTGTCAGCAAGACCTCTGCTCTCTGCAGCATGCCCTGCCCAGCCTGCCCCAGTGTCACCTGTTTAATTAGCTGTTCCTAGTGCCTGTGGCTCAGCTTAACTTCATGTGAACAAACCCTGCTGTGCTCCTGCTTGCACCAGGGAGAAATCAGTGCCTTTGTCTCTGTTTTTTTCCCCTAGACTTCATGCCTGGCAGAAATTAAAACTCAGAAACTGGGCCCAGTTGGATTCAGATATGGCTTGGTCATTCAGTCTTGTCTTTCATCTAAGGAGGAAAATAGAAAAACCAAAAACCAAAAACCAAAACAAAAAACCCCAAACAAACAAACAAAAACAAAACAAAAAACAAACCAAACCAAACAAACAAACAAACAAAACACAAAAAAAACCCCCACCAAAAACCAAAAAACAAACAAACAAAAAGGGACCTCAGGGAAATGACTCCTCCACTGAGTCTCAGTGTGAAGCTTTGCAGGTTGCTGGTGTGTGCCTGGGAGTGGTGTTAATACCCATTAGAGGAGTTTCAAACTCATCAGAGGGAAGAGCATCCTCACCAGATACAGGATAGAGAGGGACCAGGAGGGCCACGTGGGGAAAAACCCATCAAGGCTGGCTGGCAAAACTGGGCTTCAGGCTCAAAAAGAGCAGGTTGTAATAGGAGATAATGTGAAAAGTGATGCCAAGAAAGGGAGGTGCCCGTTCTTCATCCTCTGCTGGGCAGGGTGGGATGGACTGAAGCAGCAGCAAGAACATTTGGGGTTGGACATCAGGGAAATCCTTCCAGGACAGCAATGAAACCTGGGGCAGGCTGGCTGGGGAAAGGCAGAGACTGTCACTGTGGGGAGCAGCACAGCTGCACTCTCTGTCCCTGGGCAGAGCAGGGAGAGCTGATCCTGTCTGGACACATGGTCTGGACCAGAAAAATTGCTGAGGTTTCAATGACTGCATGTCCCACTGGGCCAGCCCCTGCCTGACTCCCTTGGGGACACATTTACAGCCACTTTTTGTCACTTGGCCACTTGATTTCCCAAATTGCAGCAGCACCCACCTCTGGGTCGGGTACCCAGCTGGATTGGGCACCCAACCATCTCTCCTGTGAAGGGAGCTGGATTTACTGAGCTGCAAGACAAACCTGTGTATTCCTGAGTGAGCCAAGGGGCTGGCAGTGTGCATGGCAGGGGGACAAGGACAACTGCCTGCAAAATTTTCATGGGCTCAGACAGCAGAGGGGATCAGGAAAAATATCTCAGAAAGGTTTGCTGAAGTGGGATTTTTTTTGCTTGGCTCCATGAACTGGATCAGGAGTCTCAGCTGGTGTCACAGAGCACTAAAGTGATCTCTTTGCCTTTGGATACATGACCAGAGACTTCTCCAAAAAGGTAGAAGGCAGGTGATATTCTTTTTCTCGAGAAGAAGTGCAGCACAAATGGTCTAGACTGCATCCACCAGCCTGACCTGCATCTCCCTGCCTGCCACAGCCACATCCTGCTCCTTTCCCAGGGCTCAGCCAGCAGCCAAACCTGCCCCAAGCCCAGCAAACCCTCCTGTCCATGGCAATGAGCAGCAGTGACCTCAGGGACAGGGTTTCATCTCTCTCTCAGGGTAGAGGAGGGGAGCAGGAGGGCTGTGCAGGAGGGGGTAACCCTGCTGCTATGGAGTTTACCAGCTTTTTATGGTGTCTGACTTTTGTCATCTGCAAAGCTATCAGCTGAAAACGTCAAATTAGTGCTGTTAGTCCACTGCACAGCTCTTATCTGCGTCTCTCAGGATGGAAGACACTTCAAGATGATTATTGTTCCCCACTGCTCCTGAAATGAAATTGGCCCTCCCAGAGTGCTAAAAGGGAACCGAGAAATTGTTTGCCTGAATTTGCATGAAAAGCCCTGGAGACATAATGAAAGCGGGTGACAAGCCCGGTGTCACCTTCTGCCAGCTAAATGACAGAGGGAAAATTTCCTTTGTGTTTCTGCTTCACTTTAGGGCCTTGCTTCCCCCTCCTGCCCTTTTCCCTGGCCTGTCCCCGAGCCCCTGAGCCCCATGACTGACTCTTTTGGAGCCTGGAGGATATTTTGCCTCCTAAGGAAGTATGGTCTGTCCTGCTCAGAGATCTGGACCCTATTCCCAGCACAACAGTGTTCTTGTTCCCAGGGCACAGCTCTCCCACCTTCACCCCAGGTACAAGGTGGGGTCCCCCCTGTTCTGGAACATCCCACCCTGGTGCAGCTTTTCCCCAGTTTAGGAAGTCCTGCACACTACAAAGAGGTGCAGTGACACAAGTTCAAGTCCCAGCCATTGCAGGTTGATATTTTCCTTTTGATCCTGTTTGGCTGTGAGCAAGCAAAGCAACATGGTCCCTGAGGACAGACTGTGTGTGTGCTTCCAGGGCTCCTCCTGATTGCCACGGGACCATCAACCCAAACCTGCTACACCCTGGATGGGGCAGGAGTGTAACGATGGGGCTTTGCTGCTGAGAACCCCACAGCATGAAGGAAAGCAGTGCTGGGGAGGGGTTCCTGGCTGGGCTCAGGGCAGCATTTCAGCAGCAGCTCCTGCAGTGCCCAGATGGAGCCCCAGATCCAAGGACTGGCCCAAGTGTGCTCATCCCTTTGTGTGTGTGCTTGCCCAGGCTGGGCAGACAGCTGGCTCAGGGAGAGCTGCAGCCAGCTTCCAGCAGGGAATTTGCTCACAAGTCATAGTTTGTGAAATTGCTAATTCCCACCAGCCTTGTGGTGTCTGCTGCCTTCTCCCTCCAGTGTTGGTTATTCCTTGCCTTGCAGCTTTCCTTTGTGCTGGGAGCACCTTTTGATATTTCATACTCCAGGAGGAGGCCTGGAAATAATGATGCAAACAGGAACAAAAGCTCAGAAACCCAAAGGAGGATACTGAGATCACAGAAAATGGGAACAAATGTAGAAAGTCATGGCGTGTTCAGTTTGGGTTTGCTTTGTCAGGGCAGGACTGAGCCATCTCCACCCTGAGGACGGTGGAAGATGCTTTCTGAGAGTCCAGCCTCATCGGCTCCTCTTCCCAAAACTTCATCCCACATGGTTTTTCCCTTTTCTGCCTCCAGCCAAAGGGCTGCTCAAGCACCAGCACAAGAATCTGCATGGGTGGAAATGCCTGGAGGTTCAGGGAAGAACTGAGCTGCAGAGACCTTAGTCCACTTTGTTTCGATTTTAATTCCTACACAAAGAAATGTCCTGGAGGCAGGACCAGCTTAGCTGGGACCTCCTCCTGAGTTTTCTTCCCCTCCCATCAGCAGGGGAAGGCAGACACGAGCCCCTGCTCAGCAGATGGAGGGAAACAACAGCTCCAAAGATGGACAGTTCAGCAGTGAACCCCAAAACAGGTCCCAGGGCAATGCCAGGACAGTCCCACAGGATCTGGTACAGGTCTGCCACCATGGGGAGCGAGTGGGACATCCCCACATCCATTACTGTCACACACCCTGACACACCTGCCCCAGCAGAGCAGCACTGTCCCCTTTCCCAGGTGACACCTCCCAGGTGGAGCTGCAGCAGACACAAAGTCCCGGGGGTGTTTCCTCCAGGTCTGTGTCTGCCTTTGCCTCCCTGCAGCAGGTTCTGCCCGTTCCTGCAGCATCCTCCCTGCGCTGGGTCACACAGGAGGGGACACAGCCAGAGCCACACGGGTGTGTTGATGCTGCTGCCTGCAGAAACCGTGCTGACACATTTTCCCTCTTCCCCCTTCTCCCACCTCCAGCAGTGGGAGTTTTCTCGCTGCTTCACCTCCCACAGCCAAGCGAGGGTGGGATGTTGTGTAACAGGAGTGCTGGGGAAGGGAAACTGAGGCACAGCAGGGCGGGCTGGGGCACAAGGGAGGGCAGTGAGTGAGTCCAGCTCACCTGAGCATCCATGGCCACAAGAACCCTCCTGGAACGGGGGCTCAGGCACAGCAGGAGCTTCCCTGCAGCACAGCTCGTTGCCATGGCGGGGAATAAACGTGCCCGGGGCGAGACAGGAGGATCTGTAAACAGCATCACAACCCTGGGAAGGCTCCTGTGCTCTGCCTGGCTGGGAGGGGAAAAAAATCAGATGGAAAAATACACAGCTGGGAGTTAAGAAGGATCTTTCAGAGTCAACAAGGAATGGTTACAGGGTCAGAGAAGGAAGCTTGTGGGTCACTGGTGAAATGAAAGCAGCGTTTACAATGGGAAAATGTACGTGTGTGTATATGGCCAAGGGAAAAACAAATAGTGGTTCTTACATTATGGAAGATGTGAGACGTTAAGAATTCAAAAAACAATGAAAATACCAAGGAAAAAGCATATCCAGAATGGCTAAGGACAACAAGAACAGAGTTTTTAAAATTGCATTTGTATTGTTACAGACAAATGCTTAATAGAGATGGCAAAATTGCTAATGATACATAACAGGCAGAAACAGGCAGCAAATATTTCTGTTTGGTATTTGGAAATGAGCAGGCAGCTATATTTGTCTCACGTCAAGCTGCTGAAGCACTTTCTAGTTCATTAATTATGTGGCCTTATTAAATATCATCTGCCAGGAATAAACACTGGAGAATGGTAGGCCAGGGTGTCTCAGCTCTGTGCCCTGCCTGAGCCAGATCCTGGAGTGAAGCCCGGAGCCAGGGATGCTGCAGGAGGTAAAGGTGAGTTGGCTCCTGCAGAGAAAACTGGGGGTGACCCAGATCAGCGCTGCCTGCTCAGCCTGGCTTTAATCCCACACAAAGTAAAAGACAAGCTGATGTAAGATTCAATTAATAAAGAATTAAAGGATAGACATCTAATTAATGCAAGTCCACATGGTTTATGGAAAACAATGTCTCGTCAAACAAAGCTGGCTCATTCCAGGGGTGATGCTGGGTGAACAGAGGTGACTGCAATGCTGCACCAACCCACAATTTGGGGGTCTGGCTCTGAACTGGAGGGTGCCTGGTCTCCCAAAACTGAGGCTGGCAGACTGTCAGCAAAGGGTGTGCACCTGGGGTGAAATGTGGATTAGGAGCAGCTAACAGCATTGCAGGGACTCTCCCCCTGGCCAGGCTCACCCCAGCTCCTGCCCCCCGGCAGACTGGGGCTGTGGTGACACACAGGGACCCTGCTGCCACCCCCTCAGCTCTGAATGGCTGGAGTTTCCCGTGCTAACAGGGGCAGAAGAAGACCCTTGGTGGCTGCCCCTCCTGCAGGAGGTGCTCTGGCTGTCCCCATTGATGATGTGTGAGGTGAAAGGACCTCACCTCAACTCCTGCTCTTTTCACAGTCAGCCCACCAGCTCATTTCCCTCTTTTTCTTTCTTTTTTCTTTTTTTTTTTTTCTTCTTCATGATTCTCTTGTTGCTTTTTTGCTGATTTCTTTCTTCCCCTCTGTTTTAATCAAGGATAAGATTTTGGAGGCAAAATAGACCCACAAACAAGGCACAAGGAAGGGGACAGATCTGTGCCACATCCAGTAGTGCCCTGTGCATCTGGTAATTGGCCTTCACCCCCAGCACAGTGGGGCACTGATGGGCACCGAGCAGGTATTCCCCACATGCCAGGGGCAGGGGTTTATCGTTCATATTTCTCCCACGCTGCACATCACTCTGCTTTCACTCCTGAGGAGGAATTACCCTCAGGAGAAATGCAAAGGTGTTCCACAAAGGCAGGACCCCAGGCACCTTGAGGTGCAGCACCAGAGGGGGACTGTGAGAGCTGCCTTCAGGGAGGGCTGGAAAAGTCTCTTTATCAATGGGAAGGAAATGGAGAGAACAGCTCCTATTCCCGACAGGTGAGCAGAGGGAAGAGGGAACAACACATCGCGCACATCCCAGCGCCCTGGGGCACTCTGGTGCCGCCAACCCGGCTGGCCATGAGCCACAGCGAGGCCACATCCCTGTGCAGCTGTCCCCTCCCTAGGCATGGTGTCCCCTCCATGGGCACGGTGTCCCCTCCATGGGCACAGTGTCCCCTCCTCGGGCACGGTGTCCCCTCCCTGGGCATGGTGTCCCCTCCATGGGCACGGTGTCCCCTTCCTGGGCACGGTGTCCCCTCCATGGGCACGATGTTCCCTCCATGGGCACAGTGTCCCCTCCACGATCATGGTGTCCCCTCTCCGGGCACGCTGTCCCCTCCTTGGGCACGGTGTCCCCTCTGGGCACGGTGTCCCCTCCATGGGCACAGTGTCCCCTCTCCGGGCACGGTGTCCCCTCTCCGGGCACGGTGTCCCCTCCCTGGGCACTGCTGTCCCCTCCCCGGGCTCGGTGTCCCCTCCCCGGTGGGGAGCAGGGGTCCGTGCCCTTTCTCTGCGCTCCGATCTCAGCCCGTTCCAGCCTCATTGCGATTCCGTGTCCTCGCGGCGTCTCCTGACACTGGATCATTTACAATGCCCAGGAGGCAAATACAATGACTCATTATTATTAGTTAATGAAGCATCCAAGCACTAAACCCACAGTCTGCCGAACGGATAAAGAGCTCAGGCTGAATCGGATTTAGCACGCATCTCGCTGGCTCCTCCGGCAGCGATGGAGCGATCGCTGCAGCCCCCGGCCCCTTCCCACCCTGGCTGCGGGCAGGGAGCGGGGCCGGGAGCATCCATCCCTCTGCCAGGGCTGGGAGCGCTGCTGCTGCTGCTGCTCCTGCTGTGCCACCTCGCAGGGCACAGACCACCAGTAAGGCACCGCAAACCCCCGATACAGAGCTGGCTTCAAAGCCACCACCCTCAGGGGACAAGGGACACCAGGGGACAAGGAAATGCTCTGCATTTCACGCCTGCACCAAGGGGTCAGGCTGGGGTGAGGGCAGGGGGAGGTGTGAAGGACGTGACACGTCCTTGGCTGGCAGCATGGATAAAGCAGAATTTCTCAGGCTGCATCTCCCTTCCCAGAAGAATAAATATTTGATAACAAATTACTTTGAAGATAATCCACTTAATCCTTTGCCATGTCTCCAGGTTTCAATATAATTAAAGTGTGATTAATGTTCTAAAGAAAAGAGAAAAACCCCATGCCTCTTCTTGTCCCCTCTCCCCAGGCTGCAGGGGATGGGCTCAGCCCGCGACAGGGATGATGGGGTCCTACCAAAATCACCACTGGTGGCCAAGTAAAGTCCAGAACTGGACCTACACATATCCTGCATGGCTCAAACCACCAGCCTTGGAGCAAGGACAAGCAAGCCAGATGTTCTTCTGGCACTGGGAAAGGCTGACACAGGCATGCACTTCCCAGGAGCTGCTCACACAGATGCATCCCTAGACTGGGAAGGGCTTTTGTCCCCATATCAGCTTCCTTCCAATTCCCCAGCAGCCTCTCACTTTCATTAGCCCTTATCCTGCACTCAGGGCTGCTGATGTCCCTCTGGTGTCCCAGTTTAAGGCTGTGTTCTGCACAGCTGGCAGGATGCTCTTCTGCATCTCCCAAGGGCTGATGCAGCCCTAAACCAGGACTTTCAGATCCTCAGCCCCTTAACCCCACCTCCAGAGAGGCAAAAATATATTATAGTGGTATCTTGGCAGGGATACACATGTGACAGTGCAGAACTGTGTGGGCTGGGGAGCAGCACAGAGGGGAGATGTGTGGGCTGTGCCCTGCTGATGGAGTGGGATCACCTTTCCACTCCTCAAGCACTGAAACCGGGGTTGAGTCAGTTGATTAAAAATAGAGAGTGTGGGGAGGTGTGAAAGCTGTGGGAAAAAAAAGGGAAAACAGGAGAAAAATAAAGAAAAGCCAACCAACCTAAGACAATCTGCATTTGCCTTCCCAAAGGTCGAAAAAAAAGGGAAAACAGGAGAAAAATAAAGAAAAGCCAACCAACGTAAGACAACCTGCATTTGCCTTCCCAAAGGTCCTGGAGCTTTGGGGAGGTGGGGGCCTGGCACTTGGGGTATTTCAGAGCTGAGATACCTCCAGGGAGCCATGGGGACATCTCCCTGGTGCTCCCAGATGTGGCAGTGCTGTCCCCCAGTGGGGATGGTGGCAGCTCTGACTTGCCACACCTCACAGCACACAGCAAGGGATCCAAGAGATGGGAGTGGGAGGGTGCTGGCAGCAGGTGACACCACTGGATTTGGAGGACAGGACCCTCCCTCTGCTCTTCACTTCCTAGCACAGATATCAGGGACTCAGATCCTCAGAAACACCACGAGGTGCATTCTTCATTGCCAGCAGTGTCCCTTGTCCTGGAGCTGTTTGCAGTAAGCTCAGATTGGATTTTCTGGATTTTGCTGATCAGTGTTGAATGAAGCTTCCTACAGACCATCACAATGTATCTGGGGCATCACAGGCACAGCCACATGTGTCCCCTACCATCAGGGCAGAGCAGAGCATAGGAAAGATGCAGCCCTGGCTGCTCACACTCATATATTCCACTTCCCTCATGGCAAAGCAACACTGGGAGGATGGATGTTGCTCCATGCAGCTCTGCTCTTGGTCCTGCATGACTGGTGCCACCAGGGAATTCCCCAGTTCCAAGGCAGCTCCTTTCAAAGCTGGGTGGCCTGGAGAGTTCCCATCTCCAGCACAGGCTGAGGGGAGACAGATGAGCAGCCACAGTGGTAGAGATAAACTGGGGCTCTTGTGGGAGATGATCCTGCCTGGGGACATTGCAGCACACCATGGGCATGAAGCCTTGGTGCCAGGCAAGCTGAGCTCCCCATGCCAGCCAGGGCAATATCATCCTTTGCCTGCACCTAACGAGGACATGGATCTTGGCTAAAATCACACTGTGCTTTCACTGCTCCACTCCTGGCAGGGGTTTCCTTGTTGTGTGCCCTAGGATAGTCTTGTCTTCAGGTCAATCCTGTTAAGAGGAGCTCAGCACCATTCATCCTGAAGTTAAAACCCGCCTTAACCCAAGGAGTGTGGGAGAGCTGTGCTTATCAGACAGTTCAGCCCAATCAATGTTGGCTCTAAGGACACTGATACAGTATTCAGAATATGAGGTTTAGCTATTGAATGTCAATAGCTGGCCAGTGCTTTTAAGCATCAAACACAGCAGGCAGCTCACTGCAAGTCAGGATGCTGCCCTGGAGCTGCCTCTGCAGCCGGCACGCGGACAGGGACAGGAAAATCTGCTGGAGAGAAGGAGCCAGTTGTCGAAGCCTGCCAAACTGTCAATGGAAAAAGAGTTACACTGCTGAAGGATCAGTTATTCAACAGAGATGGCAGTTTCATTGCTGGGATGAATCACAGCCATGGTGGGGGAACTCTGCCTGGCAGAGGCTGTGCAGCCATCGGGGTCTGTGCTGCTTGGAGCTCTCAGCACGATCCTCGGCACCAAGAGCAGGGGGGACTTCTGACAAAACGCCATCAGTTTTTGCATCACAAGCTGCAGGGTTTACATTAAATGATAATGATAATGATAAGGAATAAAACTCAGCACGTTCCAAATTTTTCTCTTGCAGGTGCTCAGCACAGTGCAGTCTGCAATGCAAGAGAGCTCTGCTCTGTGTAATTGGCTTTTGCTGCACCCCGGGGTAGCCCTGAGGAAGGAAAGAAAGTATTGCTTTCACAAGCCTTCCTCCCTGCCTCTTTCCTCCGTTTTCCCCACTAAATTTGGACTCCCAAACAAAAGGAGGCAACGAAACTTCCCTGGTGGTCTCTGACCGAGCTTTCTGCAGCAAGAACAGGTATTTTAGTAGCGTCCTGCTGGCCTTTCTCTCTCCCCTTACAAGATCTGGACAGCCACAGCGCTAAAGACCAGTGGAAAAGAGGTTGAAATCAGCCTCAACCAGCACCTCCAAAAACCACTTGGCAGTGTCCAAAGTCTCTTCCCTGGCTGTCCCTCCCCTCTGTCCCCTGAGCCCTGGGATGCCCCTGAGGGCTGTGCCCACACTGAGGCACTGAGGGTTCACCTGGGGCAATGCCAGCAGGCAAGTTTTGTATTTGTTTCCCTTGAAAATATGTCCTTAACGGGCAGTTAACATTATGCTTAAGTGACAACGAATTACACATTTCATTTAAGAGCAGGCACAAGGAACAGTGTAATTCCCTATAGACTAATGGTGCATTTCTCCTCACAGACAGTCAATTAAATATTTAATCAGCACAATAGCCAGTTAAGTATTGTATATGGCCATAAATACAACCCAATACATTTCCATGCCACATTAAGCTGAAGCTTGTAGACACTTGTCTCCCCAGCATCAGGCACGACAGCTTGGTCAATGCATCCTTTGAAAGCAGATTCTATTTATTTTCTGTCATATTAAGCAGGCATCATTTCTGTCCTGTCCCAGTCAAGTGTATTACTTCCTCAGCAGCACCACATGAATAATCTGCATCAAATTGTGGACTAGGGGAAGATTCTTGCCTTCTTGCTCAGCAGCTGTTTGTGAGGTGACTGCAAATTTATTTGAATAATTTCTCTTCGGGTCACATCCTGGAGCTGCAGCAGTGGCCGGAGGGCGACTGCTCCCTGTGCTCCTTGGTGCTTTAGAAGAGATGAAAGATTCAGCAATTAAAAACACAAGCTAGAAAGAGAAAGGAGAAAGACAGAATTCTGCTTTTCCTCATTTAATAGAGAGGGCTGAGGTTGGAAAAGTGTTAAAATTTAGGTTTGCAGACAGGGCAGAAGGAGAGGTGGGGAAGGATGGGGCATATGGAACCCTCCAAGGACAGAGCAGAGCATTGGGTGTGGGTTCTTGGTGACAGCACAGCACAGGCTGTGGGCACAAATGTCCCCCAGGGGCAAGTGGAGCTGGCCCCAAAGGAAAGCAGTGCTGGATCTGGGCGTGCAGGGCCACTCCAGTGCAGTGTCCAGAGAGAGAAACATTAATTCCTCTTTCCCACCATCTGGGAGGTGTGTTCATTTCACCAGTGTCTTCTTTCAGCCCTGATTCCTGCTCTGCTTGCTTTCAGTCCCCACTTCCCAAGAAGCTCTCATCATCTCAATTATAACCATAAGAATAAACCTATTTACAGTGCATTGTTGCAAAATTAATCAATAAACCTGAAGCAAGCACAAGGCCAAATCCTGGACATCCTGAATGGTTTTGTGTCAGCTGCAGCAGGGGCTGCTTCCCACATCCCCCCTGAGTCTCTCAGGTGAGTGCTGTTTGCAAGCACAGGGGTCATTCCTGGCACAGAATGTTAAGCACGTGGATTATTGGCAGATGATTTTCTTTTCTGGCTTCTGAGCAACTTCAGACACAACTGAAAATCCTCTTTTTAGTTTTGGCAGTCACAGTGATCAGTGGTGGTAAAGCAATGAGAGCAATATGAACCCTTGCTTGTGGAGATAAGCTGTGCTTGGAAAAGGGGTCTTTGCTTGATTTCAAGATTTCAACCACATATAAAGGGCAGAGCTCCCAAAAATTGGGGACCATGTAACTAGAGGGGTGTACCACAGTAAACCCTGCAAAATGCCACTGTAAAAGGCTTTTCAAGGGTTGTGAGCCACCCTTTGGAGAGCTGGAGACTGTGAAAAGGTGATGTGTAAGGAAAGGTCAAACTATGGGAGGGACACCAGATTTTGGTTCATTTTGCCTGTTTTGGAATAGTTTCTGGAGAAATCTGTTACATCACATAAAGGTTTGGGAAAATGAAGGATGTGTAATTCACTGGAGGCCAATGCACACACAGGGCACCCCAGGCTGAGTGGGTTCACACTTTCCCAGCCAGCTGTGGTGGCCAGCCAGGACTGTGACAAGTGGCTTCATTACCTCACAGAGAGCTTCATCCTGACACATTATTCCATCCTCAGCCAGGCTACCAGCAAGCTTCTGCTGACTGCTTGGCTGAAGCACAGTGAGGCTTTAAGCCACATGAATGCCCTCAGTTCTGTGCCCCTTGCCTTAATTACAACCTGAATTTCATCAGAAGTCAGTTGGATCCCAGGCACGGGGAGAAATGGAGGTGGGAACCTGCCCACAGGTGTCCCCAGCCACCCACACGGGCTTCCTACTAATAAATCCCCTTCTATTAGGAAACAAGAGCAAGCACCAAGGGTGGTTTACACTGTTCTGTCTCTGTTGCTCTTAGCTCAACCTCTGCAACAGCTGCCAGGAGCCATAAATCACCAAGCACAGTCTTGGAGCTGGGGATCACTGTCTTGTAAAACAAACATCTTCCAGATTTTGTAGCACCTGATGCTGGTTACAAACTGTTGGTTGTCAAATTCTTCCTCTTCCATTTATTTCCCAGCCCCTCATCTCTGCTGCTCCTTGTCTGCCATATATCTTCTGTTTATTGTTATTTCTTTTCCCCCTTTGTTTTAATAACTCCTTTACTGTGGATTCTTGTAAAAACAGCTGCTCCAGCCAGAAAAAGAAAAAAAAGAAAAAAAGGAATATCTGGAAACAGATGCCCTGGCATTGCTTCAGCTGTAATCTGTTAGATTTATAATTCTTCTTCAGTTCAATATTGATTCAGAATAAAGCAACTCAAAACACACTGGCAGCTCACATCTTTTTGTAGTCTTATCCAGTCTTTCTTCTTCTCTGCCACAACATTTCTTTTCTCTTCATCCATTCAATCTAAAATATGTGGAGGAACAATCCAACCCAAGCTGATGAGATATACCCAGGTGCCTGTAGAGCAGAGGGTTTATGTTGGTGGAAGCTCAGAGAAATTATGTCAGACCATTTTTTATTTTATTCTTGTCCAGCATTATCTGCCTCCTCCCAGCACCGCCCCTCTTTAAGTCACTGTCCCGTATTTCAGGGACTTTGAGAGTCCCCAAAGCTCACAGGGAGGCAGTGGCAGCCTGGCAGCCCTGAGCCAGAGCACAGAACCTGCCAGAGGATATCCATTCTCCTCGGGCTCTGGCTGCAGGAGCCCAGGGAATGGGCACTGAGGCTCCTCACCTGCCACTGAACAGCTCCACAGGGATTAGAGAGATCCCTGGCACCACACTGAGATGGAAACACTGGAATTTCCCTCCCATAAAGTGCCATGAGAGCTCCCACAGAACAGGAGAAAGCTGTTAGCACACATCTCAGGTCTGTGGAAAGAAAAGCCCGTTTAGGATGCATGTGTTAAATACAAGGCACCAGATGTCCCTGAAACCTGTAAGTGTCTCCAGAGCCACACCACCCATCCACCAGCACACAGATTTCTTTTCACTGACCCCACACCAATGAGAGTCTACCTAAGTGCTGAGTGGAAAGGTTGTCTGGAGCCTAAAAGAGGAATCTGCTCTTCTGAACATTTTATGACACTTTAGACAATGCTACCTGCCTCTTCCATCTCAATCCCAACCATTCAAAGCAAATAGTCCTGGCCAAGTCCAGGGTTTCTTTCTCATTCCTGAGAAAGCTCTGCCAGTCCCACAAGCTGTGTCTTCCCAGTGGAGCTGTCATTTGGGTACTGTGAATGTATTAATTTCTTCTTTAAGAGAGGTAGCCTGAGCTCTCATTAGGTTGTAAACTCTCAGATGGTCTCCAGTCTCACGTCTCACCCAGATATGGTACCACCCACATTCTCCAAGCCCAGCAGATCCCTTTGGGTTTCCCCTCAGATTCTCCCCTGTGTTCTCTTCTCTTCTGGCTGCTTTTCCCTCTGAGGAAATGGTCCCAGCTCAAAGGCAGCACACAAAGCTCAGCAGCCACGGGTGTCTGTGCTTACCTAAAGCCAGGCTCTAAAAGGCACGAATTTAGAAAGTGTCAGTCCTTTGATAACGTGGGAAATGCCACTTCTAGCAAAGCCAAACTGCTGCAGGGAATTTGATTTGGGTAAACAACTCCCAGTCCTCCCAGCCCACAGCCAGGCTGTCTCAGTTGGGCAAGAATTCACTGATTCCCCTGGCTCCATCACATGTCAGCCCAGAGCTGAGAAACCCTCCAGAGATCATTTGCATCCCTGTGCCTGGAATGGCAGAAATGCTCCTAGAAATGTTCCCAGAGGCTCTGGGAACATCAGCATCAGCAGAGGAGCTGCCATCCATGCTGTCTGTCCTGTTCTCCCCAGCCTCGTGGCAGGGTGGGTGATTCCTCCAGCAGACAGGAGGGATGGGAAGGCACTTGTTTTTAGCAAGCTCAGAATCCATCTTCACCATGCTGGCCCAACTTGAAATATGTGCTAGCCAGGGAAAATGCCAGACAGAAGCAGCTTTCTGTGCTGAGAGTCCCTGTGGTCCCCAGGTAGATGTCAGGCACAGCCTGCTCTAAGCAGACAGCCAATGTCCCCTGCATTCTGCCCACTCTGCATCCCAGCAGAGCACACAGACAGCTCTGGAGAGTCACCAGGGAATGGCAACAGTGAAGGAACTGTGTGCTTCCAGCAAAACAGCTTGGAAGGCAGGAGTGGTTGAGGGTCTCAGGATGCTCCAGGGTGTCAGCACATCCTGAGCAGGTCAGCAGGGTGACAGACACCAGGAATGCCTCCCTGCCTCTGTGCTCAGCTCTCAACAGCTGTGGTGGGTTTTGCAGCTTCAGTGTGTCACATTTTGTGTGCTGTCCCCTCCTTCCCAAAGGAACAGCACCAGGATTAAGCCCTTATGTGACCTCTCAGGTCTGACAGCCAGAGAGCTGGGGTCCATGACCTGCCTGGGGTTTGTCACAGCATCCTTGAAATCTGCTGGTGCAAAACAGCTGGGATTTAAAAAATTGGCACTCTCTGAGGGGGAAAAACCCCCTGTTCTGCTGAAGCATTTCCAACCAGCTCTGTGGTCACCATATTTTTCTTTCAAGAGCTAAGATGTTGTCAGGGATGCACAACCCACACTCATTTCCCCAGGGCTGCCTCTCCCTGCCGGCATCTCCCACCTCTCCAGCTCATTTCCAGCACAATTCCCCACTGCTGTCCATCACCACTGTGAGGTACCCTTCCACTCAACATTTCCAGGAACATGCAAGTGCACAGCCTTTCCCACGCAGTCTCTGATGTCCATGGCAGGGGCTGGTCCTGTCCAAGCCCTGGGAGGGACAGGGTGGGAAGCAGGGTGCTGTGGGGAGGGCTTGCCTGCCCTGACAGCCACTGTGCCAGGGGCTGGCAGAGCCATCCCCAACCAATCTGGGATTGTCCTAATTTGATTATTTGTTGGCTGCCTTCAGGGTGCCAGAGCACAATGCACACAGCCAGGACACGCCTGTGGGTTGGTGATGGAGATTCATTAGGCTCATTGCATACTCCATCACACAGTTAGGATACTCTCAGTGGCTCTGACACAGCTCTCTAGAAGATTTGCAGTCACATTGCCCTTCCTTGGTCTGCCTGTATTTATTTCAGGGAAGAAAGGGGAAGCTAGGCATGATGGTGGCTGGAGAAACACTCCATGTGGAACTTTTCCCATAGGAGAGTCCACACTTCTGCAATCCTTGTGCAAGGAGCAGGGAAATGTGATTTTCCAGATGACAGCATCTCTTCTCCAGTGCTGGACACACTTACTGTGTTTTCCTTCCCTTCTCCCTTCTCAGACAGCCCAGCAGCAAAGCAAGATGTTGCTCTCTCAACTCTGCTTCACCCGGTTCCTCCCTTGCTTGCTTTCCTGGGCAAATCTATGCGTCAGCTTCAGGCTGAAATCCAAGAGTCCCAGAACTGACTCTCTTTTTCAGTTTCCAATAAATTAAGTAAGCAAACACCAGGACCGTACAGGAGTGTTCTGGGGCACAGAAGAACATGAACCCCTTCCCTTTGTCTGCCCTGATAATAGGGGGACCCCCAATGCGACCCCTCCGACCCTCTCCCACCAGGAGAGTGACAACACAGCTCAGGCCAAGGGACTTTTCTGGGTATTATTTCCCCTCTTCAGCCTCCCTGTGCTATGGAACGGGGTTCAGCCTGAGGTCTTCTTGCGTGGATGAACTTCCCTGTCTCCTCTGAAACTTTTTGATGTGCTTCCCAGGAGGGCAAGTCTGGGGGAATCCCATGGGAAGTGCTTTGTCTAACAGTGCTGTGTACTGCAAGATGATGGTTATTAGCAAGCTCAAAGCAGCTGTCACTTATCTTTCATCTTGCTGTGTCCCCTGGGAATGAGGCAGAAAGCTCCGCACAGGGCTTTGCTCAGTAGGCTCAAGTCTTTAACATAGGGCTGCTGAATTAACAACCCTCAGCAGCAGTAACAGCAATGGGATGTGACAGCCACAGCCTGGGATGCCTCTGGTGCCTCGTGTTGGCCTTGCAGACTCACCTTCTGAGCAACACGGATGTGGGACATGCAGGATTTTGCTTCCCAGGCTTCCTCCAAAGGCAGCATCATCCCTCCTCCCTTCCTACTCCCACCCCAGCCCAACGTTTTTCTCCCACGTCGCCCTCCCTGCAGAAGGAGCCTGGGGAGCACTGAGAGCCTGTCACAGTGAGTGCTCCTGGTGGTCCCAGGTTAATCACTGCCTCTCACGCACAAACACACTCAAGGCTGTTGTTTGCTGCCCCAGGAGACTCATTACTGGCTGCCTCACAGGGCAGGAGGAGAGGAGGGAGGATGGGAGGGGTGAACTGCAGACTACAGGGGGAGGAGAAGAAAGGACATTTGGGGTCTTCAGGATGAAAGCAGAGCTGAACTTCACCTCTCCAAGTGCAAACATCTGGTCAGAGTAAGTCACTGTAGCATCTTCCCAGCCAATGAAGGGGAAAATTCTCCAAAGGAGAGGCTGCCTGTTAGAAATGCCTGTTGGGACAGGGCCTTCCAGGGAGAAAATTGCCTCTTCATTGACCTCCAGATAATCTCTGTGTACTTCTGTATATCAGAGTTAAAATATAACAGAATTTCAGTTGAATTACAAGATTCAGCTGATGGGAGCTGTACAATTCCTTCCACAATTTCTTTGTGTGTCTCAGAGGTCTGAAGCTTTATCAGGCTCTGAAGAATAGAAAGAACAAGAGCAACCCTGGGGATGTGAATAAGAAAATACGAGGTATCCAAACCTCTGATGTTAAGATACGAATTCATCTCTAAAAAATAAAAAACTGTCAAAATTCACAGAGCAGCTGAGCAGCTCCATCCCTGGCTGATGGCTACCTGCAGCCACAGGGCAGCCTGGAGGAGCGAGGCTCCCTGAAGATGCAGAAGGTTATGACTTTGAGACACAGCTGAAGGTCTGAGCTGACCCAGCAGGACTCATCCCACAGGTCTCAGCAGTGAGCTCCTGGTGCCATAGAGCTTCTCCTCTCCCTGTTCGTTGCCATGGATCAGCACCACCACTCCAGGGAGCACCTGCCCTCCCAGCCTCATCCTCTCATGCCATCCCACACCACGTCTGCCTTCCTTGTCTGCTTCTCAAGCACAGCTTTTTCTGCCTTCCTTTTTAGAGACAGAATATAAAGGACAGAGGTCCTGGGTTCCTTCTAGCTCTTGAACACAAGAGCCCTTGGAGAGGATCTATTTTGAGAGAGGAGAGCCCTCTCACTGCTGGCAAAGCGGCCCAGCAAGGGCAGGCTCAGTGCCGTGCCCTCCAGTCGGGCACTTGAGACACCTGCTAACAGCCACTCCAGCTGCCAAATGCTCCTCCAGCAGTGGCAGAAATCAGTGTTTCCACAGCAAATTCTGGCAGGATCCACAGGGAAGAGGGGGGAAGGTGAAGCCCCCACTGCACGCCTTCTGCACCGACTTATGGCATGGGTGGCAGCAGTGCCACCTTTTCCCTGGAGTGGGCAAAAGCATCTGCTGGGTGGCTCAGACCCCCTCCAAGGTTGAACGTGTTGTGCTTTCAATCCAGAGGGCTGAAGAAGCTGGAGGCTCCCATGGGAAGAGCTGTCCAGGCTCCCGATGCTGAGGGCAATCATTTTTTCCCTCAGTATGAAAAATCCTGAAGCTGATTTTATGTCAGATGGAGAAGGCAGGGCAAGATCCCACAGAGGCCACTTGGCACATTTTGTTCTGTGCTTAGAATTGTAGAATCATTTAGGTTGGAGGAGACCTTGAAGATGATGGAGTCCAACTGTTAACCCAGCCCTGCCAAGTGCACCACTAAAGCAGCCCCAGGCTTGTGCTCCAGGGTCACATCTCATCTTGGAAAACCCCAGTGTGTCCACTCCAGCCTTGCCTGGTAGGTCATTCTCTGCTTTTTTGATTCTCCACTTGGGAAGGTGCTTCCTGACATCTGAATTTGATTCTCCTCTATTTAGGTTTTATAGCCCTTTTTCCTCTCACCTTGGTAATTCAGATGATATTATCCATATCACTTAAGTTTTTAACCACTTCACCTAAATTTTCTTATACTCAGCTGTATTTTTACCTTTTCATATTTTTTTTAGTGGTGGGTTAAGCATCTTTATCCTGATTTCCCCTTTTCCCATGGTTATTTTTTAGTGGTGTAAACAGAGTTTATCACACTTAGCAAACAATCTGTTAAAAGGGAGCTTGAGCATATAAGCATTCTGATACATTGCAGATCCACCCTAAAGAAGACTTTGGACCCCAGTGATGTTCCTCTCACCCCAGAATACATTCAAAAAGCTGGAAGAAGAGCAGACCTATCCTCTAGGTTCAGCTCAGTGATGCAGAAATGAATTCTGTTCACAGGAAAGCTGCAAATCCCCTGAAATCAGCTCTTTGTTGCTCTCACATATGCGTTGGAGAGCGTCTTTAAATTCCTCCTTGTCCAAACCATGCAAGCCCATTTTAAGAGCTGGTACCTGTTCCAAGCACTAATGGCTGCTACAGGGAGCAGAAAAGCCAGGCTGAAGGCTACAACGTTCAAAGCTGCCTTAATTATTAGAGCGTGAGCTTCCAAATCCCTCGAGAAGCACGGAGAATGTTGGCCTCAAAATTCACGGCGTGCTCAGGGAAGCCAGGGAGTTTTGGGGACATCTTGACTGCAGTCTGTCTGCCTGGCTCCACCGGACTTGGAGTGAGTCCGATGTATTGCAGCAGCTCGGAATTCAGAGCAGAGGGAGCAGACAAGGCTCATTGCCTATTCCAGCCAGAGAGACTGCAACAACGTTTGTGGTTTTCGTTTTTATTCTTTAAAATAAGGTTACTTGAGTAGACAGCCAGGAATAGACCCTCTGTCTCCTCATTCCTAGACTGAGCCCCACTGATAATTAAGTACAGACTGTCAGGGCTGCTTTGGAAAAGCTGTTCTAGACCTAAAGCAGCCTGACATGGCTTTGTGCAAAGCTTTGCCTGGAGAAGTGGTGTCCTCGATGACCACCAAAGTCCAGCGGGGACAGCTGGGACCATTCAGACCCTGCACAGTGCAGCAAGAACTTTTTCTCTTGGCCACTAATGTTCCTGAAGGTTGGGCAGCCTGGCCAAGAGGGGCATGGATTCATGTTACTCCTGAGGAAAAATATATTCCTGTGCAAAGGAAATCTCTGGATATGTAGGTGCATCTGTTTGCAATGTGAAATATGTGAGGCTCCCTCCTTGCTTCATACCCTGCTCCAGTATTTATCCTCCCAGCAAGCCATCACTGCCTCATCCTCCAGGACTGTGCTTCAGCTTAGACATCAGCAATTTCCCCTGCCACAGGCAATCAGTGGAATTACCTGATTTAAGGCCAGAGGAGTCAAAAATGTCACACTGTGGAAAACTCTTTCCACAGCTTCCTTGCTTTTGCACATCTCCAGGCTGCAGACAGACCCAGTCACTTCTTCCGTTTTGCACCAGGCTGGAGGATTGACCAGTGATAACGGCACCACTTTCCAAGCAGGACCCTGAACATCCTCCACCAGCACCCAGCTTCATCCACCCTCTCCTGCCCTGCACTGCTGGGCTCTGTTTGTCCAAAGTAAATTCAGGCAGATTTCCCTGTTGACCATGGGGATTTTGCTTGCTCAGGTGGATCACCATTTTTATTTTATTTATTTCTCTGCTAAAAGTCTGTTCTATGCAGATAAAACCCCAGGTTAGTCACACCACAGGTAGCTCCCAACCAGGGCACAAGGATTCATGGATGTTGGTGCTGTCTCTTCATTTCTTGGGAGGGATGGGGAGAGGGTTGGATGCTCTCCCGCAGTGACAAGGTTTGCAATTTCTTTTTAAAAGCCTGTAATCATCTCACTTCTGTGAGCTATTCAGGCATTTACATTGTTTTTCAGCATCTTGAGTGCTGGCTGGAAGCAGCTCCAGGGTTTGGGGGAGTGCAGCAGGATCGCTGTGGGGGGCTGTGCTGACAGGCACCCCCACACTGAGCAGAGGAGGGCTGTGCTCCTGCCCACAGGTGAGCAGGTTCCTCAGCATTGTCTTTTATCAGGAAAGAAGAAAGGGGGGAAAAACCCCCCAACAAATCAATTCTGTTCACATGAAATTTGAGCTGAACTTCAACTAATAAACACCAAAAGATAAAGAAATGCCACAAAAACAAAAGTCCTGTTGTGACGCAGCCGTGGCTGAGGTTCATTCATTTTTTAGAGATTGTTTTTCCTTTTCTCCTCCCGGCTAAAAATGAGATTTTCAGAAAAGAGAAAGCATCACCAGCATACAAACACATATCAAAAAAGGAGCTGACTTGCCCTATGGGTGCAGCCATCTGACACAAGACAGTGTGGGCACAGAGACCTGGATGGGAGCTCCCGAGCTCCATCCCCCAGAGTGGTAACGTGCATCTGCAGCATCTGGGAACCCAAGGGAAAAACCTGACAGGCTCTTGGGTGATGTTTTCCCCCATTTCCCCCTTGCAGATATGCCATCCCTCTGGCAGTGTTTTCTCCCCCTAACCCATGCTGTGAGGCTGGCACAGCAGCTGGGAGCATAGGAAAGGCGGCTCTTGTCTCACTTACAACCGTTTAGCAGGAGAGGGGGAATCCCATAACCATTCACCTCACTTACAGGGATCCAAAGGACTCCCTGCTTCCCCTTAGTCACCCCTGCAGAAGTTCCAAGGTCGAAATGCAGCCCTTCACATGAGTCAGTGCTTGCCCTGAGGAGCTGCAGTCGGAGACCAGAAGGCAGGAGAACACTGATTCCCTACGCCTGTGCCATCTCGTCTCCATGCTGTCATGCCATCTGTGGGCTTTATCCCAGGAACTCCTGTCACATCCACTCCCATTAGCATTTTTCAATGCTCTCCTGCCCTTTCCCAGCATCTGCTGACCAAGTCCCTCTGGTCAACACTGCTCCTCATCCTTCATCAAGGCTTTTAATTTTCATGATGCTGTTACCCACTTTTGCTGCACTCTGCCCTGCAGCAGCTCAGCACATGAGCTGCAAACCAGGCAACCCAGCTCGCTAGCAAAGAGAGCTTCCAGATGGGGATTGAGCTGCTATTAATTTATCCTATATTTGTTTTGAAAAGATGCCTGGGGAAGGTACACCATTTCCCTTTCCAGTTAGAGGCTTAACAGCCACAGGCTTTCTCCTTTCTCAGAAATGTAAATCCATGTTTATTTTGCATGTACTCGATCAATCCCTAAGGCATTGCATCCAACAGGCCAAAATCTGAGCTCTGTCTCCACCAAAACACTTCAGGAGAAAGAGGAGAGGGAGACATGCTCTACCTTTTCTAGAAGGAACATCGATTTATTTGGGACCGAGGCAGCTGCATGGAGTATAAATTATTTTAATTGGTAAGCCCAACAGGACTCACTCCCTCTTAAAGCAGAAAGGGAAGACCTGGAACATCCATTTCCAGAGTGATCACTGAGGAGCAGCCAGACTTCAATTCCCACAAGGCTCTTCAGAGGGTTTGATCATTCAGGATGCTCTCACATATACAAAATACTGATCTACCTGCAGCAGCAGCCATAATCTCCTCCCAGTTAAAACTTGTGCAACTCTGCTGAAGCCAATTTATGAAGCAAACATTTAATTTAGCGAGCAGGCTCACAATCCTAAATTTAAACATATGTCAAGCCAGCTAGTGGCTTTGTTTTAATTAACTCTCAAACTTCGTGGCTGTCATTTCTTTATATAAATGAGGATGTTCTGCCAAGGGCAGCTTGTGAGCTTGTGTGCATCCCTACAAAACCTCCTGCTATTTCACAGCCACTTTTCAAAGAGCTCTTGCAGAGGCAAGGGGATGTGGATGTTATTACAAGGGTCCATATGGCAGTACACTGGCACTGCGGCATTAAATCAGAGGTATTGTAGCTTTCCAGCCTGGATTCTCACAGTACCAGGTAATGTATACGTAGCTTTATTGTTGTACAATTTTAGAGGCTATGCATTATTCAGGAGCAGCCTAAGTCTCTGCACTGCCGGAGGTGATTCAGTGATGATAAAGGGAATGCTTTGCTCTAAAGGCAGGAGTGAAGGGATTTCACGGGTCGGTATCTTCTCCACCCACGGAGAAACAATGGAAGCGTTAACACCTCTGGTAAAGAAATCAGCTGGCGACAAATTCTCATCGATAATAAATGAAAGTGCAAGCTGCCTTAATATGTAGTTAGACTTAGGAACTCTAACCTGCTCTCTAAATTAAATGCTTTCCTTGATAATTTGGCTCTCGCAGCAGGCACTGAAATCTGCTGGAAGATGCCATCTAGTGGGTTAGGGAAGTTTATTTAAGTTTAAATCCACTTGGCTGGTGTGGGGCGAGGGTGGCAAGAGCTGCAAATGCTGGGGTGCGTAATGATTTCCGTAGACTTTTTGTTGTTGCTCCAGGAAATTAGGTATTTTCCTGCGAAGGTTTGCACTGGAAGAGAGCTAATATTTATTTTTCCAGTGCCCAGCAGGGCACCGGATTGTCACAGCTTTGCTGTTGACACAGCCGAGCCTCACGGCTGTTGTGCTGGCAGAGCATCTTCTGAGCGCCAGGACTGCGTGCTCTTCATTCAGGAAACGGATCCGCTCCCCATTTTTGGGAAAGCTGTGCCGCCATTGGGGTTTTTTTTTCCTAAAAAGACCCTTCGAACACTATCCTGTGCCTCTAAATCATGTAGTTTAGATTATAGTTGAAGCCAGTAATTTCTATCCGACTAAACAGCGCTGGTTTTTAATGCGAACCACGGGTGGGGATGGATTTGGAGCGGTGCTGCCTGTTGGCGTGGCCGGCGATGGCATCGCCATCCATGGTGGAGCCTGGCTTGTGCCCCGGTTATTGTGTGCCCGTGGGGGGAACTCCAGCCCTTTGGGGACCACCTGGATCCCTTGGAGAGCACCTACAGTCCTTAACCTTCAGACTGAACTACTTCTCCCAATCCCCACTCCCATCTAAGGGGTCCCTCCCTATTAAGGGGTTTCAAGCCAATTAACCACCTTGAATCCCCCCCCAGCCCCACCGACAGCCCGTTCGAATCCCGCTCCGGCGGCGCCCGCGCAGACACCCCGCGGTGCCGCGGCATCCTCGGAGCGCCCTTCCTAGAGAGTCATTAGCGGGAGTCATTAGCGGGAAGTCATTAGCGGAGGGTCATTAGCGGAGGGTAATTAGCGCGGAGCGGGGGCGGGGCTGGGGCGGGGCCTCCTCGGGCGGTGGGCGGAGTCTCCGAGGCCACGCCCCGCGCGCGAGCGGAGCGGAAGTGCCGGAGTTGCCGCCCGGCGCCGCCGCCGAGCGCGGGCGAAAGTTGCGCTCTGGGAGCGCGGCGGGGGCGGCCGGAGCGCGCTCCCTCCTCACCACCGGTTCCTCATCCCCATCCCGCTGCTCGGCCCGCTCCCGGCAGCCGCTCCGATGCGGCGGAAGCAGAAGCGGCTGCTGCAGGCGGTGGGGCTGGCGCTGGCCGCCCTGGTGTTCTTGCCCAACGTGGGGCTCTGGTCCCTGTACCGCGAGCGGCAGCTGGAGGGCGGCGGCGCGGCCGGCGGGGACGGGGCGGCCAACGCGGGGGCAGCGGCCGGCGAGGCGCCGGTGAGTGGCGGGGCTCGGCGGGCTGAGCGGCCCCGGGTGTGCCGGGGGGGGCGGTGGGAGCCGCTGGGTGAGGGTCGGGGGGCTCCCGTGGGAGCCGCTGTCGCACGGGGAGTGTGCGGGGCTGGGCGCGACTCGTCCCCATCACAGAGTAAGGCGAGAAGCGGCAGCCGCCCCCCTAAGAGGAGGGGGCAAGGGAGGGAAGCCGGTGCGGGCTCCTGTGGTCCCCGAGAAGGAGCTGTTTTATCTATCCTGTGCCTGCGTTGGAGGGGGAATGCGAGTACTTTCTCGGCAATTCACGGGTGCGGGGACGGGAGGCTCTCCTTGCCTTCTTTTGGCTGAGCGTGGTAAGGGAATAAATAAAGCAAGGTCTTTGCTTCTTGCACCGGGGAGTGAGGAAGGAGAGCTGGTCCTGTCCTGCTTGGAAAGAATGGCAGTTCCGTTTCCCAAGGGTGTGCCTCGGTGCCATTTCCCTTTACCTGCCTTGGAAGGGTGTGGGACGCAAACATCACCTGTTACTGTGCGTCCCCGCAGAGCTCAGGGCGAGGGCTACAGAGAGTACCAGGGAGAGCTGGAGGATTATGTCAGTGGACTGATGCTCCTTTGGGAAAAGAGAAGCGGATAACTCTCCCGGAGAGGCAGAAGATGCCCGCCGGATATGTGGCCTGAGGATGTTGCAACACATGGCTGCATTCCTTTCTTGTCCCGCTGGTGTAGTAGTAAATTTATCAGCCAAACCTGCCTGTGTAGCGTGTGAGTCAGGAAGGCTGGATCACCCAAATTAGACATTTGGAAGCACAGTTTAGCTGCACTTACTTTTGGCTGTGTAATTGCTTTGTCCCCTTCTGGGTTTAGCTTTGTGCCATTAAGAATGATTGGGACTTGAAAGCTTGAAATGTCATTGTGTAACTATCAGTTCAGCTGCCACTCTAAAAGGCACTGCTTGTTCAAAACCACTTAAAACTCCTAGTTGTCTGAATCTTCCCTTCCTTGGAGACTTCCTGCTGTAGCTGCACCGTAAAGGTGGAAAAACCTGCTGTGACAATATCTGCTTTGAGGGAGAGAAGGCTCTCAAAGAGCTGTACTCAAACTGGGACTCCGCTCTTCTTTCCCCCCAGAAACGCTTTTTCAAATTCAAGCTTTTTAGTGTAAGTCTGGTTAAAACCGTGCTTGTGTCCCATGCTATTGGGGAAAGGGATCAGCTATTGTATGTCATAAAACATAAATTTGCAACAAGTCCTCAAATCTGCACAGAAGTCCTTTTGACGTGATCACACAGTGATCATTACATGCCTGGAGTTCCTGATGTTGCTGCCTTATGCTTGCATTTCTGTGGGATGCAGGGAATCAATTTGCATGACTGCTAAAAATCAAGCCCTGCTCCATAGCTTCATGTGGCGTGCTATTAGGGCAAAATGAAGACCTTCGTAAAATCATGTGTTCTCCAGAGATAATGAGGAGAAAGTTGGTAATTATTTTTAGGAGGCTTCAAAGTGGCAAGTTGGCTTTTATGGTTTTGGTCTTCCAAAATTGTCCTTGTACTGTAGGCGTTGGGTAGATGTAGGAAGGCAGTATCTCTCAGCTGATTTCTGTGTCCTTGCAGTGTTCTCAGGGTTTAGGTATCCTCAGCTGCCCGTGTTGTACACAATGCCTGCTCCATTTTTCTTAATGTCTCTATAAAGTATGGCAGCTGTCAGTGATTTGAGATCTGCTTTTGTTTTGATGATGTGTGGAGCTGGGCAGGAAACGCCTGTGCAGCTCGCAGGAAAATTCGCAGTAAAACCTCTCTGCACCTCTGTAAATCAGAGTTGCTGGGTTTTAGGCTGAAGGCTTCATCTTCCAGTCTAATTAACATGGAGTTATGGGCTGCAGGGGGTCTGTGAGTGAAGATTTATTTGTGTCACATGCTTATTTTTTGAATGATTTGGCCCTGCAATGATAGCTCCAGTTACACTGAGCAAGGGAAAACATAGCCTAAAGGACAACAGGCTGTCTTGGTAAAAATAATTTCAGATGAAGCAGAATAAAAACAACTCAGATGTGATGTTGTTTTTCTGTTTAGTTGTGTGGGTTTGTTTTACTGTTGTCATAGAGGTATCTGCCAGCTGACTGCAGAGAGTTTTTTGGGCATCCTCACAATCAATGGTTCCAGCCTCCCTTCCTTGGTCCCAACAAGCATTCATGGGTTTTGTACTTAATAATCAACTTCCAGCTTGTAAATGAATATGCTGTTTGTCTGCTTGTTTCTGGAACTGACTTCTTAATACAAAACCTCCAGATGACAGGAGAGAATATAATGAAAAAATATATTCAGAGCAGTCAGAAAAGATTTTCTTCTGTTTCTGGCTTTAATTTGCCTTTTTGTGCAGGCTAATCTTTGAATTGAGGACATTTCCTATGTACTTCAGAATTGAGCTTTTCAATGAAATCTCTGTCCAGGCTCATTCTTTCTCTTTAAATGGTGTCTGCTGTTTCAGTCAGTAGTTTTATCCCTCAGAGTAACAGCAGAAGAAGGGAAAAGGTTTTAAGAAACAGCTGAATTAAAGCTATAAAACAATTCCTAGAACCTTGTCGTGATGCTAAAATTTGGAAGTTTGAAACCACCTCTGTCTCTGCTGCATGTTACCTTTAATAATATGGCAATATACATCACTAGAGCTGATTTGGCTTTATTTAATCTTTCTAGTGCCTGAAACAAATGTGTCAGAAAATTAAGCAATCAGAAACGGTGTAAATATATTCTAGGAAAGCTCATTCTAAACGGTTTCTGCAGAAGTGCCGAGGCAGCTAATTGCTTCTGTATTTACATGTTCAGGGGAAACATTATGGTGGCTGAAAATAGTGTCTTGCTTTAATAAGGAGGGCGAGGTTTCTGCTCTTTCCTTCTGCCTTTGGGTTTGTTCTTTTGCAGCTCTGTGGGTGCTTCTCGCTCCACAGAGGAGAAATGGAGAGAAGTCATCAAGGTCTTGGCCTCAAGGTCGTGCTGCAGATCTCCTTAGAAAAGCTGAAGCTTTGAGTTAGTCCTCACTTAACTGCTGCGTGCTCAGAAGTGGCCTCTGTCGCTCCGTACGGTGGCTCGGCAGAGGAGATGATCTGGGAAGTCCTTTTTGTCCTGGGGTGTGTAACAGGTCTGGCTTTAAATGGGGATAGTGGCATCGTGGTACTGAAGTGTTTCTGCTGACAGCTGAGAAGCTGCTTTGACTTCATGACTGTACTGTTTGCTCACCGCCACGCGTGTCGCGGTGTGCGCACGGAATGCAGATTGACTTTTCTGTGGATTCATCCTTTTCTTTTTTTAACAACTATTCAATAAGTAAAAACATACGATCTGTGGGTGTGGGGGTAGGAAGAAGCGAAAGGATTGCAGCTATTCCTTTTGTCTCTTGGATCTCTGCTGTCTGCCTCAGAGGCTGCTGAGCATCCTCAGCCGAAATGTTTAATTGATGTGGCTGTAGCTTTGCAGTGTGTAAACCCTGGATGAATTAGGCTGTGGGCTGGTGGTTTATGCTTGGGCTAATACGAGTATTTATGTGGCTTCCAATGCTCTGCAGAGCTGCTGCTCTGCACTTCTGTGTTCAGGCTGGAGATCTGCACTCTGTGTGAAACCTGCTGTTCTAGGAATGTGGCATTTAAGCTCGGAGAGATACTAAGCTTGAAGGTTTTTCTTTGAATTGCTGGCTAAAAGCACTGTAGCGAATTAGCTGCCTTTCGTGGCAGTGCGTTTTTGTCTGATATGATGAATGCTTTATGGAGTCGCCCCGTAGCTTGTTGTAGCAGTAATTTGTGCTCTATAAATTAACTCAGGAGCATGATGGAAGTGTATAAATCACATCGGTGATTGTGTGGTGCCCTCTGCTGCCGGCCGGCTGGAGTGATGTGGGGTACACCCTCCTGCTGCTTCCTTGGCAGTGAGAAACCAACTGCAGACCTGGGATTGAAAAATGGTTCGGGAGGATGCTGCTCTTGGAAAGTTTGGGGCGATAAACTTTGGCTTTAGTGCCATTGAGCCTAAAGTTTCCAGCCAGCATGGCTGAAAATGCAGCCCTGGTGATGATCTGGGTGGGGAGAGATGCTGCTCTGCCTTCCAGGCTGCTGCTGCTGTGACCTCCTCAGCTGAGGAAGAGGATGAGCTTTGCTGCTCTTGACTGGGGCCAGCTGTGAGGTTTGTCAGGCAAAAGCTAAAAAGGAATAGGGTATTTATTGTACAACAGGCTCAGTGCTGCCAGGGCTGGGGAGGGAGGAGAAGGGCTTGGGAGAAGTTAGAGGAAAACCTTTTCTGCTCTCTGCCAGCCAGATGGAAACAGGACAGCTGGCTTGCTGTAGTGCACAGGCAGATTCCTCTGGCAGGTGGGCTGGTGGTGTCCTAGACCTTGCTGCTGCTCCTGTCTGGGGCCTGGCTCCTCCAGCAGACTGCTGTGTTTGCCAGGCACTCATCAGCTGATGTAAAGGGAAACTTTGAAAAGCTTGTTTTTATAAGTGTAGTGTAAAACAATTGGCATCTAAGGACTGGAGTGTGAGTGCTACAGCTGAACAAGCCTGTTTTAATTGAAGAGTGACTGATTGAATGTGGGCTACTCTGAAGTTTATCACTCCAGTGCACTTGTGAAACGAGCAGGGTTTCCTGAGCTAGGTAGACATGTCCTGCACTCTTGATTGGCAAAGGGAGCTGAAGTGAAGTGTCTAAACCATCTCACAGCTGTAAACCGCAAAGTAAAATTTGAAAATTTGTTTATAAAGAAACTGGAGCTTTCAGTGGCCTTCACTCAAGGTCTCATTGTGGTGATCTTCATTGTAATGGTAACACAGACCTGAATGAACAAATGGGCTGTATTGTGCCTCTCCTATGCTATGTGAAAATAAAAGGTTTGTTATATTTTCTGTTCTTCATCGTCAACCAGGTCCTTCTGTTACTGGAAAAGTGGTTCTGTTTCACTGTTTAAACATGCTCCATATGCACTTAACTGCTGCAATAGTGACTTTTCTTTGTGGAAGGAAGATTTCTACTGCAAAACTTTTTGGCTCCTGGCATCTGGACTACGCTTTAGGTCACTGGTGAAAACCATAATCATGTGGTGATCTCCAGAGCTGTGTGTTTTTCCTGAAAGAATTTGAATCAAACTGCAAGAGACAACTGATTTAAGAGCAACCATAGTTACAAATTTCCTGGCAGATAGCTGCCAGTTATTTGACTTAAGAGGACTGAAAACCTAACAGGAAGTTACTTATTACCAGTGAGGAGGGTTAGTGAAATTAGGCAGAAAAATGTTATCAACCAGACTTTGTTATATAGTGCCACCTTCCACTCCCTGTTTGAATAAAGGTTTCACTAGAAAAAGATAAAGAACTCCAGTTTACCTTCCTGTCACTCTGTGTTTGCTTCCTTGTGGAGCCAGATGTAACCTTGCTTACATTGTGTAGGAACAGACCCTGCCTAACTTTGAGGAAATTGTATCCAGGTGTTCAAACAAATCCACGTTCTGCTCCTGATTGTGTGCAGCCTTTTCCTCTGCCAGGTGAAGGAGCAGCTGCTGGGCTGCACTCCGAGTTGGTAGGAGGGGTTCTGCTGTCTGCTGGAAATATCAGCAGAAGAAAAATGGTGCTGCAGGAATTTGTTTTGATTCCCCACGAAAGCAGCCATTTCAACCTGCGAGCTTGTTATCAGGTGGGTTCTAGTGGAGCTGTCAGTGACGGGGTTTTGTTTTTTAGGAGTGCAGTGTGCGGAGTTCCCTGGTGCTCCAGCATGGTGTATTGTGTAAACAAAGCTGCTGTGATATTTGCCATCAGAAGACACTCTCTAGTGTCCATCCTGCTTCATGCTTCCATCCTGTTAACTCTGTGGAGTAACCTGAGTTTACAGTGCTTCTGTTCAATAGTAGCATGAATAATGCACAGTTCTGTGCACACTCAGGGAGAGAGGTGGCCGCAGTGACTCTGTGCATATGAAATTTTTTTATTAGTAATAGGTCCCCTCAGATCAAGTGGCCTACGTGTGTGTGTGTGTAGATTTTTTTTTTCCTGGATCACGTTGTCTAGAAAACTGGAAAGGTTGAATGGATTAGAAACTGCTGCAATGGCAAGCAGACATTAATGATTATTTTAATAGTCATTCATTTAAATACTATTTAAATGTTGCTTCAATCAGGCTGAGCTAGATTGGGAATAGTTACTTTCTGTTAATTTAATTTACACTCTGTTCCTATTCTGAAATCAAATCAGAAATAGCCTTTCTGCCTGACATTTGCACTTTTCTTGACCTGATCTCCTGTCCCTGGACAGAAAGATTTTGGTCAGTCCTAGTGCATTTTGACCACTTGCATATTCCTTCTAGATACAGCTTGGCCTGGGATTCCTCTGCTTCTAGAGAGTTGTATAAATGACATTCTATCTTGCCTTCAGGCCCCAGATTGTTTGCAGAACTAAAAGCTGTCGGTGGGGATTTTTGGCAGTTCAGGGGTTGTGTGAATCTGTTTATCACGTTTCACAGACTCCTGAACAAATTCTGGTGCCTGAGTCACTTTCAAGAGTGTAATAGTGTGATGCTTAATTTCCAAATCCAGGGATAATAGCCTCCACTTTCTAATTTTAAAAAATCATGTCCTGCTTTTTTGTCTTGGTGGTAGTGGAAAAACTTTCATATTCTCTATTATCTCTTGAAGAGTCTGCTTGTGGTTTTTCCCTTCAGGTGATGACTTCTTACAGCTCAGGGAACCAGTGAGTGCTGCTGGTCCTGCTTTATTCCACATAAGGCTGTCCTCTCAGCAGCAGTGCTATCTTTTCTATCAGTGTAACCAACACCTGTGGTGGCATTTCCTGCATTTGTGTTATCCTGCATGGGTGATGGATAGGCAACAAGGAATGGAGTGTTTATCTACACAGCTTTGTTAAGAATATAAGTAGTAGTGGATATCAAATTATGGCTGACTTGTCAGACTCTGCCTCTTTTGTTAGATTTACAGGGTCTGGCAAACGATTGGAGAAAGCTACAGATCAGTAAATCAATACGAGCACAAAGAGTTGCCAGGCAGCCCTCCTTTTCAAATGCCTGGGTAGAAGAGTAACTTCTGAGGTCTGCTGGCAGCTCTGCACCCCCTAAAGTACAAGAAATGGGTTGTTTGACATTTCTTCTTATTGTTCCTTGTATAAACTTGATAAAGCTTTAACTTGCAGCTTCAAAGAAGGGAGGTCTACCATTTTTTGGTCCTTACGTTTGCTTTTCTTTCTAAATAATTACCTCTCTTCTCTGCCCTTTTGCAGTTCCTCCATTTTCTCTAATCTTAGCTCTAGGTTATGAGAGAGCTCCCTAGAGCATATATCTATAATTAAGGCTTTTAAACCACACTTAGAGCGGAGCATCAGCGGCGCTCTGGTGCGACCAATATCCAAAGGGAAAAACTCGCTTCAGCAGAAACGTTGTTGATTTTCTTACAACAAAAATCTCTCCTATCCCACTCGAGGAGTTTCCTCTGATACTGCTTCATGCCGTCCCACCTCACTAAGTTGTATTTCTAAAGCTGATGACCATTAATGGCACATCTTCTGTAGCTCACAAGAATAAAAAAGGTTTTATTTAGTCCTCCTGTCATTTTCTGGAAACACAGGCTGCCAGCCACTGCAAATCATGTCCCTCACGAGTACATTCAGAGAACTTGAGGGTTTAAAATGGAAACCCTGTTTTAATCAAACTCGTGTAACTCATGTGGATATTCTGATTGTTTCCTTGGCCAGAAATAGAAAGCAAAGGAAGGGAAGGAGGATGGAGTCCAGGGAGGCTTGACTGTGTTGTGCTGCCCAGCTTGGTGGAGAAGCTCAGTCTTAATGACTGTGCCTTCCAGTCTCTACTTATTAATTTTTCAGCTTTAATAGTTTTTTCCTTCGCAATTAGCGCGCGTAGCAGAAAACAACTTCTAAAAACAGTCTTGCAAAACAGTGACTCCTTCCCTGTTAGGCTGAGAATTACTTCTGCCCAGAGGGAACTAATTTCTGATAGAATTCAGAAATTTGATTCAATTCTCCCGTCACCACTAAAGTGTATTTCTCATGTGTGTTGCTGACCTAGCAGTGACCAGACACCTTTCCCTGATGTAGCTCTAAAAGAGAGAACTCGTCCTGTTCTTTGTGGTTGTAAATCACAGGGCCACTGCTGAATTGAAACTTCCAAAAGGCATGTCAGAATATTTTTTTTTAAATACACAGAAAATGCAGCTGTTTACCGAAATAGTGACCAGCAAAGGGGTTAAATTTCAAACAAAAAGAACTCGTGGCTTAAACTTGGATGTCTGTAAATGAAGCCTGTCTTCCTGCTGTAGAGCTATTTGGTCATAAAAATAAAAAATTCACAGAATAACAGTAAATCAGTCTGTCTCCTGCAAGAATTTTAATTTTCTGGATGCATGAAATGTTCTTGTTTGAATACTCTCCCTTTCAAAAAATCTGATTAGATTGGCGTTTTGTCTTTGTTAATCAAGTCTTGTGATGTTTTGGGGCTTTACCATATCTTATCTGTAAACACTGTCAGCTGTCCCTCCTCCTCCTCTGCTTCAGCCCTCCTGAACAACTGGGTTTTTTTACAAGCTTAAGTTGCTATGAAAAGTTCTGCTCTGCTTGAATCCCTAAAGCCTGAAATCCTTTGTTTGCAGCTACGTGTGCAAGCTAAGGTGACTTTTCAAAGCAAAGTCATTTTAGTCTCTGTCTGCTTATGATTATTCAGAAGATCTAATATTTAAACCCCCCCAGTAGCCAGTCTTGTTTTTTTTCCTCAGTGGAAGATCACATAGGCTTGTTTTTCTATAAGTTGCTCTTAGTTGTGTTCAGATTCATTTGGGAGGTTACTTTTACCCAGCTGATCTCAAGGAAAGAGTTTTTCTCCCTGATGGCAAAGAACTAGGTTTTTTTGTTTCTTGAGCTTCCCTGATGCTTCCCAGCCTTCAGATGAAGTCCAAAGAAGAAATTTCACAGGGACTAGTAAGCATGAGCTGTTTCTTAATAAATAAAACAGGTGAAACAGAGTTTGAGTGTTCTTAACACTTGGACTAAAGTTTTCAAACATGTCTCAGAGTATGATGTTCCTTTGAAAAGTAAGAGTCTTACTGACTTTGATCTAGGGTATGGTATAAAAATAACCACAACCAGGACTGGCATCCCATAAGATTTTTTTGGTTTGTTTTCTGGGTGTTTTTATAATATTTTTAAAAGAGTAAGCAGCTCTTTCACTTCTGCTCACAGTGACTTTAATCTTAACTCTGCTTCCTTGGAAGTGGCTCTCTTTAGAGACTGTAATTTCAGCTCAGATAAATACAAGCAAAATATATTCCATCACTGAAGGAAATCAGAACCCCCAAAACTAGATAAATACAGACATAATGATGTTGTAAAAGGCTTTCATTGGGCAAGTAAGTAATTTTCTGTAACATTACAGAAGGTCACTTAAATTTAGCCTGTCAGTCCATGCTAGCCACTGTGTAATAGGCTTATTCAGGATCTCAAAAAGAAGTGAACCCTGTGATTATCTTCTGTCTTCTCATTTATCTCCCATGTGGCCTGTTGCCAGTGTTTTATGTGTGATGGCCAAGTAAGGAGTAACTCTTTTTTTTCCACTCCTGTGCGTGTTGGTTTTGCTGATCCACTAAATACAATCTGAGCTGCTGCTTCCCTTTGATTCTCAGGCTGTGGTTTACTGTGTCAGAAATACTTGAAACTCCTATGGTTATCTTGCTGCTGCATGCTGCCTAATTTCTGTGCGTGTGTGGCTGTTTTGGAAACTGATTCAAGGTACTAATTTAGCCTAGGGGGAAAAAAGTCTCCCTTCAGAAAAGCAGCATCTGCTCACAGGTCTTATTGGCAGCAGTGAAGGAGTTATATTGGTACAGTTAAAGTGTTTGGAGTGAGATTTCTCAAGATTTATTTTGCTTTCTTGGTACTGAGGGCATGGAAGTAAATTGCAAAAATATCTCCAAAAGTATTGGAAGACCTGGGATTTTGATGTAGAAACTGGAAGAATTACATCTGGTTATGTGTACAGAGAGAGAACTATCCGGGTTATCACTGCTGCTGTTGCAGCTGATTTTTGGAAATGTGATTCTTGACCCATTGTGCCTCAGATTGATTCTGATCTTCAGATGAGAATTGTGTGCTCTGCTGATGGGGATGTGGAAGATGGTAAAAGTCTTATCTGCAACATGTGAAGGTCCTGCTTGTGTTGTCCTTGGTTTTGACTGCTGCAGAGAATCTGTGTATAAAAGATAACAAATTTTCATTCATTGTTCTGTCATATTTTCTGCAAATAGGAATTTGGGCCTGCTGATTGTAGAAAAAGAGTCCTTGGTAAAGCAATTGCAAACTAACAAGAAAGTGTCTTGAACCTCAATCTGTGCCAACATCCTTTTGTGTGCATCTTGGCCAAAGCTGTTATCAGCATAAACTAACACTGGTTACCCTGGGTGAAAGTACTAAGCTATGGAAACAACTGATTTCGTGGCTTTTCAAGTGCTGATATTTTTATAATAAGAGGCTGCTCCTGGTAGAAATGCATCTGAGAAGCTGTGAATTGTCATGAATATGTGAGCAGAGAGCATTGGCATTGCCTGATAAATTAGCTGGGAATTGTCAGTTGTGTAGAAGAACTCAAATATTGGCTTAACCTGCAAATGTGAAATTAAATAGAAAAGAACAGATTTTCTCTCTGGATACTTGAAAACAATAACAAGTCATGTGAAAACTTGTTTTAGAAATTATTTCTAGAGGGTACGAGTTTTCAAGCCTAATGCAGTGAAGTCTATTTTTATAGTCCTTGAAAACAAAACCTGACAGACCATATTTGCCAGCACTTATATTGCTCTGGTGACAGAGCTTCTTTTTTGAGCATGCCAGAGGAAATACTCTGTGCTGGAGCATATGTCAGTGATTAGTGAGACCAGTGCTGCAGGATGAAGTGGAAGAAATATGGTTGTGTGGAGAAAAAGCTGAATGGACAGAATGTGAGAAATGTAGTGGTTTATGGGTCGGGTTTAGGGTAGGAATGGAAAATAGTTATTTTTAGGGATATCTGTGTGTATCTGACATGTTGTCTTCCAAATCACTGAGGTTTAACTGAGAGGATGACTGCTGTCTTTCTCTGTATGTTCCCCTTAATTTCTTCTTCATGTAGCAAACTCTTTTCCCTTTGAATCGATCACTGTTTGTATTATGCAGGTGTTACAGGTATTTGTATGCTCAGGGTGAGCTGAGAACCTCTGGAAGTGAGAGACTTTGGTACCCAACCCTTTTTGTGGATTTAAGGGCTGAGGCAGTGAATGATCCTCAGAAACCAGCTGAGTCTCTCCAGACCTGACATCCTGGGTCCAGAATTCTTGCCAGTCAAGCCCATGAGGTGTGTACTCATATTTGGGTTTGGGGTGGTATTTGTCACCTCCATCTGCCTCCAGAGCCATCCTTGGCAGAGACCACCTTGTGAAGGATGCTGAGGTCAGAGCACAGCTCTCAGCCTCAGGTTCTGCAGGGACTCTGGGTACTTGTGTTCAAAGTCCTGGGGTGGAGGGAAGAGGAGGAGGATGGAGCCCTGCTACCCTTCTCAAGGATCACTGACAGCTTTCACTCAAGAGCTGCAGTGCAGCAGCTACAGCCCCCAGTTGACTTTGCCTCCCTGCTTTGAGCATGCAAATTAACAAAAATCAGCATTTTTAGCAGGTACCAGAGCGTGCAAACAGCTACAAGTAATTCGTGTGCAATAAAGAGGCAGCACTGTACATAAGCCATGTACCAAAACCTGGAGAAATCAGGTGAAAAGGCTGTCATACCCAGTTGTTTTAATGTGATCCTGGAAGTGCCCACAGACCTCACTCAAGGACACAGACCCCACTGTGGGAGCACACAAAGCTGGGAGCTGCACGATGCACAGCCTTGTGATTTACAAGTTTCTTGTATATTTAGCCCTTGACATCACAGGTTAGTCATCAGTCAAGTGCTGGAAAAATGTTCTGCTGCCTCACCCTGTTTTTCATATCTTGTCACTTTTGTTGGAGTGCTCCAAAATTTTTACTGTTCAACATAAATGGGAACAAAATGAAAATGCCCTGTTCCCTTTATCACAGTTGATGCCTGTACTTGAACTTTGCCAGTGTTTGTTTATGAAAACTGCTTGTTTTCCCCTCTGAAATGGTTTTGTCAGAGCAGCTCAATATAGCTTGTATTAGGGGAAGTCAGAAGAGGTTAGAGAATCCTTGAAAACTAGAAAAAGGATAAATTAAGCTGCTACATAGAATTACCCAGCTGGTATCAAAATTAGACTGCTGCTGCAAAGTAGACATTTAGCTATTAATATTCAAAGAAATAATGCAAGAAGCCAAGTAATATTAAATTAAATGCAAGTTATAAAATAACTGTTTTGAGCTCACTACACTTGTGATTTACCTGACTTTTTTTTGCCATTTTCCCTCATATTTAAGTGTTTTTAAAGCTATTTTAGATCTATTTTTTGCTATCCTGTAAAGTTCCTGCTTTTGAATAACTCTTGAGATAATTGGAAAAACAGAATTAAATTATTTGGGTCCTTTTGGGAACAGTGAAGGCTTCATGAGATTTGATTTGTATTTCTATAGCACACAGGAGGTCTAGTCAGAAGTCTATAAGGAGAAAGTAAAACACCCAAAGGCAGATTGCTTCCCATAAAGTAACCCAAACTGAAAGTATATATTTATTTTCCTTCCATAAAGTTGCTCTGTAGAAAATATCTTAAAAATCGGATTGTTTGCTAGTATTTGTACCAAAAACAGGAGCTTTCTCAGCAGTGCAATAATTAGATTTTGTATTGTGTCACCAGTACTGCCTGCATGTCTGAAAGGGACATCTGGATTTTCACTGGTTACTGAATCCAGTGTTTAAAGATCTTGGTGTTTTCAGTTCTGTAATTGCTTCATACTTGAATCTGCTGGCTCAGGCATGAGATTTATGGATCCAGTTTCCTCTTCCTTAGTCTGTCAGAGCTGTGAAAGGAACTGACTCTGAAACCTTGATGATGGTTAATCTTTTTGTTTTCTGACAGCTCTTAAGGATCTAAACATTTAAGAGGAGCACCAGCTTACCTCATTTGGGAGTCCCAGCTTCACAATGACAAGGTGTCTTCAGCAAAATGTTTTCGAGCTGGTGGAAGTTGGATCCATTTGTAATGGATTCACATTGTGGCTGTCTGTGTCTGCAGATACAGTCTGGGGTTTTTTTCTCTTTTGCTGGAGGGTGTTGAAAGCTGTGGGTCTTGGTGGAGTGTTGTGATGTTACTGTGAACTTATTCATCATCTGCATTGATCTCTGCTCAGGAGGTGGAAGAGAATACCAAAGGAAATATCCTTCCATCCTGCTTAGGAACTTTGCCAGCTTAACATGAATGAGTTTGGGCTTGTGCTCAGTGCTGCTGGATTATGCAGGTAGGATTCTGCTCTGGCTTCCTAAACAAGAGCAGCGTGTAACACATCACCGTTCAGTGTGTGTGCAGCCTGCTCTGGTTCTGTGCTGTGTGCAGTCAGCAAGAAGGGTCAGGATTTAAATAACAACATCAGATCATGCACCTGGATCTTGTTTGAAATCACAGGGTGCAAAGCTTTTAAAGCCTCTAAAACCTCTCAGCAGCTCCTCAAAGAGGAGGCTGGTTGGCAGACAAGACCCTGAAAACTGATTGGTTATAGTGTACTCTTAAAATTTAATGAAATGTAATCCGAGGTTTTAATTGCATGTCTGGGTTTATGCATCTAGTGTTGACTTTAGCAATTCTGCTTAGTACCTAATGAGGCTGAACTCTTTGTGTAACAGTGAACCTCCTCCAAAAGATCTTAAGATAAAGAAATACTTGAAAAAGCAGGAAGTGAGAGACAGCATTTGCAAAGATATCGCCTAGTTTCATGAAGCTTCTTGAATTTTAAGTGTCCTTTGTGGTTCAAAGTAATCTTGGCTTCAGCTTGTTATGAAAATTTCCTCCTTACTGGTCTGCAGAAGGCTTGGGCGATCCATGATGAGTGTGTAAGAGATTTCTGTGATCTGCAGCCAGAACAGTGGAAGCATCAAACAGGCTCTTTAGCAAGCATACTGCAGAACAGCTTTCCAGAAGGATTTAGAAATGTCCATTTCTTCATCTGCTCCTCAGGCAGCATCCTAATCCCAAACCCAGCAGATAGAGTGGGCTGCAATGGGCAAACACTTGGCACTAACCCTAGGAAAGCTGATGGGCTGTGTACTAGAAGCTGGCATCCTGTGAATCTGACACAGTGCTCAACATAACCCTTAATCTGTGTTAATGGAATTGCCCGAGTGGCCTCAGTTTTTTCATTGTGGAGTCAGCAAAGGGGATGTTTCACATCTGTGGGGTTGAATATTTGCTCCTAAGGCTCCCACCCAGCTCCAAGGTGGGAACTGCATTCTGTGCAGCTGATGCAGGAGGTGGTTGCCCTAAAGCAGCACTCTGAGGTGATGGTTGTGTGTCCTCTGTCTTGCTTTCCTGTGTCAGAATAGCTCTCAATTGCAGCTTGAAAGGAAATGTCTGTCATGTGAACATTTGTGTGTATGTATGATAAACTGTAAACACTGAAGTGTTTTGGTGTCTCACAGTGTAAGGCACCATCTAGAAGCAGGGGCATTGGTTGGATGGGCAACTTTGAGAAAGAGAAAGCTGTCTCTGCTGTAGCTGTTACTGCTCCATCTATTTCTATCATCATTTCTATTGCTAGAAGGGGACTGGCTGTACTTCAGAAAGGGTATAGTTGAAAGAAGTTACAAAACAGCACCCAGCAGGGTATAATCTCCTCCAAATAAGTACTTGATAAGGCATTTCAAGACATAAGCCTTCTTTAAAGAGTAAAGGAAAGTTCATTGGTATCCAGACAAAGACCCTTTGGCCATCTGGACTTGACTTAGTGTTGTCTGCTCTTGCTGGTGGGTGAGGAAGTGCTGTCTGAGCTGTGGATATAAGGTGCTATGCAACACTTAAGCTCCCTTGACCTAATTCACTTGCTTTTTTGCTGGAGCATGGATTAGCAGTGGCTTGCTGGCGCAAAAGTAAGCAGCAGTTAATTCTTGTAAGTCAAGTCCTGTATGACTGTGATTTGGGTAATGCCATCTTTGTGGAAAAAGCAGGGCAAATTCCTCAAATGAAGTGATAAAAGAGCAGCAGGGGCGATCCTGGAGGCAAATACTGACACTGCAGATAAGTTGTGTGTTCAGGTTTGGATGATGGTGGCTGCTTCTGACTGCTGCTTTCCCTTTCTAAGTCATGACTGATCTCAGTTCAGCCAGAACAGGCTTCCTTGGAGGCCTCAACACATTCCACAGGATTCCAGATTGTTCTGAAAATGCTTTCTAAATGCTCTCTTAATTAAAGATTTCTCTAAGTCAGAATTAAGTTATTAAAATGTTCCAGGCATTTTCTAGAAGTCTTTTGAAAGCTGGCTGTACATTCCTTTCAAAGTTGATCTACTGCCTGCTATGAGTTTACAAAGTATTATTGTGCTGCTTGTGGGTTACAAATAAGTTCAAATAAACAAATGATTATGGCTTTTTGCTGTAGTTTGCCTTTTTGTGAACTGACCCTGCTATTGAGTCACTCTTGTGTAGTTGTGGTCCTTTAGCAGTAATGGAAACAAATATTTCATGAGCCTAGGAGGGCACTTCCAAAATCCCTGGGTATGCCAGAGCAGGTAGTGCTGCATGAGACAATAGACATCTAAAATGATTTTGTTTTGCAGAACCTGTGTCTGCTTCTAAAAGACCGGGTGATCAGAGATGGTAGATTTTGAATAACACAGAAAAATTGCACTGTGTGGCAAGTTTGCTCACCCAGCTGTGGTGCTGCAAGTATTCGGTGTGCTGCTGAGGTGATCTGAGGGTGACCAGTGCCAAAGAAAGAGAAGCTGTGCTGTCCTGGGTCTGTCCCTGCCACACTCTGTGAGAAGAGATGGTTCTCTGCCACCAAAACAGTGGTTAGAGCCTCAAAGCCAGACCCTGTCCAGACTTCAGCCTTGACACGGATTGAGTGCTGTTCTTCTGGGTTTTAATTAGGCTTTTAGTGTTTTAAAGACACACTGCAAGCGGAAATACTCTGTGTATCAAACTGTGAAAAGGCTGTGTATTGGAGGGAAGAGGATTTCTGTCCAATATAGTGATGTTCTTAGCTTAAAATACATGTTTGTGAGAGCTCTCCTTCCTTTGCATATCCAAGTTCTGCATAGATGATGTTCTTGCATTTTGCAGGTGGTTTGGAGGTGCTTTAGTGAAGTTGTCACCTTTTCCTGGCTAGTGTAGTTAACTTCTGCAGGAAGATGATGATCAGTGTCCCCTTGCCTCAGGCTGTGTTAGGAAACCTTGACTGCTCCTTCCAAGATAAAGTCACTGCACAGGTGTCTTCCTGAGCCTGCAGTTGGCTTTGGCATTTTGCTGCTCAGCTCTATGAAGTTGCAAGGGGTTTAAAAAAGAAATTAAATCAGAACCTTGTCAGTTAATGTTGCTTCTGCTGGGACCCATGAGCAGCTGTGAAAGAGCTGATAAAGTTGATGTTCCAATTCTGACTGGAATTTGGAAGAGCATTTCAGGTTGGAACTTGGCCTGAAAACAAATGTGTGGTTATGGAGAACACTGTTGTCATGTACGTCATCTTTGACAGTAAGTGAAATGTTAATTGTTTTCTGTTTGCTCTGCAATCTTCTGGTGTATCAAAAGCTGTGCAATTATCTCTCCTTATTAAAAGTTCAGCAGTAGGAATGGATGACTGTGTCCATGTTTGCTGTGCAATTACTGTGAAGCAATGGGAAAGCCTGCTGAGGGATCAGTCAGCAAAAGCATTGCTGGGAAACTGCATCTATGGAGCACATGGAAGCAGAAGACAAATCTTTAAGTGCCTTTTGTGTTCTGAAAGTGGGATGAGAGGCAGCTCTTAGAAACTTTGCACTGAGCTCAGAGTCTAAGCAGTGAAGGCAGCGAGTGCATTAATCCATGGCGCTGAGAAAAATGTTTCTTTTCCTAAGATAACAAAGTTTGACAGGGCTGTTTATCTCCCTTAAGTTTCCCAGGAGGTAGGAGCGCAAAATGCCGTTGTGCTCAGCCTCTTCTATCACTGTGCTAGGTAATTCCTTTGTTAAACATCTTACCCAGAGAGGTCACGTTTTTAGCACAAGCCTTGCTCCTCTGTTCCTGCTCTTTTTGAATGTTTTGCAGATGTGCCTGGTTTGTGAGAGGTGCTTTCTCCAGGGGAGCAGAGGTAAAAGGAAGTTTAGAGCTGCTTGCATTTAAAAGACAAGGCAGCATCACTGCTCTGTGAACAGCTGCTGCTCTCTGACCCACAAAACAACAATTATTGGGAAGACAGAGTTTTTGGGGAAGGTTTACATAGTTCTTGGACCACTTCACTGCAATCTGGAGCACAAGTTGTGTGTTTGTTTAGAGGATTTCCATTTGCAGTACATCACTCTCCCAGTGCTCTTGGTCTGGATCTGGCTGCTGGAGTGTCCTTAGTGATGCTGAGCTGTGCTCATAGGCCACAAAACTGTGCTGAACATTGAAATTGAACATTTTTGCCTACCTGTAGCACAAGTTGTTTAAGCTGGTTTTAGCCTTTACATTCAGGAGTGCCTGTTTGGGCCATAGGAACAGCAGCTCAAGAACCTTTGCAGCAGGAAAATCCCATCACCTTGTTTGAATGGCTTTTATTCAGAGGGAATGGAAGACCTGGGTCAAAGCTGAGTTCCTGACTGATTTAAAATCCCTGCTCTCATGTACTTCTTTTGAAGCAGTCAGCCACTATTTATTTGAGATGAAGTTTAAATTTAAAACCCACAATGTAAATTACTTGGGAAGGGATGTCATTTCGTGCACCCATAATGTTGATAAGCTGAATAAAACAATTGCAGGAAACTTATTTCTGGGGGAGAAGCCAAGGGAGATATTTTAGCCGTGGCACTTTTATGATATCTTCTGGAGCTTGCTCCTCTTACCAGAAAGATTATGGGTGTTTGACTTGTACAATCAAAACCAGCTGGATTTGGGGAATTTTAAGGGGTTGTTTTTTAAAGCATTTTTATAAAAACCCAAGAAGTCCAATTAGTAGAACTCAATTCATAGGAATTTAAAAATTAATGGTAACTTACCTTATGAAATATGGATCGCTTGAGACTAAACTAAGAGCAGACATATGGTTTTGATTTTTTTTTTTTGCCTTTAAACACCGGCACCATGCTAAGGCCAGACAACTTTATTTTCCTGATGCATTATAAGCAGCTGCAGATGTTTGAGACGTTATCGCTTCTAAATGGGCTCTGACAAATGTCTCCTGGAAGCCAGCAGTTCTAAATATTACATACCCCGTATTCCGAGGAAATGTTGAAAATAAAGTTTTAGGAATTAAACGTTCAGTGTCTGAATCAAGAAAATTTACTTTCTGCCTTTCTCAGGGGGATTTGCTAGCTGGAAACATTCTTTTGTGAGGCAGGCACAGATGTTAGTCAAGACACATGCGGAGGCTGGAGCAAATATTGCCACAGATGGTCTTGCATGGTGTTATTTACTGGCCGTCCACTGCTAATACTGGAAGGTGGACACTTGAAAATATACCTTGACATACAACTAAATGCTGACCTGGAATTTGTAACAGGTGTACAGCTATCCAGCATTATGGCGAAAAAAAAAATTAAGTATTTTTGCAAGCATATGGAAATGTGTTTTGTGCATCAGTGAGCAGGGTATGGCTACAGAAACTTGTGATATTTCACTTACTCTATTCGAGATTAAAGTAAATAATTTTAACTAATTTTTTTTTTTGTTTGCTTCTTGTCTTTTCTGCATTGCTTTGAATCCTTAGAATCATCCAGAAGGACGTTTTCACATATGTATGGGATACAAAATGTTGCTTGCACATCAGATGTGTGGCTTTGTGAGGGGAGAGGGACCATATGAGTATTGACATGGGAATTGCATCTGATGTCCTTGACTTGCAAAACTCAGACAGCTTGATTCATCACTGCATAAACCATTCACATTCATTTTTCCCATATCCTGAGAGAGAGTGGGAAAATATCTGCGCCTTGCTGTAGACACCTCATTAACATGTGATTCCATATGCAGCTCTCAGAGTTCTCAGGTCAAGGCAGGAGAGGAAGGAGGTGTCCTGAGGGGACAGGGTGAGTGACTAAAGGCTGCAGGCTGAAAACTGGGTAGTAGAAGTACCTCTTTCAGGCAGGGATGTGCCAAACAGGCACTACATTTGATAGGGCTGGTTCATATGTTAGCAGTTCAAGTAATGGTGGTCGCGATCTCTTGAAATTTTGCTTGGAGTCTTGCCAAAAATCTTTATAGAGTTTTAAAGGAAAAGGGGAGTTGCTGAAGTGTTATCAATAACTTTTTCTTTTGTGTGTGAGAGAGCTGTAAAAAGGTATTTCAGCATGTGGTATGCACTTATTATAAATATAAAAGGTTAATGATGCATCTACTTTGTACCACACAGGGTGACCAAAGGGAATCTCCTTGCCCGTCTGTGTTACCCCTAAAGAGCCTTGCTCCAGCTTTGGTCTGGTTTAAATATAAGCCAGCTTGTGCTCAGTGGAATCCCTGGAGTCTGCCTGGCACTGGGGAGCAATTCCAAGAGCAGATTAGGGCTGGAAGCATCAATGGGTAAGTGCTTGAGCAGGGACGGGGAGGGACATGGCACAGTGCCCTGGGCGGGAGCTGAGCCCAGCAAATGCAGGTCTAATGATTTGGATTTTGTTTTTTTCACATTAGTGTTTAAAACTGCTTAGGTATAATCCCCCCAGCAAATCTCTCCATGCTCTGGGATGGTGAACATTCGCTGCTGCACGCTGATTTTTAAGTATGAACTGGTTACACTGAATTCTTGTGCAGCTGAACAAAGGCTCTCTCTGGTGCCTGGCAAAGAGGAGAAGTTTTCATGTCTGAATCTGTTTGTACAGGAGCATAAAACGGGTCTTTGTATCAACATGCTATAACAAGTGAAACATTCACGAAGAGGTTTGGTTTGATACTTGCCAGTTGTGTGGTGGCTCTGGAAAATCATAGAATGTATGTATAAAATCCTTGGCAAGGAGGAGAACTTCTACAGAGCTCAGAGTCCAGAGCTACTGGACCCCAGTGCTTTCTGTTGGGCTGGGCATTTTTTTGGCTTACGAATTATTACTAAGAAAGTTTATACATTGAAGCTGGATATTCGTAATATGAATCTTTTCTTAGTGGTTGTTCACCTGAGCCGCAAAGAACCTTCTTCCTCCAGTCACCCAGGATATTTCCACTATCTCTTGAGCTTGGTCTGGTTTCTTGCCATAATTTTATCAGAAAAAACTATCAAAGATAGTGGGTGCCCCCCAGCTGTGGCTGTCTGAACATACTTATGCTCAGAGGTCCTTTTTCTCTTTGTATGGAGCCTGAATCCCTCACTTTTCTGATTAAAAGACAAGCCACAGTTCACTTTCTGAAACATCAGTGAAAAGCATGCAGTATTTTTATGCAGCTCTCAGAAGATTGATCTGAATGCTCTGAAATCCATAGAAGCTATGAACTTTGGCTTGCTTCTTCTTAAGGGAAAGAAAATTATCCTACCTTTGATGGAATCTAGCAAAAAGTTGGCTTCCATTTAACTTGAAGGAATTTGGGGTGGTTTCTCATGTCTGTGGTCTAAGTGGAATATCTTGGCTTGTTCGAAACAACTGCCGCTTTTTAAAAATGCATTTAAAGGAATTTTGGAGGTTAAAGTATTTGATTTTCCCATGTCACTCCTCATGTACTGTAGTTTCTTCAGACTTTCCCCCTCTTGGAGGAAATGTTCAGCTTTCTGCAGTGAGAGCTGCTGCAGAAAGTGTTCCAGACGGTCAGGAGAGTTCTTACAGAGGATAGAGGATTAAGTGATGAAGGCTTTTATAACTGCATGAGCATTGGGCTGGTTTTGTGGGGTTTTTTGGATTTGGGGTTTGTTTTGGTTTTTTTAATGCTATGGTCTTTCTGAAGCTTGCAAAGGAGATTAAATAGGACAGTGTTATTGTGGAGTTGTTTAATCGGGCTCTTCTTTGGCTGTCACTGAGAATAAAATGTTAACACAGGCTTGACGCAGTCCTAGAAACTAAAGCAAGTGCCTGCTTAAAGTTTTATATAGAGAAGGTGGCTTAAATTGCAGCAACTAATTAGATTCAACTGTTTGGAGATGTTAAAATAGGTGTACTAAGCAGACAAAAATGTGTGGAATTTCTCACCTACTAATCATTATTTATTGATTCCTTTAAGGCTGGCACTGAGGTTTCCCTTCTCTTTTGACAGAAGCAACTTTCTGCTTTAAAAGGTTTCTAGCCTCTTTGGTTTGATAAGCCTGAAAGTTAGAGGGAGGTGGAGATTGATACATGTTCTTGTACGAGGAAATATGAAAGTGTGAATTTGACTTTTGGAGTGGTAGAGGTGGCAGGAAGAATAGTAAATTGCCTGAATGTGCTCTGCTGCTTGAAAAATAAGGATCCAGTAACCAGGGCCTGTTAAGGAGGACTTTGACAGGGGTTATCTCAGTAATAGAGGCAATTTGATGATCTTGCCCCCATTTTCCAGTGTGCTTTCCTCTCCATTGCGCTGGTAGGGCAGTGGATGGGGACTCACTGCAACCACATCAATGAGAGAAGCTGGATTTGAGACAAGAAAAAAGCCTTTAAACTGAGCTCTGCCTCCGAAGATGATGAGTGTAGAACTGCAGTGTAATTCAGCAAACTGGTTTTGCTCAGCTGTGTAGAGCAAAAAGAGTGTTGGTCTCACCTCTTCAAAGAATTTGCAAGGATTTCCTTCAGACCATGCACAAAAGTGTCAGGATTTATCAATCTGAGATGAGCTTTACTTGAAAGTACAGAGCAGCCTTGATTTTTTGTTTTGTTATGCAAATTGGAAACTAATTCCACTAAATTGCATGTACTAAGAATCTTACTTTTTACTTCTGGGCAAGATTGACATCATGTCATTACAGTAAGTGTTATGGTCCTCCCTCTTGCTAATGTAATTTGTGAAAATCCAGTCCTACGTCAGCTCTTCTGAGCAGCTGTCCTAAATGGGATTACTGAAACATAGACATTTATCTGAGCTTTTTGCTTTTATAATTCATAATAGTCAACTGCTCTGGCTTAGGCTTTTTGGGATGGTGAACTTGTCTTGCCTCTTTGCACACTGGTAAATTTATGGAAATACATAAATATTTCCTAATCTGAGTGCATCATGTGGACGCTTATATCTTGAAGTCTCTTTGCTTACTTCAAGTCTCAGAAGCTGTTCTTAGAAATAAAAAAGACTAGTTGACTTTATGTGTGGCCTCTAGAGCATTCTGTAACATGAGGCATGGGAAAATAGGTCTGGTTGAAGTCATCTGTGAAGGAGTACTGAGAGAGAAGTGGTACTTCTCTCTGAGGTGCATACTGAGGAGGGGTGAAAGTGTTTCCTTGCTCTGTCTGCATGGTGAAGTGAATTTAGATGCATCTGGAAGACCACTCTGGTTGGCAACTTGCTGTGAAATACCAAGGCTGACTTTCAGTATGTGTTAGATATGGATTATGCAGTGATCTGGGTCCACATTCAGTGTGCATCTCTTAATAGCATAAAATTATTCAAAGTTGACTTGTTTTCATGCATTAAATGTCTGGCACATTTATGATTCTCTTGCCTTTCTGGCAAAGATGGTAACTTCCACATCTAACATTTAGCTTCTGCATTGGGAAGACAGTTGATTTTATTTTTTTTTAATATTACCTTAAAATATGTAGCTTGTCTCCCAGTGCTCTTGCATGTGCTGACACCCAGAACTGGCACTGCATGTAATGCATTTAAGATTCCGACTAATGTTCTTGGGCAAAAAACACTTGCCATATAGCATCGTGTTTCATGATCTCATGGGGAGAGACTGCTCACAGGATTAGGTGTGGCTGCCTGTGGTTTGGGCTAAATAATCTGCCTGCTTATTACTGCCAGTTTTGGTAACCAGTGGGGTGCTTTTGTTCCCTGAAGCTTGACAACCACCCCTCCTGTTGCAGTTCTACCTTTACTTAAAAAGCCATCTTTCTTACCACAGCCATGAATCCTTACCCTGAGAGCAGCACTGCAGAGGGGATGTTTTCCACAAGAGGTTAGTTGATTAAATGCTATGACAAATTGTTACAGTTACTTGAAAGCAGTTGCTGCTGTCTTAAATTTCACAGTGTCAAGTTATTCTGTCTTCCTTAACTGCCAACACTCTCCAGCTGCCTTTTGTCGAGGTCACTGTCCATGGCTCACCTGTAAACATGTTCTCTTCTCTGGGAGGGGAGAACAGATGTTTCTGCCTCCAAAAGATGCTCCAGGCACTTGCTGCAGGAGATGGTCAGCAGGCTGTCAGGAGCAATCTTTATGGGCAGGCTGGTCTTTCACAAGGAGATGTGTTTACAGAGCATGAAATGAACATTTTTGCACAGAGGCAAATAATTGCTTACAGCGGAGACTTTAGTAGCAGATTTGAAGCTTGAATGATCATTAGTAAGGTCAGCTGGAGCACACACGATGTCCATCTCCTGAGCAAAGTCATTCAGGACTTTTTAGCTGTCGTTTTGTGCTGAAAGGTTTTAAGATGTTGTAATGTTCACACCATGAACTTGTCACTTCTGATAAAAACTTGTGACAGGCAGTGTTGCTACATCTGTGTATGTAGTATAGTTTCTTCAAAATCATTCTTGAATGGAAAACTATTTTTTGACTTGCAGGAAGAGAGGAAGGAACCCCCTTGCCCATTATCTCAGTCTTGAATTATTATTTAATAGTATTCCAGCATTGGCAAGGTTTTTAAGATTCTCTGCATGAAGTGTATGTGAAGCAGGCTATTGTCACAAGCAGAAGGGATCTCTGTGAAAGCTTTCTGTGGTCAGGAGATGGGTCTGAAGGGCAGCAGCTCTCAGGCAGTATTGGCTGCCCCAAAATGCTCTGGTTAATGCTCTCACTCCTCAGGTCAGAGCTCTTTCTTGGGCAGTAATGAAAAATGGTTTCCAAAGAATGGCTATTGGAAAAATTAACCAGATTGATTCTTCACTTACGACACAGATCAAGACTTGAACTTCAGTCTTCTATGGTAATAAGACCAGTTCATCATCACTAATTGCATCTCTTTGTTCCCGGCAGTTTCTTCATCCTCCTTACTCTCCCCCAAGGTCACTCCCTCACTCAACAGATGTGCAAAGCTGACAAAGCGTTTAAAAACCACCGAGCTTGAAGGAGATGAAGTTTTTGTTAAAGCAGTTCTGTTTGATTGCAGTTCACCACGTCACAGAATTCAGGAAGTCTGGCTGATGTTAGCTGTGAGTTCAGACACACGTCAGAGCACAGGGAGCCTCTCCTCTCTGCACACCACAGCTGGAAATGCTTCAGGCTCAGAGTGTTCCATTTTCAACACATCTGTGCTGCTTCAGGGAGGGAAAAAATTGCCAGTGTCACAAAGGCTGTTCTGAAAACCTCTTTAAAATGCTGTGTGTTACACCCATGATCTTCCCACTGCTTTTCTGTAGGACATCACTCTCCAGAGGGCAGTGGCCCTTCTTCCCTCATTCACATGGTGCAGAACAGCATTAACCATAACCCCTTTCAGCAGAGTTATCCTTGTCTGTGCTGAAAGCCACTGAATGTGGCTCTTAAAAGGAACATCCAAGCATTGCCTGAATACTCCCAGAACAATTGTCCTTGAGTCCAGGGAACACACAAAATCTAGGGTACAAGTTGTGTCTCGTTCCCTGTTCCCATTAAAAGGAGGCTTTAAAATAGTTTACGCTACTCTGTACAAGGCTGAACAGAGATTCACCTTCAGAATTCCTCCAAAGAGATGAAGTGGAGCTCCCTGTGTGAGCTGAGCAGCCAGCACTGTTTTGCCAGAGCTGTTTTTGCCATGAGGTGTTACACCATAAATTTTCAGAGGACTCGAGAGAGATGAACACACAATGAATTAGTCAGGCACTCTCTAACACGACCTGCTAATAGCCTGCCCTCTCTGAAACAGTCCCAGCAGTGGGAACTTAATTCTTTTTTCCTGTTTAATGAGACCTGGTAGAACAAACACCTAAGCAAATCCGAGGAGTTTGTAGCTGTCATTCTCTGCTGCATCTCATGTATAACCATGCGTTTTATTTCTTTATTGATTTTTTTTCTCCCCTTTTTGTCGATGCTTAAGCAGTATTCTTTCAATATGAAGCAAGGCTCATAAAAATACCAGATATAACACATTCCAGTCAAATTGGGTACTTCTTTATTCTGGTATGAGAAGCTACAAAAACTGTATTTCAGAGAATGTCCTGTTGTACAGCAATTTTTCTCAGTCCCACGGAGCTTCATTACAGCGAGGTCAGACTATGCCGTAGAGAAGAGGATTTATATTTTATCATAGGGCTAACTTCTGTGCTTGTGTAATGACCCTGAAGGACAGTAAATGCTCTAAATAATTCAGCTTCTTTGGAATTTAGTTCTACTGTGCTATAGGAGCTAGAATAGATCTAGGAAAATAGAAAATATTGTGGTATATTTTAATGCGATGCCCAAAGGATGCTCATGAGGATGTTTGGCTGCTATAACCTTATCCAGGAAGTAGACACTGAAAATTTTAGGAATTCAGTGTTTTCAGTGTATTCTCAAGGGAAAGACCTCCCTTAAGATCCTTGTGGTGAAATGAAACTCCTCAAAGTCTAACTGCCTCTTGGCCTAGGATGGAATATATTAATTTCTCACATTGTTGAAAAGCCTCTTCCATAATTTCATATGTGGTACTTCCAATTTCATGTCTTGGCCTTTTTTGCTTTGCAGCAGTGTGGAGAAGTGTGAGGGCTATTTGTAATGCATGCCCTTCCTTTTTTGCCCAGTCATCTCTGCCCTCATCAGCATCCATAATTCTGCATTTTTCTGCATGTGATGGTTTTGTAAATATCTCTGTATGAAATTAGCTTTTTTCAAACAGCAGGACAGAGTTCCATACAGTCATGATGATAGAGCAGCTGCTGAACAGCTGCATAAAAAAATATCTCCTTTACCCTTTGAATTGTATTCTAAATTTTTGATGCTTTTTTCTGTGGCCAGGACTGGTTTTGAATTTTAATCCCATTCTCCAGTCAGCGACATCAGCAGATTTAACAAGCCTGTTTTCCATTCCAGTATTGAAATCGATAGATAATTTTACAGGGTCTGGAAAGATTCTGGCAAAGATTGTTTTGACGCATGACCTGAATGTTTGCATCACAATGTGTAAGTTTTGATTAGATTTGAGTGAATTCCAATTTGGATATTAACAATAACAGGACTCAATATGCTCGGTTTTACATCACTGAGTGACACCTCTCTTTTCTCTCCTGTCTGCCTGGTTGTTACGTGTCCCACAAAGAAGCTGCTTGTTTCTTCTTTTTTAATCCTGACACTGCTGTAGTTAGCAGCAGTTTGTCACTTTTAAGATGACATGCAAAAGTGATTTGTCACCTTTTAGACATATACAACGTTTTGGTGTCTGCATCCCCAGCCCTGCTCTTCCTCAATTCCCCAGAAGCATTCAGCATCTTTCAGTTATTGGAAACATTATCTGCCTTTCACAGGCAGCCTAACGCTGCCAACCAGCTTCTTCTTGGACCCAATTAATTTATTTTTCCAGCCTCTATTTTCCCCTATTGCACCCAAACCAGGCTCAGTGGTCATTACTGGAGGGCATCTCCAGAAGGGACCAGTGGTACCCACACAGGTTGAGCATTCCAGTGTGGATTACTGGATCCTTCCCTGGCCTTGGGTCAGCCTCACCTCACCCCAGGGTGCAGGCATGGACAGTTAAAAATCTTGGGGTGGCATAAAGATCTGTGATACTCCCAATTTCATGCTGTGTTTGAAAGGGGTGTGTTGGAATTCCTGGCTCTCTGCTGCTCTAAGGTCAGGGTGAGTAAAACTCAGGAGATGTTGTTTTTGGAGTCTCACTCTGAAGTTTATTATCCTTATCTATTACAAACTCACGAGATGTGAGCTCTCTCTAACAAGTCAAGAAAGTGAGCTAAAATGGTGTCTGTTCAAGGATATTTAAGTCCCAATTATCCAATAAACAGTTGCCATCTATATTATTTAGGCTTCTAATCCAGTTGTGATCACCTGAAACACACAATGCGAACCTCTCTCACCCAATTACAGAAAACCACCCAGGTTCGTGAAGAACAAAGAAGAAGGAGGTGCAAAAAAGACAACTATTCCACACCCAGAATTCTCCATCTTGGCTCATACGTACTAAACCCCAAATTCTAGATTTCTAGGACTCCAACAGGGGTGGAATGAAGCCTCATGAGCAGCTTGCTTGGGAGAGGAGTATTAAACTTGGGAAGTGTGATGAGATGATGCACGTACGGTGCTCAGGAACGGGAGTGCTGCAGGGAGCTCTGCCAGAGCTTTCCCTGTGGAGGGAGGAGTGGGGAAAGGGTGCCAGACATTCTCCCTCGCTGGGTACATGTGCTTGGCACCTCAGCTTTTAACTGCTGAGAAGCCTCAAAACACTACTCTGAGTGCAAGTTATTTTTAAGGTGCCCAGAATCTGTCCATGGGATGACCTTCCCCGAGTGGCTCATGGTGGGGTTTTTAGCCCATAATTGTAGGATGTGTGTGTTCTCTGAGTCACTTTGGCCACCCATCAGTGGTGACCTGGTCTCCTAGAAGAGCTTGGCGACTGAATTTGGGATTTTTCTGCAGTAATTCTGATTTTTGAGAATTTGGGGGTTTTGTGCATTTGCTGGGTGGAACATACTTGTTGTGTGAGCAACAGTTAAATAATTGCTTGGGAAGAAGAGCCTTGCTAAATGTTGGTTTTTAGTGCCAATGTTTTCAGTTTAACGTAACACCGTCAAGAAGCATCAAGTTTGCCAGGAAGATGGTAAGGAACTCACTTTAAAATATTTAAACAGGGAAATAGGGGTATTCTGTTGATGAAAGCCAGAAAATTGTGGTTTTGCTGCATTGCTGCTAAGAAAAAGCTGTGCTGAGACTGATGCTGTTGGTGGGAAGCTGGCAGCAAACCTGATTTGGAGCACCACCTGAAGTAATAGTAAAAGTTTATTGAAAACAATGATTTTTTTCCCCTAAACTAAAGCTGTCAGAGTTGTTGATTTCCCAGTGTCTGCAAGGCAAGTGAGCAGTGTCAGCACTGAAGGAACTGCCTGAAGAGCGTGGAAAATAGAAAAATGCTTGTGGTTCTTTTTGCTTTATTGGAGTTAGCAGGAACTATTTGGTTCAAGATGTGTGTATTATGTAGGCAGGCTAATTGTTCCTGGTAGCAGGAGATAAATGGGGGAAGAGTGCACTCTGAAAATATCTGTAGGCCTCTTGATGGCTTAAGTTCTCCCTAAAATCCTTTTGGCTGAGTATTTATTGTGTCTCCTGTGTGCATTTCCAGGGACAGTTTAGGGTTCAGCTGTAGTCATGGTCTGATGGGCAAGGTGAGCTGGCAGAGCATGTCTGGGGATCATTCCCTGTCTTGGTGGATGCTGTTCATGGATGTTCTGACATCCTCTGGTTTTGAGTCTGACTTTCCCACAGATGACAGTCAGATTGTGCCTCCTCTCAAATATCTGGCTAGAGATACTTCATTAATTTTATATGTAACTCCTAATGATGAGTGAAGGCTCAAGAAGAAATACTCTAAAATACAGATTTTTTTTTTTCCTAGTAGCTTTCAAAATTCAGGGAAGAAAGAGTTTCTAAGCATGATATGCAACTTGCTGTGAGAAGCACTGTGCTGACATAAAACACATTCTCAGTACCTGGCACACAACAAAGTGGCAGCTACAGTTCTTATTCCAGTTTTTTGAGTCATATCTGTCACGTAGGTTTTCTATGGATTGAATATATTTTTACATAGTGCTGAATATTGGGTCTTTTTTTACGTTTTTTGGAGATTTCAGAAGAGCAGTATTAACCTTTCAGAAGCCAGTGTGCTGTGCTTGCTGACAAATCTTTGCCCCTCACCAGGCATCAAACCTTCCATAATGTGCCCTTGAATTTTGTTTGTGTAAGTTTGGCAGCAGCCCAGTTTCCATGAGGAAAGGTAAATATCTGATCTACACTGTCAGCTGTTGCAGACTGCAGCAGCTCTGTCAGCCTTATGGATGCCTTATGGTGCTCTGCCTGCTTTTTTGGGCAAAACCCTGAGCATTTCTGTTTACTATTACGAACTATAACTGTTGGCAAGCTTTCAAACTGCCTCGCTCATCTTACCTCAGAAAACACGTTCTAGTGCAGTCTCATTTGTGCCTTCATCACAAAGTGCAGGGAGTCTTGGGAGTATACTTTGCACACTGCTAAGTCCCCAAATTTAAGTGGGTTTTTTCTCTTGAAATGTCTGTGTCCCTGGAAAGTACTTAGAATTCTTCTTTTACATGTCTAGCAGGTAGATCTTTGTCCTGTCCTTGCTTCCAAGATTATTGGAGTATTAACAGCCTTATCTTTTTTTATAATTTGATTTTTTTTTTCATACCGGTTATGCCAGTTTACATCAGGACTTACATCAGGGTTTCCCAAGGACCTAATACCCAATCAGGTGGATTCCACTGAATGACAGGCACAAATTGGCAAGTTTTATCATTCAAATAGTTATAAATGCTGTAATTTTTTCCTGTAAACTGAACAAAGTCAACTTTGCAGTCACACATTTGCAGGGTCCACCTATGTGCAGCACCACCTGAGTTGTCATCTTGTGTTGGCTGAGTGCTGGGAATTTCACCTCTGTGTAGTATTTCTGTGTTGAGGATATTCAGGATGCTCATTGTGATGTGTTTTTAATGAGATTTCTGTTAATATACAGACTTTGCTTCTGTGCTTGTGTATAAAATATTTGGAAGTTGTGTTCACCTGTGCAGTCCTTGATTGGCTTAAACATTTCTATAATCCGATCTGGAGTTTATAGCTCGAGTACAGGGAATTCACCAAAATGATGGAATTAACAGGTTTTGTGTTGTGCATATTTATTTAATCTTAATGCAGATTATTCAGCTCTTTTTGCATATGCAACATAATCTGTAAGTCTTACTGGAAAGTCAGATTTCAGAAACAGTGCTCCAAAGTTTGCCCTTGTAGGAAGCCACTACACCTTGTGGGCTGTTCAATTGAGTTAAATGGAGTGTGGGTATCTGCAGACACGTGCCAGGTTCTGCTTCAAATGGTCACTTGTCAAACTGATCTCCAGAAGAGCTGGAGAACCTAATGCTGTGTTTAAGACAGCTTCAGCTAGCACTGGATTCTGTGCAAAACAAAGTGCATCTCTCTGGATTTCCTGCCCCTTGCTTCTGCCAGGAGCTGCAGTCCCAAACCAGCTTTTGGACGTGAGACAACACACTAAATGTACCCTGGTTCCTTGGGAGGGCTCATCCAGTTTGTTTCCAGCAAGCTGTAAAGCAGAAGGGGAAGGTGGGAGGGGTGGGAAGTCTAATCTTATTTGGAATGTCAGTTCTGAGATTGCTTTTGTCTACATCCTCATTTTGTGTGTTTGTTGTCCAAACCCCTCCTGGCTCTTGTAGCTCAGGCAAGGTGAGGAGTGGGCTGTCTTCATCTCAACCAAAGGCTAGCCCAGGTCATGATGTATTCTTTGGGAATTTTATAGGGTGTTGCTTTATCTTAGAGCAAGGTCAAAGAAATGTTCTTATTGCTGGAGGGGAGAACAAGGTGGTTTACCCCAGCTAAATGCCTGCAGGAGCTTATTCCACAGTGTTCAGCAGATTCCTGAGACAGGCTCAGTGTGGGAGGTGGAGCAGTTCTGTAGATGGAGAGGGCTGTAAGCGTTTTAGTGAACAAAAAAAAAAAAAAAAAAAAGAGAAAGCTGTTGTGGGCAAATGAATTCTAAAACTAGGCCAGTTGGGGGTTTAACAGCTGAAAGGAAAAGTCTGAGACTGAAACTGCTGTGCTATCACAAGATGTGCTTAAATTCAGGGAGGAACTGGCTGCTTGGTGCTGTGTGCTGAGCTTGGAAGGTGCTGTGCCTCTGCAGGCCTGGGCTGGATTAGTCAAACAGTAAGTTGAGAACAGCAGACATCACAAAACTATAATATTATATCTAAAGGAAAGCAAAGAACAAAGTGCGAGGTGTTTGGCAGAGATAGATGACTAGGCTGGATGTCTCATCACTGTCCTCAGCTGATGTCTGCAGACTTTAATCCACTGATGATCCAGGACTTTTGGTGAGATGAATTTTTTTTTTTTGTGCTAAGGGGTTTTCAGCAATTAATGTTGAATAAAACTTGTTAACTGAAGGAATTTTAAAGGGAAAGGGGAATTTCAGTTCAAACAAGTACTGTTCTAGCCCTTGATACAAAAGCTTACTGCATTAAAAAGCAGAGTCAGCTAAAAGCAGCAGGTTGTCCCATCCACCATGGAGCTGGCATTCTGCAAAGAACATATTCCGTAATAGCTCTACAGCTCCCAAATGTCCCTGGGCATTCTGCACAAAAGGCTCTGCTTTATGTCTGTCTGCACTGATCACTTCAGCTGGTTCTGGTCCAGCTGTGGTTTCATTCTCTAACACGGGGTAAGGACTGATCCAGGATTGCCCACATTTACCTGAGGCTCTGCTGCTGAAATAATCAGGATATTTCCATGCTCCAAAGCCTGGCCTCCTCAAAAACAAAGCACAGATCTGAATTTCTGTATTACTGGTGTTATAGGTGGGAAGGAAAATGATGGCCAAGGGGGCATTCTGCAGGAAAAGTTCAGGTCTGGTTCAAACCTGTTGCATGGATGTGAGTCCCAACAAGCTGTGAAGATGAATTTGGCTTTTTTTGTCTTTGAAAGCACTTAAAAATTCTACATGATGTGGTGCCATTTAGTCCTGCGTTGCCTTTTAATAGTTCCTGAAATGTTGAAGGTATAGATTATGTTAATGTACCTTTTAAATTTTTCATGGACTGAAATAGCTTCAAAAATTAACCTTTGGAAAATGCTTGGGTAGATCACAGAACAGGCTTTTAGCAGCCTTTTTTTTTCCAGCAGTGTGCTGTCTCCTGTTCCAGTAAACGAGGAGCTTTGATTGACTGAGGTTATGCTCAGCTTCCTGACCCAGGAGCAGCCTCCAGCTGATGTTGGTGATATTTTTATTTTTCATTAGCTCATCTGAAAGTCTCAGCTGTTTTCCTGCCAGTAAAAAGGATGGAGTCTGTTTGTGCTGCCCGAGTGCTGTACCAGTTTGTTGTTCAACACTTGCTAACAGAGCTCTGGCAAACCAAAACCAAAAAGAATTGCATTTCTTCTTGGTGCAGTAACACTTGCTATTTATTTATGAAAGGGTTACTTACATTTAGCATGGATGGTTCCATGATCATTAAAACCTGAGTTTGCTGCAGTGAGAAGGAGGATTCCTCTTCTTTTCTGCTGGGCCTGGCTTCCCTCACATTTTGCTTTCTGAAACACCTCGGGTACTGTAGGTTTTGGAAGACTGGAAAGAATCTGCCCATAGATGTTTTCTCTTTCTGCTTTGCCGTGTCACAGAATGTGACAGCTGGGTGCTTCCCAAATGTGTACTCTTGAGTGTTCCACCGAGTTCACCTCGGTGCAACGTTACAAGTTCCTTTAATAAAGAAAGGAATGGTTCTTAAATGTTATTTTTCTTGAATCGTCTTGGCATCCTCAACATCATGTTGTAGGATTTAAGTGCAAGATAGACTTGCTGAGGGGATGGGGTAAATGAAGAGGTCTGGAGTGAAGCAGATGCCCTGTTTGCCACTGTCTCCAAAAATCATGGGTCTGATTACAGCTCCTTGGTTTGAAAGAAAATAATAAATCAGCAAAACAAATGTTTGAAGAGGGCTTGATATCTGTACAGCATTATGGTTAACATGTATGCTTCAGCAAATCTCTTTTCCTCGTGTGTAGAAAACTCTTGGCTTATGTCTCCATACGCACTCCTCTTTTTTTTTTTTTTTTTTTTTTTGGCTGCAGCCAAGCGCACTAAATAGTGATTAAACAAAAAATTAAAATTCCATTTTTGTGCATTTGGCGTTTGAACGCTGATCAATTGCTTTGGCAGCGTGTTAAGTAACAGTGTGGTAGACAACAGAAGGGGCTTATTTACAGCAATCTGTCTAAATCCATTTTCAATGTATTGCTTAATATGCCTTTCTACTTTAGTTCATTTTCAGCTTTTAAAAAATGAAGGCTGGAAAGAGGCAGAACAGTTTAAGATATTGCTGGAGAAGTAATCACTCCTTCGTGGTAAACAACTTCCAGTTCTTAAGGAAAAGAAAATGTGCTTGAGCTGAAATGGAACTTACTGGCTTGTTGGAGGAGTTAATGGATGGAATTCAATGGCTGGGGCACTTACATAGCCTGACTAGATGATCATAATGAAGCCTTCATGCTTTAAAATGTGCTTTTTACATGTTGTTTACAATTGACCATTTAAAAAGGCAGCAATATTTTTTGCAAAATGGAAAGCTAATGCAGAGAGAAAGTGAAAATTGCTGACCTCTTTTACAGGGATAGAAATCCACGTCCATAATGTGAATTTACCCTAAGCGTGCAGAATTGACAGCTGCAATGTTCAAACAATGGTCACTGCATTCCACAGATTAAATGCACATAAGGGGGGGATATGGTGGAGGGTTTGGACAAAAATGTTTTACCTCCTGCTATGCAGTTAGAGTTAATGAGAAATTAGGATGAGAGTGGAAATTGAGATGAAATACAGTGTTTCACATATGACATAGCTCCCCATAAATGAGATGCTTGTTTAAGAGTTAAAGCAAAAGTCAGTCCTAGGAAATTTGCTGTGTTTTGCAGATTGCTCTGATATCACAGTCTAGAGCATTTGTTAAAGGAGTATCATCAAGTTATGTAATTTGCATAATTGAGTCAAATCCCATGCAGCATCCCTGAAGGAAACCACCAAAAAAAAAGGCGACATTCTGGTCCCTGTGTGCTGTGTCTGGATTTCTGGAGCTCAGACATCTTTTACAAAGAGGGGGACGGGGAGGAGGGGAGCAAGAAAGAAGGAAAAGGGTGTCCAAAATCACACTAGTGTCAGCAACCTGCCCATTTTCCCCAGTGAGAGGAACTTTGAGGACAAATGTGCACATCCTTGCTCTGCCCGTGGTGGCATCGTGCCCACAACCTTACACACAGCTCTGCTGATAGTGATGGCATGAGATAAGAACTGCAGTCGAGCAGGGGGAAGGCAAATCTTTTACGGTTCACGTTGAGTTTTTTTGGTGGTTTGTTGAAGTCAGGTTGGTGTTGAGAGTGTGGTTCTTAAGCAGCAATACGGTGCTGATGGGGCTGCTGCAGCTACACCTTCTCTCCAGAGCTGTGTGGATGGAGAGGGCTGGCCAGGTCACCGAGGCAAAGGCACTGATGCTCCTTTTCTAGCCCTGAAAGTCACTTCAAAATGAATATTTGGACACTGTTGACAGAACTTATCAGTGACTCACAGCAGACTTTTCAGTCACAGTGTTTTAACAGCGACCTGCAAAAGCAATGTAACCATTGTGTGTTTGCTTGCAAGGGATACAGTAAGAAATCCTCTAACCTCTTAACATTTACCCAAGCTGAATTAAATGTAATGAAGGACTCCAGTGCTGGATGAACTAAGGTAACTTCTCTGCCCAAGACCAAAAAAAAGCTCCAGAATGCAGTATGTCTGCCTTGACCTGGAACTGCATCTGCCCTTCAGGGTTCAAAAGCTGCTTGGAGGTTTATGTTGATCCAACAGAGCTTCGTGCTGTGTTTGTCCTGTCTTTTGGTGTTTAGTTGTACAGGGCAGCAGCACCATGAGCACTGCAGGCAGAGGAGCTGATAATGACTTAGCCTGCACAGTTCTCATTTCGTTTTGTCAATGCCAACATGAAGAAGTGTTGATCCTTGTAAGTCTCCAAGACTGAGAGCTGTATAGAGCCTGTTCCCAGGACTCCAGGATCAATAACTCTTGCTCTGTACCTCTGAAGTCCCACACTGCAGTTCAGAGAGGTCTGAATAACTGATGTGTGTGCTTCATAGTTTTCCCTCTTGCTTAATTTAAAGTTTAGAAATTACTGACATGTGTGGCCCTGACAGGGTTAGCTTAACCCAGCTCACAGATGCTTTTGTGTGTGAATTTGTCTGGGACTGAGAGAAATACATCTATGTGCCTGACTTTCCACTGTCCATCTGCCTGTTTGGTGCTGTGTGTAATGCAGTGGCAGTCTCTTGGATTTTTTTTCCCTTTAACAGCCCTGGAGGATGGTGTGCTGCTGCCTGCTTTCCCTCTATCTCGGGGTTTAAATTGCTTGCATTAGGTTGTTTCTTGCTCTGAGGATGTTTACATGCACATTGCTGACCCCTCTGAAGAACAGCTCGAAGCTGTGCAGAAAATTTATTTCCCTGTACACATTATCCTACACTGAGCACACAAACACGAGGATCACTCCAGCTCAGAGCCTTGGGGTGGGCACATACTGAGCAGGGATGGCTGCAAATGCTTTTAATGGCTTTTAGGCTGCTGCTGTGGTGGGACAGCTGTGTAATGGTTAGAGATGCCCCTCCTGAGCCAGCCCAGTGATGGGGCTTCCCTCACAGGGTTCTGAAGATGCTGGTGTGAATCCTTTGGGGTGTATTTCAAACATCTCTCCTGCCTCCTGGGAGCTGTTGTGGAGGACAGCTCCAGATCCATCCTGTTAGTGCATTTCAGAAGGAATGAGTGGTGGTTGTATCCCAGCTGGCAGCTCAGCCCCACACAGCCCCCACAGTGGGGTGGGGGTGAGAACTGGCAGAGTAGAAGTGAGAAAACTCATGGGCTGAGAGAAAGAGTTTAAAAATTAAAGCAAAAACCCCACAAAGCAAAACAAACCAGGGAATCCATTCCCTGCTCACCGTGGGCAGGCAGGTGTTCAGTCTTCCCCAGGAAAGCTGGGAAGATAAATGTCATCACTCCAAAAAAACCCCTGGTTCCTCCTCTTTCCCCAGCTTTATGCTCTGACCATGCCACCACATGATCTGGGATGTCCCTGGGTCAGCTGTCCTGGCTGTGTCCCCTCCCAGCTTCCCGTGCCTTGCCACCTTCCTCTCTGAGGGCAAAGCAAAAAGGCCTTGATTTGTAAGCCCTGTCCAGCAGCAAGAAAAACATCCCTGTTTAATCAACACTTTGCAGCACAAAGCCAAATCACAGCCCCACACCAGCTCCTGCAAAGAAAATTAACTCTACCCCAGCCAAAAGCAGCACAGAGAGCAGTCCCCGTGGGTACCTGCAGCAATGGACAGGTGTTTTCCAAGGGATGTTTTCAGAGTTCAGAGGGAAGGGAGATGTCTCTGCAATTCTGGTTTGAGTCACCCAAGTCCCAGGAAGAGATGGGATTTAAGCACTCTTAACAATGCTCTTAGATTGGATGTGTCTGTTTGCTGGGGGGGGTCTCAGTTCTCTTTTTCTCCAGATTGTCTGAATTCCCTGCTCACTTTGTACAGGTTTGACTTGGGGTGCTGGGCTCCCACAAGCACAGTGGGTGTTGTGAGGTTCACAGTTGCACTGGGTATTCTTCCTTCTGGATCTGGTCCCTGGACCCTCTGGCCATGCTCTCCTCTGCAGGGGTGGGTGGGGTTTCCAGAGCAACTGCTTTTAAGGGATTTTCACATGTTTAATCCCAGCAAAGGGCAGGAGGGACAGTGGCATTCTCAGCGATTCTCCTGGTGTGTGCATTCAGTCCAGAGCACTATAAACAAGAGACAAAAGAGACCTAAAATCTAGAGATTTCAGACTTGCCATTTGTTCCTGTGCCCATTATGATACTTGTGCAGAAGGCTGGAGCTCAGAAAGTTGGCAAAACCCTCCTGGCAAGGAGGTGCTCTGGTCTGGGAGAGCTTTCCAGGACTTTTCCTGGCAGAGGAGTATTGTGGAGAGGAGACTGGTCAGTGAGCTGGCCTGGCACAGAATTGTTCTTGCAAAACAGAGGCAAAAATCTCAGAGGATGGTAGTGTGCTCTAGTGTGAGATATTTAGTGGGAATGATTAGAAGGGGTGGCATTATCACCAGGTAGGAATTGGCAGGACAACAGTGATGTTTAATGGGACAGCTGCAAAACCACAAAGCAAGTAAAGCAAATTAGTTTGATTTTTATGTTCATTGAGTCCATGTGAGCCCTTCCATGACAGGAGTGTGTGGTTTTTCACCAGCTCAGCTGCTCTGGGGCTGCACTTGCCTTCTCCTGCATGATGTGAGTCAATAAGACTTTTGCAGTTCCTCTCATGACTCCTCTTTCCTTCACAGATGTGAGTCTCCATCCTGTGCAGTCAGGGGTGAGCTGGAGTCCTTGGATTACTGGGGATCTTCATTTACTGGCTTGTTTTCAAAGCAGCCGTGGCTTTTGAATTTCAGGAACAACATAATGAAATAGAATCTCTAATTGGGTTCAGCAGCAAGAGTCTTAATAAATGACCTTTTAAATCTTATTTTGATTTTATTCAGGTGTGGTAGCGTCTCATTAATAATGATCCTGCAATAGGTCTCCCATTACATCCTATTCAATTAACAAAAAGGCTGTAAGATGTATTGGATGTTTTCAAAATGAAAATGGGAGTTTTTTTAATAGGTTCTCTGATTAAGAGATACTGTTCTGCATATGTGATGGTGCCCTGGAAAAGTATCACTTAGCAGATGCAGATGAAGTTCTAAGACAAGCAAAACTCACTTCCTCCCTCACCCCTTTCAGGCTAAAAACCACTTCCTTGTGATGATCTTGCCTTAAGGGAGATGTTTAATTTCCTCTTACAGGAAGGGGAGGCTGATGAGGAAAGGTTTCATTTCTTGTGTATTTATTATATATCCAAATTTTTTTTTGTTTAAAAGGCATCTTACGTGAGGCAAAAGAAAGACCCTTACTTTGCTGATGGACAAAGGAAAAAGGACTGGCATAACCAAGAAGCCATAAGGAGGGACTCTGAGCGTGTAGGTATGTAGGATTGCTATAAAAATGTTTTAATACAGATTGTAACTTTGATTTTATTTGGTAGGCTGAGTGTAAAACAACGTGTTCAACTTTAGGATCAAGGTGATGTTCTTGATGCAGCATTAAAGCCAATTCATCTGTTAATTTTTAACTGTGTTAATCCCAGTTAAATTCCTTTTTCCTCAATTCCACAGTAACTATTTTGAGGTGCAAATGTATCACTTAAGTCTTGGTGTTTTATGGTAGGTGGAAAATTGGTTTTTAAAAAACTTACTCCCCCCCCTAAAAAACTGCACATGTACCTCTCCCAAAAATGAGAGATCCAGAAAGGAGGAATAAGAAAAATGTTCTTGGACTATAACATTCATGCAAGTCCATTCCATAATTCTGGGGTTTGTCTTGCATTGCAAACAAGGCCCATTTTGAATGTCACAGTTTTACACTGATGTGTTTGCAAGGGCTCTGCCCCTCAGTGCAAGAGCACAAATCCATCTGTGCTGAGAATTCCAACAGTGCTGAGATATTCAAACTGCATGGACTCTTCCCACTGTGAAACAAAAGGGATTCTGTAGATCCTTCACAGCATTGCCACAACCCCTTCATCTGTTTCTGGTGTTAGAAGGAAGACTTTTACCTTCAATTTGCACAGCTGAGTGGTTTGTAGCAAAACTGCTTATCAGATAAAATTGTTAAATTGATGTGGTTGACCCGGTGCTAAATATGAGACAGAGCACAAAACTAATAAAGTAATGTTCAAAGGACTGTAAGACTAAAGGAGTACTCTTTTTTTGCTATATGGATTCCTTTCTGGCCCATTAAGCACTAATTAGCAGCAATGATCTGTATTTACTTTCTGTCTGTCCACAGGAAATGGAGAACAGGGAAAGCCTTACCCAATGACTGACGCAGAGCGAGTGGACCAGGCATACAGGGAAAATGGCTTTAATATCTTTGTGAGTGATAAAATTTCTCTGAATCGTTCCCTTCCAGACATCAGGCACCCAAAGTGAGTATACAGTTTGCATTTCTACGAGTGAAGGTTTGCAAGCCCTAAATTACCACCTCTACTGGAATGTGTATTTTTATTTTTTAATGGACTCTTGTACCTTTATTCATAACATACAATCCTTGCACAGCTGGGTCCTTTATATTTCCTTAATAAAGGACGGTGTATAGTAATTTCAGTGGGAAATAGAGGAGATCAAATCTGGGGGAAAAAATTGGTTTTTGATTTCAAAAGACATAAAATTACCACAAACTTGCAACCCTGCTCAGAAGAAATCTTTAATGTAACCCAGAGGTTCCAGTTTTTATGTTGGCCACTAGCTGGAAATGACTGTGGAATGTTCAGGAGCAGAAAAATATGTGAGTAGCAACACTCAACTATGAATTGTAGCAGTACTTTAATGTATGAAGAGTTTTCCCAGTTTGTGGATTATTTTTGTGGATGTCTTCCTCATAAAAGCAGCCTCATCAGGGTTTACAAGTAGAAACGAGTTCCAATTGAATGCTGAGATTAGAGTTCATCTGGTTTTCGACATTATGCTGTAGGATGGTGTTGAACTGCATTTTGGTCAAGCCAGAAGTTTTCCTCTAGCAAAAGTGCATCAGTTACAACTTAGCTCTTGTTTATACAAAGGTTTTTTAGTACTGTTTGTGAAGTTCTTAATCTGAAAGCATTATTAGACATTTGAATCTAAGATTTTTGTGTAAAGCTCTGTTTATCACAGTTTAGTAAATCTGAATTCAACATCTACTTTATTCATGAGATACAAGTTCCAGAAGTCAGGTTTTATAATTTGTTAACTGCACAATTGAGATATTACCTCTTCAGCTGTCACAGCAAACTAATCAAATACACTGGCTTGACACCCTCTCTCAATATAAACACATAAAGTGAGTGTAGCTCCATAAATATTTTAGGCATGCAGCTGAGATGTTTAAACATAGAGATAAATCAGGTAACTGAAGATCTTTGTGGATCAGCCTATGCTCAAGTTCTGGGAAATACAGTTTGAGTTTACTAATCTAAAGTCCACCTGGCCTCCATTTACAGGGTCTGCCTTGGGCTCTGAGAACTTAAACATCAAATAATGCCAATATTTCATTATCTGAGAGTTTAATGTGTTACCTCACATGCTCCAGTGTTTCTTGAAATTGCTGACTCAGTGTTACTAATTCTGCTATTCAAACTGTTTTAAAAATGTGAAACTTCTTCTGACTCCAGCCCCAGATAAAATTAATGAGTGAAGTGTCTGGGACACCAACGACTTAGGCTGTGATTAATGGTGCTGCTGCAGTGGTTTCCTTGTTGCTTGACACATCCTTTCCCCCAGCACACCAAACTGTGATTGTGGGGGCCTCGAGGAGTGGATAAACAGCATGTGCTTAATGGGTGCTGGGATTAGCTGGGCAAGGGAGCAGGATTTACCCATAGTGGGGATGTGCAGTGAAGGAATTCATGGCTGGAGAGATCTGCTGTGCATTCTCTGTGCCCATTTAAAAAAGACAGACATGAAATGATATGGTTTGTGTTACTGGAGAGGATGACGAGGGCACTTTATAACAAAGATAGGCTGAGACCTAGTCAAAGTCACGAGTCCATAAAGAGTATTCCAGAAAGAGGGGAGCTGTGTTTTAGAGCCTCTTACATGCAGTGAGGTAAAAGAGAATTTGGAGATGTGCCCACAGACAGCAGGGAGCGTGAGGAGAAGGTGTGCTGGGGAAAAATGCATCAGCTGTCCTGGGTGGGGAAGGGCAAAGAAGCAGCTGATGTGTGAGATGGTTTGTGTGGACTTTAATATACCAAATAATGTGTCAGCTCTGCTTTCTGTTAATTGTGGGGACTCAGGGAGCTGGGGCACAGCATGTCCTGGATCTGCCTGGTGCACACATACAATTGTTTGTTTCAACAGTCATTTCTTCCCCTGATAACATTTCCTTTAAGCTCCTCTAGGGTTTTTAATATTAAATACTAATTTTGCAGGTCTTGTAAAGCAATTGTAGATACAGTAGCTGGAGGGAAGCAATTTCTCTCCACGCTTAATGGTTAAACTTAATAGCTAAAGTTTCCCACTTGTTAAAGTTAGTCAGAAAATGAGAATTCCAGTTTAAGAAGAGTTAGAAATAATTCAAGGGCTCTTGGTTCATATTGGAACAGAACTGTAGCTAGAACTGGATGAAGGTTAGGATGGCAATGCCAAGGGCTGGATGAAAGCAGTTCCTGCAGCTTCAGTTTGCATCTTGCATCTGTGCATTGCAGCCACAGCCTGCAGGCTCTTGGCAGCACCCCAGGACAACTCATTACACCCAGAATAAGTTACTGTCCTCTCACACAGGCACCAGAGTAACTTCCTGTAGGCACAGATGTGTTGAGCTTATATAACATAGGTGCATCCTTCTGTGTGCCCTGGGAAAGGTACCAGGAGAAAGCTGCTGCTGCCAGAGCTGCTTTCATTCCTGGGTGCCCTTCTGGAGGCTGAGGAAGGAATTACTGCCTGTGTGCATGGAATTGTGCAGGGAGTGACAGCCTCCCGGGGGCACAGCCTGCACAGCAGCTTGGGGGCTGTGCAAGGGACAGGGAGCAGTGTGGGACCTCCCTGCCCTGCTCCAGGGCAGCTTGTCCTGCTGGCACTGTCACTGTCCCCTCCACACGCCTCCATTCACACAGCTACCACTGGTTTGTTCTGGACACAGGGGGCTCCAGGGATGGAATAGATTTTTGACCCCTTCTGAAGAGCTGCTGGGTGTTTTTTTAACTACATTGGGTCACTGTGTGGCCTTAGAGATTACCTGTTTAACAAGGTGTAAAGTCCACCTATGGCCACACCTGCAGGAAAGTAAACAATGCACTCCATAATGCAGAATTTATCAAACTACCTCAAAACCAACCCTCCAGGGCAAGAGTTCATTACCCCTATTACAAAATTAAGAAAATTAATGCACTCTGCATCATTTTGAGGCGTAAAGAGTAAACTAAGTTGCTTGCTGGTAATTAATATGGAAGTCCTGGTGTGTTTTGGGTGGTTTTTGGTGTGTCTGGTGTGTTCAGGCAGCACCTTTTGACTTGCTCTGTCTGTGTCCAGCTGCAAGAACAAGCTGTACCTGGAGAAGCTCCCAAACACCAGTGTGATAATCCCATTCCACAACGAAGGCTGGTCCTCCCTGCTGAGGACAGTGCACAGCGTCCTGAACCGCTCCCCGCCCGAGCTGGTGGCAGAGATCGTGCTGGTGGATGACTTCAGTGACAGAGGTTGGTTTGTATGTGACATCCCCATCAGGCTTCCCTACCTAAGGCATCGATGCACTTGCAGATATGTGTGTAATGACCTGAGGTTTTTTACTTTCCAGCAGCAGAGCTCAGGGGAATTTCGCTCTGGTACATTTGAAAGCAGAAAATTCATGTTCCATTCTCAGGGTGTGCTGGTTCAGCTGCTGCTGCTGTGGATTGTCCTGTGTTCTGGGCAATAAGAAAAGCCAGGGAAGCTGGTTTTCATGCTCAGCTAAGGGCCTGTGTAGCCCTTAATGTAAAATGTTAAATGTTGACTCTTGAAATAGCAAAAAAGCGCCAAGAGATGGGAATAGCTCACTCCTTACATTCTGCTTCCTTTTTGGGTTTTTTTTTTTTTTTCTTTTCTTTCTTGACACAGAACATGTAAAAGAATCCTTGATAAAAGGTTTCCGCCTGGGACTGCCTATGATTTGGCTTGCCTTTTCTCATGAATTTTGTGCTCCTGAAAAGTAAATGTGCAGCATCCAAACCTTTTCTCTCTCTTGCTGGGAACATCCCACAATATTTTTTACTGCCCTGCCTGGAGTATCACTTTGGATTGGGTTGAAGTGCTGTCTGCAGAGGTGTGGACTCACTGGCGCTGCACTTCACCACAAATGGAACAACCACTTGTCATTGCAGCAGCAATGTGTGCATGTAGTTGCTGAGATCTTTTTCTCTGAGCTATTTAAATGGTGCCTGATGCAATTTAAGCTACTCTTTGCCTTGTGTTTTGCACCCTTGCTGTGGTGGAAAAGGCAAGTGAAGGAGGAGTCAGTGCCTCTGTTATGCAGACATTGCATAGGTAGAGAAATCCCATGGGAAGTCCTCTGACTGGTGTTGAAGAGGGCACAGTGACTTTGGGGGGTTATGGTCAGATTAGTAACTATTTTCTCCTTTAAAGTTACTAAGACTATTTAGCTTTTTAAGCTGCAGAGTTCAAGCCACTGATATTACTCAAGTGAGGCAAAAGAGCTTTCTATACAAATCCTAAAGGATGCATCTCCAGAAACCTGACACATAGGAAGCTCCTAAATGAGCTTGGAAACAAGCTTGTGAGTATTTAGTGTTCTGACCTATGCTGGCTTCCAAACAGGCACTACCCAACAGCTGGAGTACTTGGTCTGAAGTTCTTCTCTCATTAGTTTGCAAGCAAGGTGTGCTGCTTTGAACAAATCAATGTTAGGTGAAATAAGTATTTCTTTAGAAGATTTTCAGGCTAAGGTGAGGAGAAGGAAAACCCACCCTCCTAATGAGATCTTTTCATTGCTACTCAGTCTAGAAGCAAATTAGACAAGCTCATGCTGTAACCACAAGTGAATTGTACAAATGGGTTTCTTTTCAGAGAAGTGGAAGTAATGAAATCTAAGTTTCCTGTGGATGTTTTCCTTGTTCTTTAGATGTGCCCCGATTGGGTGAAAGAGAGCTCTCCTGGCTCTGCCTCTGCCCCTCATTCTGCACCTGTGCTGTTTGTCCAGCTCTCTCTTCTCTGTTCCACCTGCCTCTGAAAAGACCAAAACTCTTCTCCCTTGGTCATCCATCTTTCATGCAAAGGTTGCAAGATGTACCTGAGATTCATTTGTGTACAGCATCTATTTATAAATGAATATAAAAGACTCCAGGTGCTGGACAGTGAGCTGAATTGTCAAGGGAAGAGGGTGTGGTAATAAAAACTGGTGGGGGGTTTCTCTTTGCTTGGAAGGGATTTTTCTTGCTTGTTTTTTTGTTTAAATCAGTATTTTCCTGCTAGCACAGCTGATTTCTGCACACTGGGACAATTGCTGGTTAGGATGAAACATCTTTCCTTCAGTGCTGTCAGTTCTGTATCTGCACTTTTCTCCCTTAACCACGCTGGGGTCATCTTTCACATCCCTCAATGGGCTTAAATAGATCCTTAGTCTTAGGGGGCTCTTAAATCCTAATCACAAAATCTTGAGTTGAAAGGCTAATGGTTACAAATTTCTGGTTGTAATTTATCCATTGTTTAAAACAAACAAAACAAAAAAACCCCAAAAACATAAATACCCAAAATGTAAATGACAAACATTTCAAACCCAATAACAGAGTTGAGAGTTAAATGCATCAAAGAGCAGAAGTTCCAGGAAAACTTTTGCTTATATATTATGTGTTTGAAAAGAGCACATTCTTGGATTTGGACTGTTAGGCAACTGCTCTGGTTATCTGTTTCTTGTGATTAAATTGGGCAGCTAATAAGAACTCCATGTCCAAGCTGATGATCATCACAGCTGTGCCACAAAACTGGAGAGCAATAAAAAGAATAAGACATTTCTTGATTCTTCTTTGCAAATCATAAATGATTGGTCCTCTGCATTGTCTGCAAAGTATTCTGTGTTGTCTTCAAGAATTCTGTGCTTCTGTTTGAAATAACAGTCCCCTAAATTTGTGGCAGCATCTTTCTTTTAAAGTTACAGAATCACGGTTGGATGTAGTGACAGTAGAGGCCAGGTCTGAGATCAGAGGGGCATAGTACAAGCAGTAAATGTCACCTCCTTCCCTGAAGAGATCAGTAAATAGTCACCATAAACTCCAGTGAAAAGCCAAAGATGGAAAGGATAATCACTCAATAAAAATCCATTATTAATTTTTTTTTATTGAGATGTTACTCTGACAGGATAAAACACTGGATACCCCTGCTGTATCTCATGCTGGCCTTTCACTTGAGGGTTGTCTAAACAGACCTCTAGAACTTTAATAACTCTTTAAAGGATAATCTTCAACAGCTTGACCTTCCCTGGCAAGGAGACTCTGTCTTTCTCTCTCTCCCCTGCCAGCATTTCTTGTGTGCTGACCTTTGCTGGGGTTAAATGTGCTGGGGTTCGCCAGGTGCCCTTGAGGTGCTGGAATGTTTCTCTCTTGTTCTGCTGTTTCACTGGTCTCTGGGAATGGTGATATTGGTGCTGACCCATCAGCCTGTTTCATCCCTGTACCTCATACATGGAGAATCTTTGCTGCACATGAAGAAAAGAGGACTTTGGTAGTAACAGGAATAGTAAGTGTGGAAACCTGGCTACTGCAAACAGTGCTTTTCCTGACAGATGTTATTTTCATATGTTGTTCATCTGGTTTTAAGCTTGAGTGTAAGGAATTTTTGGTGTGTCTACAAAGAAGGGCCAAGAAGTTGGCTAACAGAGTGACAGGAGAGTGGAGACAGATTTCTGGGTTAGTTGGTGGCTGCTGTGGTGTGCAGCAAACCTGAGGGGCAGCTGTGGCCGTGTGTTATTGGAGCTCCTGGACAGATGAATCATCATCTGGAAGTGTCAGCAGCCATTTATTTCTTAATTTGTTTGAGAGAGACAACTCTGTGACCTTTAGCAATAAACATTTTTCATCCAAAAAACGCTGTCCTGATGACAGCAAATCTTAACAGGGAGCAGCAAAAGCTTTACGAGTCATGTTTTTTAAACGTTTCCTTTGCTTTGTACTTGGAAAGTCAAAATGTGCTGGAACAACTTGGCTGTCTGGAATGGTTTGGGTTTTTTTTTTCGTATGCCTGCAGTATAATGCAAATGGTCCAAATCTAAAAAAAGGCTGGAGCCTTACCTCACCCAAATTCTGTGCAGGATTCTGTGTCAGCCAGAGTGCTGTAGGAAAGGCTGCCTGTCAGTGGGATGGTTCCATCCCCTTTGTCTTGAGCTGCAGACCATGTTGTCACCTCCAGCAGCTCCTTCCTGACACTCAAATCTTCCTCTGTGGGGATTCCCTTGGCAGGTTGGGTTGATTTAAAAGGAGCTGCTGTCCATCATGTGTCATTGGTCACAGCAGAGTGAATATTGCAAGGCTATTTTTTACTTCCTCCATTGGTAGTCTCTGCTGTCAGAGTAGCCTTCCATTAAGACTGCTATAATGCTTTTTTTTTTTCCCCACAAGCTTAATTGAGAGTGTTGTAAGAACTTTCTCCCCAGTTCAAAGCATTCGTAGGGATTTTCTGTGCAGAAGAAAATAGGTTACATTGAAGAGGGAGACACCAATTCAGCAAACAATTGTTGGAAAATAAGAATTAACCTGCCCAGCATTGGCTGCTTCTTCCTGCATGGTACAGAGAACTTCTAGAAAGCCACAGACTGACCCCCATGGATTTGATTAACCTCAGCTATTGCAGGGTCCAAAATAATGCCTGCACTTCTGGATAAGCAGAAATCAGAGTGCAACACGTGTGAATTACCACTCTAGAGCTCCTGATCATAAAAATTCCTAGCTGTGGCAGCCCTGTGTAGATTTGTGGCTTCACTTTTAACTTCTGTAGCTATTCTTTGGGTCTGATAGGTTAAATTAAACCTTTTCACATGCTGGCTTGCAGGATACTAATTGCATTCCTCCAAGCCTGTTGTTACCAGAACGGCCCTAAGTAAACTAAAATGATTTTTCCATGTATATCAGTTTTCTCCTGGGGACTGTCATGTGAAATTTGTTTACTTTTCAAATATCTAATTACCATGCTGCTGAGTGGGAACTTGGTTCTATTCTGTCACAGAAATGGGAGGAGGAGAACTGAAGTGGAATTGCAGGTCAGTTTGTAACACTGCAGGTTTCTCTATCAGCTCTGATGGCATTTTGTTATTGATAGCTGGCAACAGGCAGGCAGTTCATGGTTCTTCAGGGTCTGCTTCAGTCCCTGGGCCTGCAGCCTGAATTGCTGTGATGAGAAATGGAGCTGTTCAGCTCTAGTGTCTGTCTTGTACAGAAATGAATTGTTGGTCTCCACCTAATGCTTGTAGCTTGTGGACACCTCTGCTGTAAAAGCTGTCTCTGTGTCTGCATGAACAGATGTAAAGCTGTCCTCTGTCTCTCAGTAATAAATGCTCAGCCCTGAGCTGGAGGAGCAGAGGATGGCACATCCCTTTGCAGGATGCTCGTCAGAATGTTCTTTGCTTTTCACCTGGTGCGTGTTTGGTTGCCCAGCACAGCAGGAAGATCAAATATTCCTGGTGAGAGGCAGAAGGCAAACTCCTTTGTTTTGGAAGAGAGGTCTCTTACAGCTGCAGGTGGGACTGGAACAGGTACAGAATCAAAAATAGTTGAGTTTGGAAAGGACATCTGGAGATCATCTAACCCAACCCCTCTGCTCAGCTACAGCAGGTTTCTCCAGATCGTATTACTCACTCAAATTTTGAAAATCTCCAAGGATGGAGACTCCATAATCCCTCTGGGAAACCTGTTCTGCTGTTCAGTTGCTGTCAGTGACCTAGTTAAAAAAAAAGTAATTAAAAAAATACCTTGTGCTTAAACAGCATTTCCTGTGCTTCAGTTTGTGCCCAAGGACTCCCAGGTCCTTTTCTGCAGAGCTCCTATGACTTGTCTAGGAAACACCTGTAAAAGAACACCTCTAAAACAAACTAATTGTTTGCATTTTTGTGCTTCTGGAACAAACTGATACTGGATTTTTCAGCCTTTCCCTTAATATGTCAGACACGGTAGGATTTTTACCTTTTCACCCTTTGCAGCAATGGAAATTTAAAAATTATTCAAGACATTTGAAGCTTACTGTGTGCAGGAGGCTGTGACTTAATTGCTGAATGTCATTTAAAAGAAACATCTTGTGGTGTACTTGGGGCTGGCTGTGTGCACAGAGGAAAGGGTACACGCCACACAGGGTTTATCTTATTTTATGGCTGAACTTGACAGAAATCAGTGATTGTGGCTAAGTGCTTGAAATTCGCATAAAACTCACGTTTCGGCTTTCAATTATTTGCATATTGAGTGACAGCCTGTTCTTACTTGTTTTTAAGATTACTTTGGTATGAATGACAGTGTTTTAGAACAAATGTTGTCCCTTGTTGCAGAAGAGAAGTGCAGCATCAGTCATCTCCAAAGCATGAGTTACATGCAGAGCACTGTGTTGGTACAATAATACAGCTGGATGTGGCAGCACTGAAAATCCTGCAATCTCCAAACATCAGGATTCTTCTGGAAGTGTTAACCCAGCTGGGCCCTCTGCCTGATGGTGTTGCTTGTCTGTACAGTGGCAAGATGTGAAAACTGAGCCCCCTTCTCAGAGTAACCAGGCAAAATCTGCACTTGTCACTAGGAGGGAGAACAGCTTTCAGCCCAAGTATTTGAATATATTTGACCCAATGTGGCAGTGATATTTGCCAAGTGAACCTTCTGGTTTTTACATTAAACATGGTCTAGTTGAGGGAGTGGTTATCCAGGAGGCTGTGTAAATACTTCCTTGGCTGCAGTGGATTTCAAGGAGACAGTTTTGTTCTGAGGAATGTGTATGGGAGCTGATTTTCCCTGGGGTGGTCATTTTTTGAGATTTTGGGTTTCAGCTTCATCTTCCAAGACTACTCTGTTACCTTGAATCTCTTCTTAATTTGTGAAAAACTTTTTTTAGGAGCCTAGTCTATTTGTATGTTCAACCATTTAAGGTTTTTTTATTACTCCTTCCCCATTTTCACTCCCTTTTCCCTTAGCTCTGTGTGTTCAGCAGGACTTTGTGCAGTCAGGCTTGGAGCTGCTCTTTGGCATCTGGGAGGCACCAGGTGAGCCTGGAGTGTGGTGTGTGGCCACTGCTCATCTTGGAAAGGTAGCCAAGAGGCTTTTAGGTCTTTTAACAGAGGAGTCCAAGGAGTGTTTTCCCCAGCAGTGTCATCTCAACCCTGGGTTTTTACCAGCATTGTTTGCCCTCTCCCCTCCTGCACCACTCTGGAGTTGCCCTGGACATTTACACACTCTTGGAGCCCATCCTTTCCCAAATCCAGAGGGGAGACACAACCCAATCCTGCTTTTTCCCTTGACAGATAAATTAGTGACATTTAAAACCTCTCTTTATATTGCAGTACAGGTAATTTTGAAGGTATGGGATAATCTGAATGGACAACCAAAAGTGAGTGAGGTAACTTGGCTGAACCATGAGCAGCATAATTTGGTCTGGAGGGCAGAAGTCACTAAGTAGTGTAGTGAGGGAGAAGGAAGGGGTGATGAATGTGTCATTTGGTGCAGCAGCAGGTATATAGCAAATACAGCTCTGTTCCATTAACCACATCTGCCAGGCCTTAATTGAAAGAAATCATGTTCTCAGTATCTGAAATAGAAAAAGGTTTAATACTTGAATTCTTTTTGATCTTTAAATGGAACGGTAACAGATTTATGCAGCTAAAGAGATTATCTTTTCATCTTTGGGCACATGCACTGTAAAAGTAATTCTTTCTTTCTCTTAAATGCACTAAAGTGCATCTGGTTAGTACATCTCAGAATATGGAGTGACTGTGCTTAGGACAAAGTGAGGACAGCCTTTCTTGCTGAATTATCAATATGTTTATCTTAAAGCTTTTTAGCATGAGGTATGGAGAAAAGAAGAAAAAGCCATGTTCTTTTGGGCCAACTGTGCTTTTCTACAATTTTTTTAAAGTGTTGCTTTCAAGGTTTCTCATAGAAGTTGTTCTATAACTATTGTCCCAAACAACTGGGAAAAAGATTATTTTTCTAAATTAATTTACAGGATAAAGAAGATTTTTTCCTTGTTAGAATTCATTGCAGACCATTTCAGATTTGTTTAGACTTGTTAAAAAAGTCTTTGAAGTAACAGTCAGTGAGACAGATCTCCCTTTGCATGAGTGGGTGAAGGTTGGTTCTTCTGGGTGGAGAGATGGGAAATTTCTGCCCCAGACTGCAGCATGACTCCCAGGCAGCACAGCAGAGCAGGGACATGAGTGTAAGAGTGAATTTGTGAACTCACCAACACCCTTTTCCATAGTGAGCACCAAAGGGAGCAACAAAAGCTGCTGCAGATGTCCCATTTTTGTTTATGAGAAGAGAGTAATTTGTAATTCTCCATTTCTGGCAGTGTCTTGTGGGTGTGGGATACTTTAGATAACAGTGACAGAGTCTGCTTTGGATCAGAGTGAGATGTGGATGAGATTCAATTTTATGCTTTCCCTTTTTTGAGTATTCATTTTTAATGTGTCTTTAATGTCTGTACTCATGTATTCCCTTCGTAAAGGGATGTGTAAAACCTGCACTGTTCATTAGGCAATGGCTGGGGAGCATTAAAAGTTTATTCTCTGGTGTTTTAAGAGGCATGAGGGCCTATTGTAGTTGTTTACTACAGCTTTGTTTGTGACAGCCTGAATTAACTAAACAGTTTACTTTTCATCATCTTGTATTTATTTCTCTAAGATCAGCTGCTGCAGCTGGAAGATTCTTCCAGAAAGGAGTTGAGGTGGCTTTTAAAGGTCAAGTTTACTGTGACCTCTTCCTCAGCTAATTATTGTGTAGTGAAGGATGTCTGGCAGTCTAAAGTTAAAAAAAAAATAAATAATTGAGGAGCAGAGTTTCCATTACAGCTCATTAAGTAAATCTCAGTGCATTGCTTGCTGCTAAGAAACCATACACATGTAGATTCTATTAAAGGAATTTTGCAGGAAAACAACTTTAATTTTATTCTCCTCACCTTGAAGTACATGTCCTCATCTGCTAGGAGTCAAAAATCTAGATATGTGCCAGCTGCAGTGCAAATCAGCATTTTAATGCTTTACAGCTGCTCCTCTATAGAAGTTAATTAGAAATGTGATTCAAACACCCTCTGCCCATATACGCTATCTATTACTGGTAATCATAGTTTCTGCTATTTAAACCTGCATTTGGAGTGGTATTAACAAAGCAGCTGTTCCACACAGGGACTTTGATAAAGGTGGAAACTTCTTCACTTCGAGAAAATTGGAAGCTAAATGCTGCTTCAACTAAAAAAAAAAAGTGGATAAACCAAACCACATTCTTTTTCTAGTTTTAATTGCAGTTATATTTTCTTACTAAAGAAATGCTGCACAATTCTCTGAGTGTAGCACCAATTGCTGAGGATCACTGTTGCCTGTTACCCACAAGAGGGATGCACTGATGGAGCACAGGTTTAAAAGCAGGTACCTTCAGCTATCAGTCCTGCCCTGTCCTCTGTCATCCAGATAAAATTAATGTGTTGCTTGAGAATGGTATTGCCCACAAGATGGCTTAGTTTTGGTATCAGTACAGCTGTGAAGAGGCCTGGATTTGTGCTTCAGGATTTAGTGGATTTATTGACCTTTCTAGCAGATGTCACTGACTTAGTGTGATAGCAGCATTTCTTGTGAGTAAAGTAAACCAGAGTGTTGGGAACCGATGGTGAAGAGGTCTGGAAGCAGAGCTAAGTGTGAGTTTGTAGATTATACTTCTGGCATGGCAGAGTTTGTTACTGCAAGTCAATTGTGTGTGTTCTCCCTGCAGCTGTATTGGTAATTTTTTCACTTGCCAAATCCATTGTTTTCTGTTCTCTGACACACAGACTACAGGACAGACCTCCTTCTGCTTTGTCAGTCATGGTCATTAGTGTTTAAGGATCATTGTAGGACTGAAGGATTATCAGTTTGTTTTCCAACATTCCAATTTGGCCGCAACCCCAGAGCAAAAACTTTGTAGTTCTCTGCTGTTAATTTTAGGCTTCATAGTTGCTCCTCCTCACTCAGACACTGGAGATCAGAGCCTGTGGGATCCAAAGGGGTGCATTCCTACCAAATCAAAGCCACTTCCAAGCGAGTTACATCTCCAGCCTAGCAGACTGTTCTCTAACAAGACAAAAGTCTGGAGCAGATTTCTCTGTCAATCCTTGTGCTCTTCCTGGAATATTTCCTTTTTTGATGATTTGCACAGAGCAAATACTTTCAGGCCAAGAAGTTCTTTGCCTCTATCAGCACTATTCATGTACAAAGCCAGCTCTCCAAGGACTGGTTTGTTTTGGCATCTTCTTTTCTTTTCTTTTCTTTTTTTTTTTCCCCAGCAAAACTCAGTGACTTTTGAGGCTTTAATCTCGCAGCTTTAATATGTTCCAAAGTGTTGCAGTAAGAACTGTCTTAACACTTGCTCTGCCTGCATCTCTTCAAATGATGGCAAGTTTTGCCTTGCTGTTGGTCATGGGCTTTAGGATAATGTCATGGTATGCTGTGCAGAGTGTCACTGGCAGCAGTGGCTGTATCCTGACATGCTCCCTGGGCACACAGGAGGCTTTGGAACAAAGTTCTGCGATGCTTTTGCACCCCTGCTTGTCTCTCCAGGGCCCAGAAAGCAGTTGATGATGTAGGTTCAAGAAAATTAATGATTTTTAGAGTGCAGGAATTTCTTTGGTTTAACAACTGGATGGTCAAAGCTACTGATGTGGCCTTAAGATGAGCGCAGAGATTCCTCGGGCTGGAGGCAGCATCTGGGACAGCAATGCCCTTCCTTGCCAGTCACCATGGCTACATCAAACTTGAGCTGAATGTTAAGTGTACTGCAAGGAATTCACCCCTGGTTTGCTGCCACAAAGGCTGTGTGGGCCAAAACCTGCATCTCTCCAGTGTGTGTGTGCCAGCACAGCAGCTCTGGGGTTAAAAGCAATCAACAGGAAATGACTGAGAGTCACAAAATACCCTCTTTAGATGAAATGTAGTCAACAGAAGAGGAAAAAACCTAAGTGGGTGCTTTAATCTTGATACATATTTAATGAAATGGGAAGGGAGAAGAGTAAACTAATGGGAATGACTTGAGTGTTTCCCCTGGGAGAGATGGGTTCTGGCAGAGGGGGAAAAAACTGATCTTGTGGGGTGGCCAGAAGGTCAGTGTGCAGGAATGAAGAAGTGATGCATGCACCACAGGTTGGCTGCACTGATCCCAGGGAACAAAAGGTGTTTAAACATTTACAGCATTAAGGAAGGATAAGTACCTGAAAGAGAAGCTGGGTTTGAAACCATTTAGAAAGAGAACAAAACCAGTAAGGTTTTCAGCAAACCTTCTGAATTTTTGTTGAAGTCCAAACCATGCTATATTATCGTGTGGGGTGGTACACACGTAGCTGTTTGTCCCATGCACAGAAACCCTTTCCCCCCTCATTTTTTGTTTTTGAAGTTGTGCTGAGACCCAACACTGATGCAGAATGGGCAGTGGAAACTGGGCCCCCTCCCCTTTTGGAGTCCACCCCAGAACTGTAATCAGTGAAGCAACAAATATTCATTCTCTCCTTTCTCAGGCCTTTTCCTCTTTGTGAGAAGATTCAGCTTGGAAAGCTGTGATCAGCCTAATCAGTTTTCTATTACTGAGACCGGTGCTCATAGTACAATTTGTTAAATCAATTTATTATCCTCCCAACCAACTTCAGTGATCAGAGCGTGAAAACATTGGAAGAAAATTAAAACTAGTGGAAGTGCTGCCTGTTTGGATAACAGCACATTTTGCTGTTTCAAAGGATTACTCATCTGCACCCAAACAGGGAGAGAAGTTAATTTTGATGATTTAGAATCTTCTATTTCAGGGAGGCCTGACTTGCACATTATGATGGATTCAGGAAGAAGTATAATTTGTTCTTAAATTGTTAAACAGCACGTTAGGGCCAAGTATCCAAGGAAAAATGAATGGATTCGTTTGTAATCTTCAACAAGCTTGTCTGCGTGGGAGGGTAGGGATGGCAGGCTGGGGTAACCTGTAAACAAATGCTAGATGTGTGCTGGCACTTCAGGCTTTGGTGTTGGAAAGCAGCCAAAATAACCTGCAGAGAAGGGAAATGGTCCTTTTCTGCCTAAAATGGAATTCTGCAGAGCCTCCAGTCCTGTCCTCCCGTGCCCTTCAGTGGGAGGGGGAGGTTCCCTGGATTTTCAGAGTGCAGTGGCTCTCCCATCTTCACATCTTCAAGCTTCTGAGTGTAAACCAAAGCAAAGCACCTCAGCAAGTGCCAGGATCCCGCAGGACAGAGTGACCTTTGGTGTTACCAGTGGCAGCTGAGTAGCCTGGGAAGGCGTGTGGAAATGTTTCTGATTTCTGCAGTGCTGTTCCTTCTGGGTTGGGTTGGTGATCCACATATGGCAAAGGCACTGGAGCTGCAGATGTGCTGTACAGTGTAAAATTCAGAAACCGAAGCCAATGGTATCATATGAACCATGAAATGTTGCACTGGCAGGACAGGAGAAGTGTTTCACTCATAGTTCTTGCTCAGGACATAAATCACTTTAACAGTTTCAAGTCATGGCTGGTATTTAAAATTAGTTGGTTTGGGGTTTTTTTTCCTGTGGCAAGTATTGGTACTCCCTTCGCTGCCAAACACTGCAGAGCTGTTACAGGGACTACAAGCTATTTAAAAAAACCCTCCTTGGACTCTTCTGTCTTCCTCTGGCTTCTGCATATGCTTGTTTTTGAATTTCTTAGGCACCTCTTCAGGTGCCAGAGTGCAATGTTGGAATGAAAAGTCAACTGGATATGAGGAATTCCAATCTTGGAAAGTCCTTGCCACGCTACAGGTGGTCACCAGACTAGAGGGATCTGAGGGCAGCTCTGCTTGGATGAGGCCAGGAGGAAGAAGTGCACTAAGACCACCACAGAAATTTGATCTAGGGGAAAAAATGCCTTATTTTGGAAAGTTTAGGGCTGCTTCTGTATAGCAGGCTCCCTGTTAAAGCTTCTCTGCTGTCTTCACACAGCTTTATTTACAGCTCAAAGTAAAGAAAGCAGCAGTTCTTGACTGGTACTGTTAATGTATACACTGTATATCAACTTTATTGCAAAGTGTGTTAGCAAACTACCAGAATAGTTTTTAATCTGCAGATAATCTTGCTCTCATTTATATTTTTGGGCTGTGTTACTTTGCCCAGCATAGGCACAGCCATTGGAATCCATCCAGTTCACCTAACAACTTTCATTAAAGAAAATTGCCCTTGTAATAAAAATTACTCAGTGTGACAAGATTCCATAATATATTTTTTTAAAGCTTCATTAAATTTTGTAGCGGTTAACGGCACTTGTTTGGGTTATTTTTTTAAATTTTCTTTTTAAAGCAAAATTTGGCTTAATTGGGACAATATTTGAAACAGAATGAAATAACTGTTTTCTCTCTGGGTGCATAGAAGCCAGGCTGTGTGGCAGGAATAGCACAAGGATAAGGAAATAAGAAATGTCTTTGAAAACCACATTTTACTGAGTTCTGTATATTGTGAGGTTGCTCAGTTTGGCAGAGCAGATACAATAATCTCTGCCTACTTGCAGTTCATGATAGAGAAGTCTTAATCTTACAAAATGCAGAGACCAAACATGGATTTTTCTGCAGCAGCTGGGAGGAACAGCTTACCTGGGCAGCTTTTGGGAATGCAGTGAGAAGTCAGTGGATCAGACTCTCTGCTGTCTCTTTGCAGAATACTTAGCTGAGAAAACTCCATGGCTCCTATGCCTTCTTTTCCCTATTACATTATAAAAATGGGGGAATCTCCATTTTTAGCTGCTTGTTCATCAATAGATACAGATCAGCCTGTCCTCAGTCAGTGTAACAGAGCAGCCATCATCATCATCACAGCTGAAATGGCCAGGTCCAGTGACTCTGTGTTCATCTTCTGGGGGTGTGTGAGACCACATTCCCCCAGGACATTCTCATGTTTGGTAGCAGGCTGAGCATGCTGTGCCTGTGCCCCTGGAGGAGCCACTTCAGCTGCCCCAGGTGTCACCACAGACAAAATTGCAAATCAAAACAGTTTTGAAAGGCAGGTGGTGCTAAAATGGAAATGATGAACACACGTGGTAGACAAACCTCTGGGATCTTTCACAGTCTCATTTTCTCATTTTAATCAAAATAAAGAGCTCAAGAAAGTCTCTTTATATTTTCCATTGGTTTGGAGCTTTGAATTTTTTAAAACTTCCCAGTGCTTTATAGGTTTGGCTTGGATAATGTAAGTATTGTGTAGCCTGATCTTCCAAGTGTCTTCTTCTATTATCAATCTCTGGCTGTTGTTAGGGAAATCAGACTGAGAGTGTCTGTGTGACAGTTCCCTCCTTTATTATAACGAGCATCAGCAGCCACTCTCGTGTTTATCTTGTCTTGGGTACATTAAGTAAAGTCTGCATCCTGGTTGGGGCTTGGCTGATTTATGCTTGAAGTGAGGATTGTTTGTTCTCTTCGCTGAAAAAATCTTTTGTGACAAACTAACAATGGCAGGGGATGAGCTCTGATGTTAAACAGTGGTAGCTTTTCTTTCTTTCTTTTTTTTTTTTTCCCCTTCTTCTTTCTGTTCTCGTTTTAAGTCTACCCACTGCCTCAGGAGGAAGGCAGCTGCACTAATAATATGTCTAGTCTCTGTGGAAGGCCCTTATTTGAAAAATCTATAATTGAGTGGACAAAATTTCTGGTTGCTTGAGAGGATCTATTCAGAAGAGACCTGAAAAGGATGAGGAAAAAGCACACTAGACATCAAGAAGTCCTGAGGGCTCTATTGAGAGGGAAACCTATGTAGATATTATGGGACAATTACACTTGTCAGGCAAAACACTAAAATGGATCTGTAAAAAAAAAAATAAAAAAACTCCTGGGGAATGTTAAACAAAGCTTTGAACAGGGCAAAGAGCTTGCTGGAAATACCTCAAAAGCAAAGAGGTGTATTTGGGTGATGTTTGAAGGAAGGCACATGATGGCTGCTTCAAAGAGCAGGCGCAGGGTGTGTGTTACACAGGGCTTCTGACCATTCTCTCAGTTGCCAGGTCAGCACAAGGGGGAGAGCTCATAACTAGGTTAAGTTTATTTGCTCCTTTGCTCTTTTCAGTCAGCTGTTCCAATGCCCAGCCTCCCTGGTGCCCTGTTCAGGGACACTTTCCTGCTGTTGGCTTTTCTGGCCTCTGCCTTTCATGCTTCCTTTGGAAGCTGAGGAAGATGTGCTGTACAGAGTGGAGAGGATGTGTTCCCTACAGAAGGCAAATAACCCTGTGATTGCCTCTAGTCAAGTTTTGTTGTGTGAGATTTTAAGAGTTACTTGCTTAGATGTAGTTTTGTCTAGTGAGGCTTCTTTCCTGCATCCAGTGGGTGGTGTGGGGCATTAATGAACAATCCCTGGCACCCTCTGAATGGGCTTTGCTGTCAAAACTTCAGATGCCTAAAAGATCAACCCATTAGTGATGAGGCCAGCGTCAGCTCAGCCTATTTTTAGGTTTTTCTTTGCTGCTTCACTCTTTGATGTAAAGACAGCTGTGTTCTCCCCTCTCGTTATGCAGACCAAACTTTTTATCTCCACTTTGGAACAAGCTGTCCATTGTTTTGATCACTCAGTGATCTTTCTCTGCAGCTCTCCTGTTTGAATTCTTGTTAATCGTGGTGACTGCCACTGCCTGTGTTAATTCAGATGTGGCTCCAGTCCATGTTCAGTAGTGTAAATATTTCCATATTTAAATGCAAATCTCCTCTGATAAGCATTTAAGGAAGCCATCCCCACACACACTGTTGGCTGTGCCTGCCTTGCAGCTTGGAGGGGTGTCTGACTAGGCTTTTTCCTGGGCTTTATTTATGCATAAGTGGATTGTGATGTTGTGTGTTTTGAAGAAACCGCATACAGCTTAAATGCCCTGAGTGTGGTTTACTTCTGAAAATGAATTCCCCTGTGTCTTTTCTCAATTACAGTGGTTTTCCACAAGTGTCCAAGAATCCTGGCTCAGGGTCTGCTTATTCCTTTTCCTCTTCCTCTGCTGCTTTCTTTCTCATCCTATCTTCTTTGTTCCTTTTTTTTTTTCTCTGTTTAACTGCTTCTAAAGTTTTGGAACATCCTCAAAATTCTTGCTTAGGCAGTTATTTTTAGACCTTTAAAAGAATTTTGACTTCCTTTTTCCCATTACTGCATTTGTTACCTGTTGAGGCCACACTTCCAAATCCATCTCCTTCTGGTAAAGACAGAACAGCATCTTTAAGGAATTGGTTGTTGCAGTGTCCCAACGTGTCTCCTTTTCGCACAGAACACCTGAAGAAACGCCTGGAGGATTACATGGCGCAGTTCCCCAACGTGCGGATCCTGCGCACCAAGAAGAGGGAAGGGCTGATCAGGACCCGCATGCTGGGAGCCTCCGTGGCCATCGGGGACGTCATCACCTTCCTGGACTCCCACTGCGAGGCCAACGTCAACTGGCTGCCACCTCTCTTAGGTCAGTGGGGGCTTGTTGAAATCATTCCCACCTGCTGCCTTCCCCTCGTGCTGTAAGTGGATAAAGGAGAGATGAAAAATCATAAAAGAGAGAACAAACTGACCGCAAGGCTCAAGTGTATTGTTGGCAACTTGTAGTGTTTAGTAGGAGATCTTTTTTTCTGTTCTGGAGTCCTGCACTGTGCGGTAACCCTGTCATGTGCTTTTGTTAATTAAAGAGCAGAAATCATATTCTTCTGTTTCCTTATTAAATGAAATCTTAAATAATTTACAGCTTGCTAGAAGAGTAAACTATCATGTGGTCATTCACCAGCTCGCAGGGAGGATTGGCTTTATGGTACAGAAGAGATTCTTACATATGGCTTTTTAGTAGCTTTTAAGCTTTTTTATCTCCTGTATAACTATATTTAACTTCATAGTCTGCAAGGCTGTGAAAAATACTTCTTGTGAATGAGAGCTGCTGGTGTGTATTTGTAGAACATGGACACCCTTTTCCAAGGCAGCACTCCATCCTTGAGGAGGTGTCAGCTCTTTCCAAGGATGACTGAAGGGACAGTGCCGTCTGTTTCTGGTACCTGTCTGCCTCCAGCCGGTACCAAATTCCTTCCCAGCCCTGCTGCCAGTGACTTGTCAGAGCTCTCTCAGGTGTGACCTTCTCAAATAGGCTGTGGCAACAACAGTCAAGCAGAGGTCTAAGAAAGAGTCAGATTTTCCTGCAGGATTGATGGATGGTTATCCTGTTGCTTTCACTACACTTTATATCTGGCAATAGTTTGAAACATTTGCAGCTTTACGAGCCCGAGGGAGGGAGGACAGAATTAGCTCCAATGCCATTTAAATGAGAACACAAAGAGGATGCTTTGATTTTTAAAGCACAGAAAGGGTTTCTGTGAGATATGTTTTGGAAGCTGAAACATCATTTTATTGCCTCTGCTCTGAGAGCTAACTTCAAACAAGAGACTGTCTCAATAACAAAGCATTTAAGAAATTCCAGATGTTTATGCAGAAGTTTATCCTGTGTTGTCTTATTTGGTTGGAAAAAGAGGTTGGAGGGGAGGAGGTAACACTTGCATTTCTTGAGCCTGCTGAGAGTACTTATGCCATTAGTCTGAAATGCTTCCTGCCAGATTCTGGCATGGTAGTTAGGGCTGGGGGGTGCAGTGGGTTATTCCCTGGATTTGGATCTGCACAGAAGGGGTTCACATCCTGGTCACTCATGGAAATGAGGATTGCTTACTGAGTACAAGAGGTCTGGCTTTAGCCTGGCAGTCAGTTCTCTGTGATAGTGTGGCTGTGTCTTCCCATTCTGCTTCTGGGTGATGGGTGCCTGCTGTTTTTCTCTCAGTGATTGCAAGAGTAGCAGATAAATTGATATAAATTGGAGCCTCTGCTCACGAGACAGGGAACAGGAAGAAAGCTGTGTCGTTCTCGGACAACTTCATATTTTGATGCTCTTTTTTTTTGTAATTTCATGGTCAAAGGAACCAGCTGGTGCAGGATTTCTAACCTGTTTCTCCAATCTTCAGATCGCATTGCCCGAAACCGCAGGACTATCGTTTGCCCAATGATTGATGTTATTGATCACGACCACTTTGGATATGAGACCCAGGCTGGAGACGCAATGCGAGGGGCATTTGACTGGGAGATGTATTACAAGAGGATCCCAATTCCTCCTGAGTTACAGAAACCTGATCCCAGTGATCCTTTTGAGTAAGTTACTGAAATGCAGAGTGCTAAGAGCCAGCTAACGAAATAACACCCTGCTGCAGGGTTGGTTTACACCTCAGCATAGCAAAAGCCAGAAGCTGGTGTTAAGCTACTTGCTTTTTTGGCAGCTGTTTGCTTTGCTGGTTTAAAAGAAATGCATTGTGAGGTAGCTGTGAACACTCTCCTTTTCATTGCTGTTTTTTGCCACGTTAATTCCTGCAGAAGTTAACATTTCATTGAAAGCTCTAATGTGTAACAATTAATGCAGTCATTTATTAGTGAGCTCTTTCAAACATAACTTAGTATCCCTAATGCTCTGCCAAAAACAACAAACCAAGGGTGGGTTATGTGTCATTCCCAGGTGGGAGAAGAAGAAAACCTAGCAGAATAATTACAGCAATTTTGACTATTACAGTGCACTGCAGAAGTAAATCTGTGATCAAGTTGTGCTCTGCTGTTGTCATGCTTGCCAACATTGAGACAGTTCTGCTGTCCTTTATACTCTGCAGTGTTTAAAAAAAGAAAAACGAACCAACAAAACACTTTTAGAGGTCAAACTCACAGATTCAACCCTACAACAGAAGCAGAGCACCATGTGTGGAGCATACAGGTCCCTTGGGCTGAGGTGGTGTCACTTAATGGTCAGCTTCTGCCTGCTTGGAGAAGAGGCATTGGCAGGTTCTGAAGGGAGCCTGGTCTGGTCCTCCTCCTTGGCAAGTGGGAAATCAGTAGATCACACCAAAACAACTGTTTGAGGTGCTTATGGGGCTGTAAAGGCACTGGGTGGTGAAAAGAATATTTGTCAAATCTCACTTTGTTTTTTAAATGTTTAGCTAGAGATGTGTGTCTTTGAATGTGTTTGTAATATGGAGTCTGGTTTTTCCTTAAGGTCTCCTGTAATGGCTGGAGGACTGTTTGCAGTCGATAGAAAGTGGTTCTGGGAGCTGGGAGGGTATGATGCAGGTCTGGAGATATGGGGAGGAGAGCAGTATGAAATATCCTTTAAGGTGAGCCACATTCCCTGGAAATTACTTTTGTTTTGAAAAGTAAGAATTTGTTCTGAGGCACAGAATGTGAATGATCTGTCTTGTCCTTACTTTTGCGTGTGACTGAAGGTGACAGAGCTGGGAGTAGTAAGATAGGGCACAGAAGAACCAGCACTGATGTGAGCAGTGACTTGTGAGAGTCAGTTTTGGAGCAGGATTAGCTGAAGTGTCCCCATTCTGTGGTCACAGCTCTGATGCATGTGCTCTTCCCAGCAAGGGTAAATCAGCTGGTGTGGAGCTCTCTGCCCCTGAGGCTGCTTAGTGCTCATCCTGGCAAGATGGTGAAATACTCTCCTCTTTAAAGGAAGGAGGATTCCAGTTCCAGAAGGACCTCAATCCTCAGCTTGAGTTCTCAGAGAGATCAGCTTTGTCTGTAGTCAATCCAGCTGACCCCTGACTGTGAGGAGCTCAGGCTATTACATGGAAAGAAATCTTCAACATTTGGAGTCATTACTGTTGCTGGCAGTGACTTTGGATCCTTATCTGCCTGGCCTGGGGACAGTTCTGCTCCTGACTGATTGACTGAGCTGGTCAGTGAAGGGCTTTGAGAGTTAGCCAGCTGAGCAAAAATGCACACAAAGATTAACAAGTCATTGTAACCCACCAAGAATGCTGGTACCTGTGTTAGGGTGGAATATGGCACTCTGAAATCCAATTTGGGAAACCCACCAGAACGTCCCAAACCACTGAAGGCCCGTGGCCAGTCTTCTCTTCAGTGGGGGGAATCCTTCCCATAATCTGGACCAAACTGACTAAAGATATGTACATTAAACTCAGTTTGAGGTTGCTTTCAGAGGTTGAATATTTAATTTTACAGGTGTCTGGATGCCACTGATCTAAGCTAGCTAACCTTAGCACGAGGCTAGAGGATAGCAGGGATGTAATGCACAGTTTGGCTTCAGCAGCTAAAATTTTGCCTGTCTGCCCTGACAAGTCATGGCTGATCTGTTACAAAACAGATTCCTGAATCTCCATGCCTCTGCAGTTCAGAGGATATCAATCCTCAGCGACCCACACTGCCATACACACACCCCTGCTACTGGGCAGCAAACAGTGGGAGAAAAGACATTGATTTTGAGACAGCCTTTTCTTCCATCATTTCCTCACCAGAACCCATAAGTCACCTTGGATGTCCCTTGTCCTCTGTAGCAGTGGCAGGAAGGGAGGGATGAGGACACCCTCTCTGGGGGTGTCACTGTGGTTAGAGCCACTTCATCTGTGTGTTGTGGGTAATGAAATTGTGTAAGGCGTTCACTCTCTGCAGGAGGGGAGCATTCAGCCTCTTCCTCTCTGAAAATGCTGGTTTCCAAGAGTGATGACAGTGGCTGGGCAAGCCCTTTGTCTCCTGTGCCACAGCAGACAGTCACACTGCTTGATCTGCAGGAAATAAGACTGCTTCATTCATCTGTTTGCTTATCCCCTCTGAAACACACTGTGTTTTATTTCAGTCCAGAGATGGTAATTTATGGAGGGATAAATTTGCTTTCATTAATCTCTGCAAAGACCCCCTTTTTCCTTTCATTGTGCAACAGAAAAATGAAGTTTTCACTGAAAGAGGCTCAGTGTATTTTCAGAAATTAAGATAAATTGATACATTCATCTGTGAATGATAGATTTAATAATTCTGCTGGAATTGCAAGAATAGAAGGTTTGTTCACAGAATTTATGAAGCTATGACATTTCCTGGTGAGCTTAGAGCTGTGTTTTTACCTTTAGAAGTTGACTGAGATTTTGTAGTTAAAGGTGCACTGTCAAATAATTTAGATCTCTGGCTTTAGGCATCGGGTATCTGCTTTCACATTATTTATGATCTCATGGGAATTCAGATTCTAAGCATGCCAGACTCAGAGCCCAGCTTTAACAAAGAGTCTGTTCCTGTCCCTGGGTGTTGTGGGTGCAGGTACTCTTCTGTACTGCTGTTCTATAATCCATTGCACTGGATCTGGCCTTCTTGAGCCTCACCAGGAGTACAGGGCTTCTTCAGAGGTTTTTCTGGTTTGGATTTTTTTCCTTTAGGCATATTCTTTTTTTTGGCCATTCATGGACTGCTTTGCTAGTTTTGCCTTTATTTTAAAATACAGGGCTCTGTTGCTGAGAGACTGGAAATAAATGAGTTTATTTAGGAGCCTTTCGCCTTTTTGGAAATCATACCCATTTCTGTTATCAGCTGGCTCTGCTTCCTTTTGAGCAGAAATTTTCAAGCAAGGCAACAGAGAAAGCATCAGTGTTTTACACCTCAGAAAACATTTAGCTAAAGGGTGGATCAAACTCTAGAAGCCTTGCACTTTGTATGAAACATGCACATCATTAGGAAACATTGCATGTAGGAAGGACAAAAAAAATGAGGTGAACTTTCTAACCTTAACTGCTGGTTTGTTGTTTTCTGGGTCTTAGCAATCCCTTAAAACAGAAATTTCTAGTTTAGAAATGAAGGAGTTGATCTATCCATTCCATACTCCAGCAGAAGACAGGCACTGCTTCCTTCTCTTGAGCTGTGTGTGCCTCTGAGCCAGCCCTGCTGCAGGTCAGGGTGATCCTGCTCAGGTCACCCCAGACACCATCTCCAGTGGTAGTTACAGGTGAATCCCCAGGTGCTGACCTTGAAGTGTGTTCTTGTATTTTGGAAAAAGGGTAAACAGGCGTTCACAGCTGTCTCTGTGGTGCGTTTGTCTCCTTTCCTTTCTGCTGCCTCGTGGTTCCTCTGTTCAGCAGGCTTCATTGAGGGTGGGGTTCTTTGCTTTTTTGGAGTCACTTTCTTACCTCTCGTCTCTTACAGTTTTTCCTGATCTTTTTTATCATTTTTTTTTTATCTTTGTGTGAATAAAACTCAAATCTTTACCCAAAGTTATAATGGACGTTTCCTCTTCTGAACACAAGTTAATAGCTGCCTACGTAACCGCTTCATCTTTTTTTACATAAATGCATTGAATTTGGAGCAGTATGTGTGAAGCATTTAAACTGTTCCTTTCTGCAAGTGCTACTTTGTACAGCACTTATCTACACTCAGTTTTATTTGAGATGGTGTTGCCTGTTTTCCAGTATTTTTGTGGCTTCTATTCCGTTTGGCTTACATAAATCTTCACTAAACTGCTTCACGCCTCTCTTCCATAAATACATAGTCTCTGATTTTTTTGGTTATGGGGAAACAGAAGAGTAAAAAGGGATGTCTCTGACTTGTGTAGGCATAAATATAGATGTACTTTGTATCTCAGATCCCAGTGATGTGGTTCTCAGTCCTTTAACTGAACACTGTAGTTGAAGAGCAAAGAATGAGAATTCAGAATGTCCCTCTCTAGGTGATAAATCATTTCAGTTTTAGAAATGTTTGCCTTGTAATTTGGAGATTGTAAAGCTTTCATAAAATGCAAAGGGTTCAGTGCAAAGAAGCCAAATTGACAGTTGCCCTGAAAAGAACAATTAAAAGGGAGACAAAAGAGCTGGTCAGTACTTGTGGTTTTCAATTCTTGCTTCAGCAATAGGAAATGGGCCATTGCACTTATTCTGGTGTTTGTAGGTCATTGCATTTTTCCACATCCTTTTCCCAAACCATGAACATGGATTGCTTCTGATTTCCACAGCATAAAACGTGTTACATGTTTTCCAACAAACCCATGTGCTGCACAGCTTCTGTTCACATGTCTGATGCCTGCCCCTCCTTTGCCCCATGCCAGCAGCACGTTTCTGATTCTTATTTTGCCACTGAACTCTGGCAGGTGCATAGTTTGGGTGCAACTGCCAAGGGATCCCTTCTGACAGCATTTCCACTTGTGTTGCTGAAGTTAGTGCTGATTGTGAGCCTGCACTGCTTATTCCAGGCACATCCTCACTCCACTTTCCAGCAGCTCACGTTTGCCCACACTGGAACAGGCTGGGCATTCTGCTGGTTTTTTTGGTTTTTTTTTTTTTTTTTTTTAGCCAGCACATGCTGCTTAATTCTGAGTGTCTCAGCTGCAGTACAGGGTGGCTTCTTCCTCCCTTCCTATCTGGTGATGCACAGATCAGTTTCAGACCACTGACTTGAATTTTTTGCCTCTGTTCACCCTCTTCTTGGTTCAGATTCCTGAGCAGCCTCCCACCAAGCAGCAGCAGGGAAGTGCTCCCCTCTGCTCCCTGAAATGTGATTATGAGAAAGTGCTGTTATTACTCTCGAATGCTCCAGACTGTGAGGAGGGGCTGTACTGGTGTGTGAGAAAGTGCTGTGCACACACACAGATCCCAGTGCCTCACAGGCTACCTTAATCTCTCAGAGAGCACCAAGTCCCAGCAGCAGGAGCAGCTGATGCTTCCAGTATAGAGGATTACAATTTTCCTGAGTTATTGCCCTTGCTTTCATCCTCTCATCTACTTTGTTATGCAGCAAACTCCCTTGACTTATCCTCTGTGTCCTTTTCTCCCCATCTTTCAGTGTGTGCTCACACAACCAGCCAGCTGCTCTCTGTTGGTCCATCCCATGGTCTTCATTTCTGTTGTGTCTTGCAGAAGCAGCTTTATTTTCAAGGCTTAACTATCCTTTGTGTTTTTTCCCCCTCTCATGGGAAGCGTTGGCTCATCATGGTGCAGTCTTTGGAAACCATAAACCTTGTATACCCAGATAATTTGTGTTCACACACCAACTGCAGCATTGTATTGTGTGTTAGAGAGGAGAGGTTCAGCTGTCTTACCTGACATTGTTTTCTGAAATTGCAGAAAGGGAATTGGATCAGCGTAACATTCCCATGTAGAAAATAGGTGGCATATTATCTGCTGCTTTCACAGCATACTGACTGAATCAAAGGCTCTGGAGTCACTTTATGAATATGGAGTTACAGCTCTCCAGGCTGCTGGGGAGATGGAAGCAATATCACCAGTGTTACTTTATTTCCCTTGTGTAGTTTTTATTATTAGGGTGAGATTGTGGCCTTAGCTAAATCTGCTCAGTGTGCCCGTTGACCTCAGTGTAGCCAGGTTTTCCCTTAATTCTAGCAGATCTGTCAGCTGCTGGATTCCAAGCCCAAAATGAAGATTGGCAAAATAGTGCCTGAGGAGGAAGAGAAATTTCCTGTTCTCTCATGATGAGATCTGATTAGATTATTGTAAGAAGCACTGTCTGCCTGACCAGCTTTAATTCTTGTTCTTACAGCATAAATGGCTGTTTGAAACCAGTGCAAGTTCAAGCTCTGACGTTTTCTGTCATGTCAGCTGAGGAGTGAGGCAGGATCTGTAAAACACCTAGAAGAAGAAACTGGCTCCTGTGGCTGAAGGAGAAGGAAGTAAGGGACAGTCAGTGTTGTGGGGAAGGCAGGAGGTGCTGCCCCACAGCCCAGCACTGTTTCAGCTGTCTGACAGCACGGTATTTTTAGCAGAGTATGTTCTAGTGTGTCATGCCTGGGAACTGTACTCTTGTTTAAGAACAACCAAATATCAGTAACTGAGTGGAAGCGTTCTCTCAGCTAGCACACAGCTATTTTGGGTTTGCTTCCCTTGCATTTTTTCTTTGACAGACCCCTGGATGCAATTCTCTGACCTTTAGCTCTGGCTTTCTAATGCTTTTGTTAGCTGGCTTTTACCAATGCATATCACGCTCTTTAGCTCTCCCCCTTCTTCCAGTTGTATAGATAAGGACTGGTAATTGTCTTTATGGAGGTTGTAATGAGTTCTGTCACCACACAAAGCAGCTCACTAATAAAATAAATCAAAGCAGCAACGAATGAGTGGAAAGCATGCCTTTAAAATTAGATTTGTACTCCGGGTGCCATACTGTCACTTGCAGTGTGAGGCAATGTTAAAAAGGCACAGAGGTGGCAAAGTACCTTGACAGGGTCACTGAGCTCTGCTGGTCAGGATTAGGAAGATTTCCATTGCCTCTATTGCAGCATCATTTGGAAGTAAATATTTTAAAGCATGATCAGGAAAAGAGCAAGTCAAACTGATGTTAGGTTTTATTTATTAAGCAACTCAGGTAGCTTTTCTGATCACAGTGCATGTGTTCATGTAATGTTGTCTTCTATGCCTGGAGTTTTGTACCAGCTTGGAGCTCCTGGCCCATCAGTTCTGTCCAACTTCCCATTCCTGCTGCCTCTCCAGCTCTGCAGCACAAGGACATCTCTCTCCTCTCCAGCTGTACCAACTGCAGGGCTCTCTCTGCTGCTCAGCTTACACGGGGACATCATGTTCCACAGAAGTGTATCTGTGGTGGCCTGGCTGAAAGCCTTTCCTTAGAGATGGGGTAGGTCAGGCATCCTGTGTGCAGGCAGCAAGGAAAACTGGCTGGTGTTTGCAGCCAGGCTTGTGTTACACCAAAATGCAGCTGCTGTGAACTCCTCAGGCTTCTTGCGGCAGGATGCAGTGCAGGGTAGTGCAGGTTGTTGAGGAATGTGTGTGTCTGTGCAACTGAGCTCGGGGCTTCTGCTGCTCCTGCAGGTTTTTATAGTTCACAGGTCTGTTGCAGCTCTTACAACCTTTCACAAACCATTTCTGTCCTAGAAACACAAGCCATGCCCAAATGCTTGTTTTCTCAGCCTGTTAATTTCTCAGCAGCGAAATCCCACTCTGGCCCTCTGCAGCCAAAAGCACAGTCGCTGCAGAATAGAAAGCACTTCTAATTCCATAAGAAACTTCACAGAAGCTGAGTGCTAGTTTCTTTTTCATCTCTTCTTCACCAACCTCTCAGGACACAGCAGGGACAAAAGGAATGAAATTCTTCAAGAGTGTTTGTCAACTTTCTTCTTGTCTCTCTCACCGTAACGACATGTAATTAAGTACCTTGAACTTTAGAAGATGCCTGTGAAAAATATTTCTCTAACCGAGAGCAACCAACCTCCATTAAGTTATACACAGTCAGCAAATGACTGTAATTATTAGGGCCAGCAGACAGAGCTGAAACTCCAGAGGACTTTAGTGTCAGAGCTAATAATTATGCAGCAGCCTTGGCCAAATATTTCTCTTCCAAGCTAAGTATTTAATATTGTCGCTGTAGAATATTAATGGAATTGCCTGCTATGTGCGAAGCTGTTGACTAAGCTCATTGTACAGTGAACTGTGGTGGCTCAAATTAGCCCCAGTGAATGGGGAGATCAAGAGCACTGCACCAGCCTGCCCAAAATCCTTTGGGGCAGTCCCATGGGATCCAGGGACAATGAGAAGGGCAAAGGCAGTGCCTCGCTTCAGGAATTCAGAAAGTAATTTGTTTGGCATTCTAAAGGGTACTTTTTCTTTAAGTATTGATTGGATATTTCTGTGAAGCACAGAAATATTTCTTAAACCTAATGAGGTAGATTGGCTGGTTTAGAAAATGTCTCCTTCTGTTTCACTTGGACAAAATTACTATATCCATGCTATAAATAAAGAGTAAAATAAAGTTGTTGCAGAGTGCTGGCACAAAGTGAAATCTTCCCAGATGGGGAAGGAAGCTTTTGGGCCCGCTCTAGACATTAACCAAGCATCAAGGTAGTCATCTCCTACTAGCAGTGTGTTCTAGTGACTTCCTGAGGGCTTTTTTAAAGCTATTTATGTGTTCACCAGGCAGAGATTTCCACTTAATTGTAGGGCTGCAAAAGCAATGAATGAATGTCAGCAATGAAACCATAAAAGAGCAGTGATAACCACGGGAAAAAGTAGCAGTTTCTTCTGATTTCTGGCACTTGAACAGGCTCATGAATTCCCTGGAGCCTTTTGCATAACACATGACCACCTGTACTAGGGAGATGACCTCCCTTTTACAGCCTCGTTACACAACCTACACCCAGGGTTTTTTATGGCAGCCCAGTTTAACTATTGTGGTTACTATTGCTGTAATAACATATATCAGTTTAAAGTGAGGTGTGTGCTGTTTTCTCAGTGCTTGGATTTTTTTTCCCGGTTCTTTTCTGTATAGAAGGCTTGAGAGCACTTCTGCTAAATCAAGGCTTGCTGCATGGCTCTAAGCGGGTTGTTACAGGATTTGGGACTAAGGCAGGGAGGGGAGGGGATTTGGGAAGAGTGTGCTTTAATGTAAAAATCTGGGTTAAGCTTTTTTTATTACTTGGAAGTCTTTTCTTTCTCATTTTCCTCCATAAAGCCAAGACTGAATATGTTTCTCGGCTGTTCCACAGGTATGGATGTGTGGAGGTCGCATGGAGGACATCCCTTGCTCTAGAGTTGGTCATATCTACAGGAAATATGTTCCATACAAGGTTCCCACAGGAGTCAGCCTGGCAAGAGTAAGTGGCAGTGGCATTCCCCATGACAGGAGTCTGGCTGCAACGTGACCATGCTGTTGCCTACTCTCACCCCAGAGCAGGAAGCAGATGTGGGTGGTTTTGTGTGTAATTTGCACTTGTACAGTGCAAGTTGAGCAGTTTTGCAGTGGTGGATGTGTAGCACAAAGGGAAGAGAGTTCTGGGAGCTAGAGATGTGTGTGTGAAAAGCTGCCATGCTCCTGACATCAGCCACTGCTGGGTGCTGGGCAGGGACTGTGTGATCAGGCACTGGCTATAAAAACAAGATATGGCTTTATTTGTATAATACTTCAGTCATTTTATAGCTGTGCTCTCCAAGAGCAGCAGGCTTCAGCGTGGTGATAGGTTTTGGTGATTGAAAGACCTCTCAACTTCAAGCATCACAGACCACTGAATGGGCAAGCTGTAATTTTCCACAATGGAATGTTCCATGCCATCTTATTTCTTAATCTAGTGTAGCCCAAAGAAGAGCTTTTGTCTATCCTGCACTGAGTTTCTCTAGCTAATTTTCAAATTGAGGAGGGATTGCATTGCCCTCTGGTGGGAGAAAAAACATCCTAGGAGCTGGAAGGCTGCAAAACTAAAAACCTCAGAGAGGTGCCCTGCTGTTCTGAAATCTTAAGGCTTGCACTGTGTTACAATGCTTCCCAGTTTAATGGCATCACCCCAGTTATAGATTTGGATTTATTCCTCAGCCCAGCAATGACCTGTCAGAATGACAGAGGACTCTCCTGTCTCTGCCATCTCTTCAGGAGGGAGCTGTATTTCTTTTGATTCAGTATTTGGCTCTTTTGTGCTCCCACAGTGCTGGAAGGAGACAGCAGAGACATAGGAAAAGCTGTTTCTTGGCATTTTAACAGACACCTTGAGGTAAACACCTGCTCCTGTTGTGTGCAGGCTGCATTTGGGCCAGGATCAGCACACTGCTCACTCTTAGCTTCCTCACTTTTTAGTAGTAAATTATCAGTGCTGGACTGAGCAGCTTCATGCAAGGAGTCACAACTGCACTTGGCACATTACCAAGGGGCACCAAGAATGTGCCTGATGTTGGCAGAAAACAGCCCAAGGTCCAGCACCCCCAAGGGCACTCTGACAAGCAGGTTGTCTTGAGTGGGTGGTGTTTGTTGCTGTCTTTGGAGGTGCACAGGGGATTAAGCTTTACAGTAATATGTGAAATGTGCTGCTGCCATGAGGTAAAACCCTTTGCTTCTGTTCTGAAGGGTCATCACCTGAAAGCTCCATATTCCTGAGGTATCTCAGTTTTACCCAAGAAAATGGAAAAAGAGTGCTAAGAAAGAGTATTGTGAACTGGAGCTTTTCAGAAGGGAGTGCTGCAAATCCCATTCCTAGATGGATATAAAAGATGCAATAAGAAGGATTTAAGAAAGCAGCTTTTTGTCAGAGACCTTTGAATGTCCAATGGTATTTACCAGCATCATGTTCTGAGTAGTTTCCTTACAGAAAAAAGGAAAAGAAACAACTTTTGATTAATGTTGTTTTTCTTAGCCACAAGGAACTCGATATAATGGCCAAGTGCCAGGATTCTGTTTTGACCTTAACTGAAAATATCTTTCTAAAAGTCCCTTGGAACTACAGAGTAATAAAAATAATCTTTGTCCTGAAGCTGGAGAGAAAGAGTGGATGTGAATGAAAATCCTTTCCGAGCAGAAACATGCGAGCTGCTCTGAATGCTAACGGTGGTTTGTGCAGCACTCTCAGGTGGTTTCCCCTCTCACAGAACCTGAAGCGGGTGGCTGAGGTGTGGATGGACGAATATGCAGAGTACATTTACCAGCGCAGACCCGAGTACCGGCACCTCTCGGCGGGCGACGTCGCCGCTCAGAAGGAGCTTCGCAACAACCTCAACTGCAAAAGCTTCAAGTGGTTCATGAACGAGGTCGCCTGGGACCTGCCAAAGTTCTACCCACCAGTGGAGCCTCCAGCAGCTGCCTGGGGAGAGGCAAGTTTGTGCTCTGATATCTGCAGTGGGCAGATATCGGCTGTGGCTTGGGTTTTTTAAGGCTGCCCCTGTGCCTCGGTTGCTGTGGGTAAGGTGTGAGTGAGTGTTTAAAGATCTGCTTGCTGTTTCAAAACCCAGAACTCCTCTACCATGGCCTGATCAAAGCAGGCAGTTGGGCAGGCAGCTGCTTCTATTAGTGCACAGCTCCAACAAGAATAGAGACTTGGCTTGTTCTGCATGTTGTATATTTAGTAGAAAGCAGAATATGCCAGAGGGAAGACTAGGGAGAGGCAGCAGCTGAGCAATAGTGAAATCTTACATTTCCAAAGAGCTTCACAACTGTGTTGAGCTACTCCTGTCCTTAGCTCTCTCATGTGAAAGGCAGGAAAACCATCCCTATTTTTGAAGGTCAGCTGTGTTCTGGGAATAGAGTCACCCCAGGAGTGAGGCTGTGAATTGTTACACACAACTCTCATGGCTGAGTGTTTTGGGTCACTTAAAGAATCACTGGCAAAGGTGTTGGCAAAAGCAGGTATAATATAAAAGTGAAAGCATAACAAAGCTTATTGGTAAGGTTCACTCTACTACTTTCTAGAGGGTTAAAGCACACAGAGAAAAAGCAAAATAAAATCTAAAATCAATCAATCTAAAATGGAAATCAACCAAAAATTACCTGTGTGAAGACTGGAGATGGAAAAGGATAAGGATAAAAAAGAAGCTTAAGTTAAACAATTCAACAAAAATTCATGTGGAACTTACTATAGCACAAGAGTAACCCACAAATCTAAAACACTTGAGAATCCAGAAGAGTAACATTCACTGTACATTTGCTATAGCATATTCACACTGGCACAGACTTAAGGGAGGATGTACAAGGTATAGACCTGTGAAAAAGAACACCACCAGACAGCCCAGCCCACAGTGGGCTCTGCAATCCTGTCACTGCTAGGTTTTGTGTGCTGGAGGTACAGCTGGGTCCTGTTTTGAGTTCTGTGCTTTCTTCCAGCTGTTACTGGCCCCTCCAGACTCACAGTTAAGAGAGAAATCTTTAACTTCATACAAATACTGCTGCAGTTTGAGGCAATTTGAGCCTTCTTTCCTGGTAGGAGTGGGCGATTCAGTGTGTAATTAACTATTTCAGATACGCAGTGTGGGAACTGGATTGTGTGTGGATACTAAGCATGGAGCCCTGGGATCCCCACTGAGGCTGGAAAACTGTGTGAAGGACAGAGGAGAGGCAGCATGGAACAACGTGCAGGTAACAATCTGATAAATCATCAGCCCCTAAATCTGGGGAGGGAGAGGTTCCAAGGACCAATGTTGAAGAAATACCATTTAGAGCTGTCAGGTGCACCCCAAGGCTTGCATGCTGATTGTACTTTGGTATAGGATGTGGCTTGTGCTCGTGGCACAGGGGGGTCTGGAGTGTGGCACACTGTGCAGAGCTTTTACCTCTGCTTTGAAGTTCTCAGAGGGAACAAAAGAAATGACAAGAAAACAGTGTGCCAAAACAATAAACCAGTAACAAGGCAGCTGTAATATGTAACAAAGTGAATATTAACTTCAAAGGTTGTGCTGAAAGAAGTGATAGAGGAGCATCATGCATATTAATGAGCCTGCAGGAGCATTCAATAACTGTTCACTATCATCCTCCTGACAGGAGGCAAATGCATTATAAACACCCAACCAATGCTGGAGAGATGAAACCAGCCAGGTTATAGATTCACCCTCTCAACATATGAGGTGCCAGAAACGACAGCTTTATTGTAACAGAAGGGAGGAAAATATTAGTTTGTCTAAACTGTAGCAGCTGAGCTGAGAAAGGATCAAGAAAACAATGCCTGTTACAGAGCCATGCATAACTCTTCAGGGAATGGCTTCTGTAGTAGGAGACAGAGGGTTGTTGCATATCAATTTGATGCGTGAAAAATAGAAACAAAACCAATTTACTCAGGCACAGTCCAAAACTAAGCCTCTGTTGTGTCAGGAGGATCTTGAGAATTAGTTTTGGCTTATGTATGGGAAGAGAATGCAGTTTGAACTTCTGAGTAGCATTGAGCCTAAATGATTGTGGTAATTTCTCTCTCAAGAGGGATTTAAAAGACAGCCAAGAACAAAGTAGTTTCTTTGTGCAAAAGTTTTTGGCCACACTGCTTCAAATAGCAGCACCCTGATCATTACTTTCTGACTGCCCCATGAGAGATCTCTGAGTAGAACTATTCCTCCAGCTGACTCCAAAGGAGCCTCCTTAGGGACTGAAAGGGAGGTGTGCTGGCTGGCAGCCCTGCAGAACATGGGCTAGTGCTGCCCTTTCATCGGGGCACTGCATTGCCAGGCACAGGCTGTGCTCAGTTACTGCAGTTCAAACTCTTCCTCTGCTCTGTCAAGTCCCTCCTTCATTTCACCTGAAAGTGCTGAAAGTTCATTGCAGGGTCAGTAGAAGGGAGCATCAGGAAGCAACACCCAAGTGTTTGCCTTTCCTGCACTCCTGTGGGCGGGGTGGGAAGCTGTGGCTCTTGGTCTCTTGTCCCAGGAGTGTGGGACAGTTTCTCAAGGTGACTGCAGGCTGCCTGTGCAGACTCTGGTGTTCACTGCCAGTGGTAACTCTGAGCTGCTGGCTTTTTTGCTGGCTGGGAAGGGCTGTAATTGGTCAGCTGCTCACTTAATCCTTGATGTATGTCTGCATTGCAGAGACATCCAGGGCTGCTCTAGTGCCCAGGCTGACCAGCATGGCTGGCTGCAGCAGCACAATCTTGCTTCACATGCTGTGTGACAGCTGGTGCAGAGTGCCCTGGTCGGCAGTCCCTGTCCCCAGAGGCAGGAGGAGTTTTTCCTCTAGAAGATACTGGCCTTTCCTTGAAGCCATCCCCACCCTGTGGGCACAGGGAGCAGCATTCTGCCAGTCAAAGTATCATGCCCAGTACCATTGTGAGGGTCCTGTTTGTCCTGGCAGGTGTTCACCTTCAGCTGGAGAGAGGACATCCGTCCAGGGGACCCTCAGCATACCAAGAAGTTCTGTTTTGATGCCATTTCCCACAGCAGCCCTGTGACCCTCTATGACTGTCATGGAATGAAGGGGAATCAGCTCTGGAGATACCGAAAAGTGAGTCTGTGTGTGGGTCTGTGTGAATCTGTGTGTGTGGGCGTATTCTCGTCTAAGGTGTCAAACTGCCTGAGGTGCTTACGTTTCCTGAAAATGTCACCACTCTTGTTTTATTCCTTCTCTTCATGTAGCTGTAGTAAGAGAATCTGCAGACAGCCTGTTGTTACTGTACCATTGATTAAAAAGAGGTGACTCCCCTGTTCCACTGGTTAGAAAGGTGAGGACCCCAGGGCTCCTGAGCAGAGGACACTCTCTGTGCAGTGTCCCCACAGCTGACAGTGAGTGTTTGCAAAGAGATGTTCTGAGAGTTGGTTTGTTCTGAGCGCTGGAATGTCCTGCCAAAAGTAGATAAGGATTTATTCATCCTCTGACTAAGCAATGCTATTGTGGGCCACAGGTAAGTAAATTCTTGTCTAAATGCCCTGTCCTTGTCGTTGCAATCTGCTGGCACTGTGCCCGGGAGGGATGCAGCAGAATCCCAGCCTGGAGAGCCCCTGGGAAGATTTAGAGAGTCCCAGTGCAGGTGCAAGGATTGGGCTGCATTCTGTTGGGATGGGTGGGAATGAACACAGACACTCACCAACCAGTTAAATGTGGAACAACTTCAGATACACCCAAGTGACATAATAGCTCGCCTCAGTGGTTAAGACTTCTTCCTGTTGGTTTTAAAACAACTTTTCTTCTCCACGTAAGCAACCTCACATCACATTTCTCTCCTCCAGGACAAGACCCTGTACCACCCAGTCAGCAGCAGCTGTATGGACTGCAGTGAGAGTGATCGAAAGATCTTTATGAATAGCTGCAATCCTTCATCTCCAACACAGCAGTGGATATTTGAACACACAAACTCAACCATCTTGGAAAAATTTAACAGAAACCTTGATCTTTAAAAGACTGAGAGAAAATATATCTATATTTTACAATTATAGTTTTTACTGGGGAGGGTTACAAAGAAATTTTTTTAATACTTTTTTTTAAACACTTCATGAAGGTAAAAGGGAGAATCTCAGGAGAAGGTTAACTAGCAGGCCAGTCTTTATTGTGAAGATGCTGCATCCTTCTCTTCTGGAGATGGTGGAATTTTAAAGGCTTTGCCAGAGCCACTTCTGTGCTGAGACTGAACAGAAACTCTGTTTTTAGAGGAGTCTGAATGTGTTTCAAATGGCGCTTTTTTTTTTTTTTTTCCTTTTTTTTGTTTTATTTCCCACTGGGGTCTGGTGTTAAATGATTTTGTTATCCAGGACCCTGCAGGACTTTTTGTAGCTGCTATACCACCCACTGAAGCGTTCCCACGTAGGTGCTTTATCTTCCAAACTCCATATAAGTAAAATATTGAAGACAAGATTTAAGCCTCCAATCAAAAAAAAAAATTGTAAAATAATGAAATTAGTATTTTTTTGCCCTGAACTGAATATATTTCAAACAGGTTGAGTATTATTACTTTCCAAATCATAGCTCTGATGAAGGAATGAGCTCTAGTGGAAGTGCAGCCAAGTGTTGGGAATATGGCTGTTGTTATTAGCCATGAGGAATCTGGGTTTCTGGTCCATTCACTTTGCAGTCAGTTTGTCACTCACTGTTGAATCTTCAAGGTGAAAAATTAGCAGAGGGTTTTTAAATAATCACAGTTTTTACAGGTGAAGACTTTATGCTGAGAGCCTTTGGATATCAGGTTGCAAATTTGCCTCTTATAACCTTTTTAGCACAGACATCTCCAGGATTTCTCAGAGTTAAATCTACTGCGTGAAGACAATTTCCATTCTTCCTTTAAAGGTTTGAAGGCTAAGTTAATTTGCAGTTGGTGTGAGCAGATTAATTCAGGATAATTAAGTCAGGGCTGAGATTAGCCATTGGTCTTTATCCATTTGTTCATCAGTCTGTAGTTTCTTGAGTCTTGTGGTCAGTGGTGTTCTAGCCTTGTGGAAACGTGATGTTAATCTCTCCTCATTTCCCAGCACCCACAGCACTGTACAGTTTACTGTGACTGGAAATCTGTTTACTTTAGCAGAGATGTGGGACTGATGGACCCATTTTCCTGGTACCCTCTCCCTTGTGCAGTGAGTGAGCAGTGCAAGGTGTTACCCCTTCTGGTTTGGCTGTGGGATCTGCCAGACAGTGAACCAGGGTTGTCTCACCCCAGGAGCTGGAATGGACTGACACTAAAGAATGAATGGAGGGCCATTGGTTCAAGTCTATCCAAAGCAAGTATTTTTAAAAAATCTGGTTTAAAATGAAGTTGTTGCAAAAACACATTTTACGAGTTCCCCTGACTTAGTCTTGTACTGAAGGGAGCAGTGGCATTTTCTGGTAAAAGCTGTGAATGATGATGCAGTGAACAGATGCTGTGTAAATTAGTAAACAGGATTCCTTTGCCAGGAATTGCCCAGCTCCTTGGTTTGTCTAGCTGCCCATGCAGGGGTGTTGCAAGAGTAGGTAGGATGTAGGCATCTCTGGGGTGATGGGGATGGGACCCCTGTGGGATACTTGATGAGCATGGTTAGTACATTGCCTCTCCTCAGAAGGGCAGGGAAGCTCAGATGCTTCCATGGTGTCCCAAAACAAGCAGGATGGCTCCCTCTCTAGAGCTCCAGAAGCAAGAAGTCCTTTTGTTGCCAGTTGTAGGGTTGTGTCCCATGTTTCAGATGTGTTGGAGGCCATGTAGTGCTGTGCCTGGCAGCTGGGAGCAAACAAGGACACAGCTGTCTGCCCCCTAAACTCTCCAGTCTGATGTATTGAGTAGGAGGCTCAGAATCGTTTCCACCTCTCTCATTCACACAGCTGGGCCATGTCTGACCTTTTCTGCCAACTTAGCTGATCCATGCAGTCATGGAGAACAGGAAACATGGGCACTGCATTGCAGCTGGGACCTGGCTTCCCAAATGCTGTAGTCTAATATTTTGGGCGTGATGAAAGAAAGAATAGCCTTAGACTTCCTTCTTGACAGTTCTGCAGCAGTACTGGATGGAAGTGAGACGAGCATCAAGTAGAGTTGACATCTTGTTCTCAGTTACTACAGTATGTCTGTCATTAGGATCTCTTTGCATTTCTGTGGGAGACAGAGTCACCTTCCAGCACTTTGTGTCTAGCTGCTGCTTTCCTTAAGTTATTAATGCTCTCATTAGCTGAGTAGTGCTGACTGTGGAGCCACTAGATGGCCTGACTAGATGTCTTTATGAATGTTTTAATGCCTGTGGAACAAGAAGCTGTTTGTCCATGAACAGTGCTAGTTTTTTATAACTGGGACACAATCAGCATATTCTATAAATGGACTGTAGGTTGTTCTGCTTGCAGGTTGCAGCTTTGTGTGTCTTAGTTTTCTAATGAGAGGATTAGCTTCTGTTTCCAAACTGCATGGCTTGCTTTGTACTTGGGCTCACCTTGTGAAGGGAGCCCTCGCTTAGCTCACTGGATTCTTGCTTCAGAGAGAGCTGCAGCAATGAACAGGTCTTTTACCACTTGGTGATCTTAATTTGGAGAGAAAGGTCAGCTCTTAGCGGCTTGCACCAACAGATTAGGCAATAGTTGAGGCAATTCCTCTGTGACAACCCACCACCAGTACACAAACCAGAGATTTAGTGTCAGTGGTTGTACCAGGTCCATCTCAGTGTGGTTGATCTCTTTTCTGAAGGTTTGGGATCTGAGTGTGGTAAGAGCCTCACAAATTCTGTACACTTCTCACTATCTCACTGGGCTTTCAGCTATTAATTATTTGCATCAGTTATACTCTTCAGTACCCTAGAGGCTTTGTTGACTAATGCAAAGACTTAATATAACCAGCCATCCACTGACTGAGAAATATAAGCTGTATTTTATCATCTGCATCTTTAACTGAGCCTTTGCTGGGCAATCTGGTTAATTATTCCAATTACTTTTGGTTATTTGTAAGCAAAATCACTAAAGCATGAATACATAATCAAATCTTCACATCTGCATGCAAGTCAAGACTGGAGATTAAATACTGGTGATTATCTAATGCCAAATACATGTTTTCATATTTTTTCCCCAAAAGTATTGAAATACCCTTCTCTCTGTGGCTGCATAAGTTTTTGCCGCTTTTAAGTATCAGAATCCCAGACAACAGGGTGTGTGTTATGTTGCATAAAAATACTTTGATTTGCTCTTGAAGCTGTTGTTGATCTATACTGGTGCTAATCTCTAAGGCCTGCAGACAGTAAATAGGTTTGAGGCTCTCATGTGTGCAAGGTGTCTTTTCTCATGCCTAGGAAATTAATTTTCTTTTTCAAACCACAATGGAAGAAAGTGAGCCTTCCTGAAAGGAGAATACAGCATCATTAAAATAAAGATGTGCCTTTTAAAATGTAAATGTACAGCAAATGCTTAAACTTGAACCATTCCCTAGTGCCTTGCTGGACAAGAGAGGAGAGGGGAAGGGGTTGGGGGATAAGGAAGTAAGAGAAAGAAGGCTTGACTCCTGCAGTGTCTGTGTGTGGGTTTGTTTGGTTTTTTTAAACGTCTAATTTTCAGTGCAAAATTTGCGTGAACGACAGTAATTCAGAAGCTTTTGAGTTCCCTCCGTTAAATCGATATCGTTAATGACTCTGGGGAGGTTTGTCACTCCTAATAAGAAGACTTAGGAGGGTTGGCAGCTTCCTCTGGGTGTGCTGTAACAGCTGAAGCTGTACTGGAAGATGTCTTGGTTAGCTGCTGGATATTTCACCTCATGGTGAAAGCTCATGATTTCACTGGCATGCGAGATCCTGCATTTTATTTTCTAAGTGTGCAAATCACAAATAGTCCCAAAAGCATATAAAATCTGTAGCAGAAGTGTCTTTCAGAAGAAGTTGATTCCTTCCATCACTGGGAAACTTTTTCAAGAGTGTATTAAAATCTCTAATACAGAAGTAGCAAGAAAGCGATTTCTCAGCCTGTTTTTCCTCATGTTTGGTTTTACAGCAGTCTGTGCACAGGGCTTTGCTTTCCTTTACTACTGGAGTGTTCCAGTCAGCAAACTTTCCTTCTCCCTGAGATCAGTGACCTGAGAGTCAAACAGGCACCACCAGCATTGCAGGAGCACAGTGCTCTGAGGCTGCTGCAGGGCTGTGACAGCACCCAGGGGAGACATCTCCTAATAGACAGATTGGGGAATCATGGAACTGCCAGGTGAAAAGGGAGAAGATTTTATTCTAAATTGTCTTTGAAGATACAGACAGAGACTTGAATTGATTGGAGAGAACAGCCAGCCTCTGGCAGTTAGTCTGTCATGCTTACAGTCAAAAGAGCCCTGGTAAAACCATGTGTGAAGCAGCCCAAGCGATGCACGTGTACCTTGCATCCCGTATCCACTTCCAGCTGCTGGGGATCATGGATTCACTGGGTGCTTTCACAGGATGCACAGCAAAGGGAAGCTGTCTTGTGAGTCAGGAGCACTGGGTCCTGCTCCCCAGCTGCCATGGCCTGGTGCTTGTGAAAAGTCTGTGTGATGTGACTTCTCAGCTTGTGCAGAATTCACCTTCAAGTGCTTTATTTTCTGACCTAATGAGTGTTGAGTCCAGATTTTAAAACAAGCTGCAAATCCTCACCTGGTTCAAGTGGAGGGAGATGCAGTGGGTGGAGAATGGGAAATGAGATCTGAAATTGCCATCAGCATTCAACACAGACTTGCTGATTCATTTAATATTCCTTATTAACCAGTCAGATTGATTTATTCACATTATACATTTGAAGTGTAACCAAAATAAGCTCACCTCGTGCTCTGATTTCTACTTTGTAGTGCCATGCTTTAGCTTGGAGAATCTGTATAGAACTAGACAGTGATAGATCCTGGAAACCCTAATAAAAAGCCTGTGTCTGGTTTTGACTCTGCCTCTGCTAGCTGAGTACACTCCTTAGCTGACTGCATTTGAGCTTTCTTGCTGCTTCTCTATGACCCAAAAGACTTCAATGATTCCAGCAGTTGTGAGTGATTTGGGAGTTTTGTATAAAGCCCCTGGATCTATGTGGTTTTAAATATACTAGTTCAGCTCAAGGAGAAAAGTCTTAATCCCAGGTAGTGAGCAAACAAATGTGAACTTCAACCACAAAACAAGATAAAAACTGATCAAGCTAACAGCCTGAAACCTTAGCCCTTATGATAACAGCAACAAATAGCTTTAGCCTCTAGGGTGGAGAAGGGAATTGGTTTCAAAATGCATTCTCTAGGATCTCGGTGATTAGGTCTAAGTTTGTCTGTACCTTGTACTGCATGCATTTTCTCTGTAAAACTGGATGGTGCCTCTTGAATCAGTGTGTATTTATTTTGTGTGTATTAGGACCAACAGCCTAATATCTGGGGGTGGTAAAGGACTTGTAGCACTTTAATGTAGTAGCTTTCATAAATTGGGAATCATTGATAGAATGCCTAGTGTTTTTAAAGTTGAATGGACTTCCTTTTATAATATATTTAAAATAAATTTTTAATGTGTTTTCTGAAAACTGTGTACAAAGACGTGACTGTCCCCGCCTGTTTTGCTCCATTGATTGATTTCTCTTCTGCTTGTGAGAATAAGCTCAGCTGCCCTGGTGTGGTGTTTCCCCAGCACAGGTTTCCTGTCACTCCATGCCCAGTGGTGCAGAACTGAAGGAACCATGGCTATAGTGGATGACCTGTACCCAGGTAGGACACCCCTGGGGGGCAGCAGCCATGGACTGTCCTTGGTAGGGCAAACCGGGAAGCGCAGAGGAATGGAGAAAAAACAGCTGTGACTCTTCTTTCTCTGCCTCTTTGCCTTGGGAGCCACTGCTGGGAGATCCATCCCACCCCTTGGTTTGCAGGGGAGGGTTTTAACAGCTCACAGCCTTGTTTGTGTTCTGATCTCCATGTGGGGAGAATAGACTCGGCTCAGCCCAAAACAACAGAAGTGTATCAGCATTGCTCACGTTCCCACTAGGACCCTCAGTGCTTCCTACTGTCACCACTTCATTTCTTCAGTGGCTTTCTCAATACTCTTTTTTACTTAGCTCCATTGGGTGAAAAAGAGTGGGGGGAAAATGGATGGGAGACAATGAAATGTGTGAAAATCTGTGTGTGGGAAAAGGAGCCTTTCTGGAGGGACCAGCAAGGCATGATCCCCAGGGAAGACTGTACTGTGATTCTTGGCCACGGGAACATTGCCCAGGGTAAGTATGTGCCAAAAGCTGTGACAATTTAAGCATTTCAGCAGGTTCAATATGTGCCACCCTAGAAAAGTGCTGAGGAGAGTGGGAGTCTGGGGGAAGGTGCCAGAGCAGTGTTTTCATTGGCCTCCCCAAGGTACTGTGGAAGGAAATGGTCTGATTTCTGGTGATGAAAAGTTTAAAAAAACGTTCTTCCCAGGACACCTCAAGCAGCACACACCGTTGGGAGAGAAGTATTTCTGTCCTGAGCCCCCTGAATGGCTCCATTAAAATAGTAAGTTCCAGATGACAGCTACACCACCGACTTATCTTCAGAGGGTATTGCTGCTCCAGGTGAGATTTACAGGCCTGCACAGGCTCCTCTAATTTGATTAGAGGCTGACTGGGATGGCCAAGCTATTACTGCTTCAGAGGCACTAAAGCTGCCTGGGTACTGATGGGTTTATGAAACATTGTTTCTCACTTCATTGCAGCTCCCACAAAGAATTATTGGATCAGGTTAGTGATAGATACCTAATAAAGAATGTCTCTATGAGGCAGTTTATTTTGCAGCAAGCCTGTTCCAGACTAGCAGACTGTGAAATCTGGAGGTTCCCATGAGGATAAATATGCTGAAATAAACTGCAATTATAAAAACACTTCCATGCTTTTTTATTATTATTTTGAAAAACTAAAAAAAGGTGTCATCGTGTTAGCCTGAGCGGGAGGTAATTAGCATTGAATTAGCAAACAGACAGTGACAAAAGCTGGGTTTTTCCTTCTAGTGAGCATTGCAAAAGGACTTAAAACCTTTTAAGTCTGCAGGGATGAGAGGTTGCAGCCCAAGATGAAATACAATCTGATGGTCAGTATCAACCTGTTCTGACACTTACGGTGCCTGTTTCTTCCTAAAACAGAGTCTGGGAGCACCTGCACAATCTCCTCCTCAAGGGGACAGGAAGAAGTTCTGCTTGTTAGGGCCATGTTCCTTCCCTTTTATCTCCTTGCTTGCTGTCATTATCATCTGTCCCTACAGTCTGTGGTTTTGGCTTCCTGAGTGTCAAAGATAATCCTTCTGCACGATTTCCTCAGCCAGCCATTGGATTTTTATTGGTAATGTTAAGATAAAGCCAGAAAGCTTGTTATCAGCAGCTCTGAGATCTCTGTCAGCCTCTTGGTGTTTTCCCTTTTCCCAAAACAAGGGCATATCTGGATGGCTTTGCCAGGAGGGTATTACTTCAGGCAGGCAGATTGCAATCAGTTTGGCCTGGGGCTTTCATAAGCCGTAGTGTTTTACTATTTAAAAATCTCTTTGCTAACTGCTTGTTTGGTCTGTGGTTAAAGTCATTAGTTTCCACCAGCTTCCCGTGAGAACGGCCGGCTCCGGGGAGCGTGTCCCCAGGAGGGTGCACTGTGGTTCTCTGCTGGTCACATGCACAAACAGAATTTACTAATTGCCCGAGGGCACCCGCACTAAAAACCGAGACAAGAGGCGGAGCTGTTGGAGGAGTATTAAGTCTCTTCCCTCCAGATTTATTCTGAGGCTTGTTTGGTATTGTAAGGAGTGCTTGGAAAATACAGATTTTGGATTTTCTCAGTTGTCTTGTGCAGAGCATGCAGAACTGGTTGCCAATGTTACTGTGGAGCAGCTTGAGTCGATGACCAAGGGCTTTAACGAGTCTCTTTCTTGCGAAGGTATTTTGTGTGATTCAGCACAGTTCACCCAGTGCTCATGCACATGATTCCATGTGCAGGATTTCAGGCTTTGAAGTCATTTTAGTCTACAGAACCTTTCTTCTGTCTGAGCAGAAAGTCCTTTCTTCAGGAAGATGAAATCCCTTTCCTTTTAGAGCTGCTCAGAAACCTCTGACAACAGTGTTTGCAGTCTGGCATTACAGAAGTCACAGCATTTCCAGAAGTTACATCTTTTTTCACAGATCAGCAGGAATTTAATTCTTTGCTTCCCCCCCCCCACCCCCTACTTTGCCTCCTCCTTTTTTCTCCCCTTTTTTTCTTTTTGGGGAGATTTGCGGGTTGGGGTGAGTTTTTCTGTTGTTTTTTTTCTCAGGGTTCTTTTTGGGTTTTGGTTTTTCTTGTCCCGAAGATGAAAAATGCAAAGCTTAAAGTCACACTGCTTTGAGAAACACTTCTCCGGGTCCCATCTTCTCACTGTCCCTGCTTTATGATTAGAGAAGGAAAATTAAAGAAAAAAAAAGAAATTTTATATTTCTTACAAAAACATTTCTTTTCAGCCAGGAACTCCAGCCTAGGTGACAACCCAAGAACAGGCATTTGTGGCTGTGCCGCCCCAAGTTTTATACGAGGGCCGAGTGGGAGGCGCAGCCTCAGGTCAGTTACGGGTTCAGTTCTGTCACAGGAGCGGTGCCGGTGCAGCTGCGGGCGGCGGGAGGAGCCCGCGGTCCCGCGGCTGCTTGCGGGTGTCCCGTGCGCGTCTCGGCAGCAGGGGAAGGCCGAAGGCCGGCGGGCCGGAGCGCCTCCCCCCTCCTCCGGGCGGTTCCGGCCCGGCACCTGCTGAGCAGCGCCGGGGGCAGCCGGGTCCCCTCAGGGTCCGGGCGGCCGGGGGGGGCCGAGCCGCCGCTCCCTCCGCGCGCCCCTCACGGCGACCTTCCGGCTGCGGGGGCCGGGCCGTGGCGGCGGACGGACAGCTCCTCCGGCCAATCGGCGCTCGGAGCGGCGCGGGGCGCCCCGCCCCTCCAGCCGCGCGGCCCAATCAGAGCCACGCTTGCGAAGCGGGGGGCGGGACTTCCGCGGCCGGGGAGGCGGTTTTGTGTGTGCGAGCGCTGCGCGGTCCCGGCTCCCCGCGGGCGGCGGCGCTTGGGGGGCCCGGCCCGACCCCGCGGGCAGCGCTTGGCGGCGGCGGCGGAGGGGGGGGGTCCCCTCTCCTGCCGTAGTGGGGGGCCCCCGCAGGGGCGGCGGGGTCCCCCCGAGGGCGCGGTAGTACCGGCGGCTCGTCCCCCGGTTGGTCCCCCCGTTGTCGGCTCCGCGCGCGGGGTGAGGGGCGGGCAGGTGGGCGATGAATGGGTTCAGCACCGAGGAGGACAGCCGGGATGGGCCGCCCGCCACCCCCTTTTACGGCCAGAGCTGCTGCCTCATCGACGACGGGGACCGCTGCGTGCGCCCCGCCGGCAACGCGTCCTTCAGCAAGAGGATCCAGAAGAGCATCTCGCAGAAGAAGCTGAAGCTGGACATCGACAAAAGTGTGAGTGCGGCCTCGGCCGGGCCTGCCAGGCTCCGCCAAGCCCCCCGGAGGGGCGGCCGGGCCGGCCCTAGCCGCCACCGCACTGCGGTGCCTCCGGGGAGATGCGGATCCGCCCGGCGAGTTGAGCTCCCGGGCGGCCGCGGGGTTTCGCGCCGGCCCTGCGGGCTGGGACTGCGGGGTGCGGGGCTGTGTGCGGCACACACGGCGCCTCCGGACCGCGTTTACCCGTCCTCAGCCTGACAGCGCTCGGGAAGGAAAGGGAAGGACGTGCCTGGGTGGACCCGGCTGTTCCCCGGGTGCAGAGCCGGCTTTTCCCCGTGGCACTGCCCGCCTGCTGAAGCGTAATGTAGCTAAAGCGCTAAACCCCGCGTTTGGGAGGCAGGCGGTGTGCAGGGAAGCAAAGGAGCGAGCTGTCAATGCTTCGGAGGCAGGAGTGCTGTTCCCATTGCGGTTTCAGGTTGGAAAGGCTGGTTACTGTCAGGTGAAAACAGCGCTGTGGTTGCTGCTTCAGTCAGGCGGCACTGACGTTACTTTAATCGGTAGGAATTGGTGTTGTAGTGGAGCAGGTTAAAAACCGAGCTGGCAGTGAGATGTGCTGCCTCTTCAGCAGGTCTTATTCGCACACAGAACAGCCCGGTTGGCTGCCTAATGACATTAAGTGGCAGTTGTCAGCTCGAGATAGAAACGAGTTATTTGCCCAGCAGAGAAATAGGCAGAGCAGATCGCAGAAGGAATTTCTCCGTTTCTCAGAAGTGGCTTCGTTAACGGAATTCAGCTCTGCACGCTTTTCTCGCCTGCTCTTTAAAGATCACAACCACTGAAAACAAAGCAAAAGCAAAAAAAAAAAAAAAAAAAAAAAAAAAAAAAAAAAAAAAAAAAAAAAAAAAGGTGAAGTTTTGAGTCAGTCAGTTTGGCAGCTCCCCCAGTTGGTTGGGTCCCTTCTGCACAGCCAAAATGCATCGTGTCACGGGAAAAGTGACTCAGTTTGAAACATATTCTTAAAAAATAGAGTATTTCTCTCAGTTGTGGTTCTCAGCAGATTTGTCTAGTGGCGTAGTAATTTCTTGCATTTTAGAAATGAGTCTTTGTTGACAGATGCCAGGCTTTAGAAGCAGAAAGGGGAAGTCAGACTAATGCAGTCAGAACAAAGGGAAAGTGTAAAGCAGGCTACATGGAGTGATTTTGGATGTAGGGCGCCTGTGTTATCTGAAGATACTTTGCCTTATAGATACCAAATAATTTTGATCATTCGAAATGCTTTGTTTTGCTAACTCTAGTGATATAGTATTTATTAAAAGAAAGGTTCCATGGCTGAACAAGCAATAGGAAGGAGGCTATTCTGCATTTGGTTTGTTTGTTTTAATTGAGGTGATCAGCCTAAGTTTTATTTGGTCAAGGTTTTGAAACACTTGCCATAATAAACCTCTGTACTATTCAAGCCAGAAAGTTCACTAGAGTGGAATAAAATACTACATTTTTTGGTAGTTACTTGCTAGTAAGTCCTGAAATAAATGCACTTCCTTCAGACAATCACCCATGTTTTTCCTGACATATGATTGCAGCCATTAAAAAGAGATATATTATCTGCAGAGGTTCAAGTTCAGCTGGAGCTTGAGTTGTTTTCTTTGCCTTTAGTCTTTGTAAGGTAAGTTATCTCTGAATAAGGAGTGTGATATCAGGGCTAGGATTTAAGATTAGAAATGCCTTGATGTCAGTCAGTCACGTCAGTCTTGAGTGATGCACCTGACACTGGTGTCTAAGTGGCTGCTGTTGGATGCTGTTTCACAGTATCTTTTTTGATTGCTTTTTCACCACTTGTGATTCTCAGGTGAGACATCTGTACATTTGTGATTTTCACAAGAACTTCATTCAAAGTGTTCGGAACAAAAGGAAGAGGAAGACGAGCGATGATGGGGGTGACTCTCCTGAGCATGACACAGATGTTCCAGAGGTTTGTGGGCTGCTTTACTAGTTCTTAGCATGTTGCAGTTTCACTTGGATGTTCTCAAATATCAGAAAATATTTCTATTTTAAATTGCAAAGCCATTAAAGCTGCTGTGGAGTTACTTTCACTTTCCAGGAATAGTTTTTTCTAACATGTGGTGTCCTAATTTTCTTCATTCCCGTATGAGTTCTTTGCCCATGTAAAGTTTTCTATAAAAAGAGGTGTGATAAGGTAACTGCACAGCTTCATGTTTGTACAGTTAAAATTGCATTTGATCCTAGTTTTTTAAGGCTAAAAGTAAGTTATTTTTGGTGGTGTCTGGTGCCCCAATATAATTCTTTGTTACTTAGCGTGCATCATTTTGCAAATACACTACAGAATTCAATAGGTCACTCTCTTTGACTGTGTATTTGATACTCAGGGATACTGAGCTGCTCCAGATATTTGCATATATGGTATTTTTTAACACTATTTAAAACTACCTTTAAATAGTTTGCGACACATTTTTATTTTCAGGAGATAGGCCTGGGGGAAGCTTTCTGTGGTAGAATAATCCTTTCTCTGTGCCACTGCGTGCTGCACTTGCTTCAGTGATGTTTCTGGTGCTGTTGACATGGCAAAAGTTGTGCAGAGGTGATGTTCAGAGAAGCAGAGCGTGGCCACGTCAGCAGAGCCCTCTGCTGGAAATGCCAACCTCATTGGCAAGAAGCCTTTTATTTCTGAAAGAAAAAAAAAAAAAGCCACCACGAGTCATTTTGCCAGCAAAGCTATGTCTTGGTGCAGAGCTGGTGCACACACCTCCTATGTGGAGGTGTTGAAAGAGTAGCAAGTTTTTGATACGGGTTTGTTTTTTGTTTTTTTTTTTTAAGATAACCTGACCTTTTGTTATCACTGTTCATGTTTTCATTCTGCAAGTTTCCATCAAAACTTTCCTGTTCAAGCTTTGCAGTAGTTGCCAGGGTGATTGCTGAAGACCCAGTTGGCATCTAAAAATATTGGTGCTGTAGAGCACAGAGAGTATTTGGTGACTGAAACCTGACAGATGCACGTCACCCAGCTGAACAGGGAACTCTGCACCATGTCAGTTTTAATGTCGTTTCCCTCTCAGTTTTCAGCAGAGATTCCTTTGTCTTTGAAACTTGGCATTTCCGACATGATTTTCATCTTCCCTGCTGTAACCTCGCCACCACCCCCTTTGCTTTTAAACTGTGCACTTCCTATTTAAGTATTTGAATTTCGTTTCATCTCTGTACTCTGTTTTATGTCACAAGCCATTTGTTCAATGCCTGCTAAATTGTTATTTCGTGTGTGAGCTTTTTAAACCTTGTGGGAACAAAAGGTTCCCCTTTGCTTGGAGGTTGCAGAGGTGTAATTGAGAGCAGAAATTGGCCAGCAATTCTGTTGACAGCATGTGAACCAGAACAAAAAATTCTATTTCCCTGAGGCTATTTTGGTCCTTTAGTATTAACAAATACAAAATATACTTAGGTTTGTCAGTAAGACAAGCCAGTGTGGTTCTGAAGGCAAGCAAGGAGGAGTCCTGTTGAGGAAGAAGTAGTTATTTTTAGCTACTTTTAGATAAAATAACTACTCACAGAAGCTAGAGGTAGTGCTCATGCCCTCCTTATCACTTCCAGGTTGACTTGTTCCAGCTCCAAGTGAACACCCTGCGACGTTACAAGAGACATTACAAGTTGCAGACTAGGCCTGGACTCAACAAGGCTCAGCTTGCAGAAGTAAGTGAGGACAGTGGTGGTGTTTTCTCTGTTCAAGAAAACTTTTTATCTCCTCTGTTCAATGGCACGTTTTCTAGGCACTCACACCTGTGTGAGTCACTGGAATGGACCGAGTGCGCTCTGAAAGGTTTTAGGGAATGATGCCAGCAGAAAGCTGCCAGCTTGCTTTCACCTGGGACAGGCTTGGGAGGCATGGACACTGGCTGTCGAAAGCCTGTTTTAGTAACTTGCTTGTCTCTGCTTCATTTTCCACGCTTTTCGTAGTCCCAATCTGTGCCCTTTAGGGAGCAGAAACAGGAGCCAGTTTGGGGGTGTTATCTGGGGATGCCTGCTCAGCTGAAATTCAGACTAAACCTTCTAAATCATTTCCCAAAGTGCTCCTATTAGTTTTTCTTTCTTCACAGGCACTTGAACTTGTTGGAATTGCTTATTATTAAAGCCAGCATCACTGTCCATGGATTCAGATTCTTTATTTCCCTCTCTTGTCCTGATGATTCTGTATTATAGGAGGCTTTTTTTTTAAAGGGCCTCTGCTGTTTTCTCTCCATATGGGCTACTTGTTCAGAAAGAACTCTCTGTATCTCTGTGACATTTGGGCAAGATGTGCTTGCTGTGCTTCTGCTCTGCTCTCTTTCCTGACTTGATCTGAAGCCATGCTGGGGGAAAAATCTTCTCTGAACTTGGTAGTTACTGATTAGTACTGAGGTTGATTTTGTAAGTTGTGGCTATCCTAAAACTGTCTGGTTTGCTTTTACTTTTGCTTTAAAGAACAAAAACCTGACAGACCAAAAAAGTCAGCAAGACACTGTCTTTCTCTCTTTCAAAGTCAACCAGGGAGTGAATATACAGAATATAGAGAATGTGCAATGTAGAGCATGTAGGAGTAAGTTGAATGAAGTAGGATTGGGTTGTTCCTCATTAGCAGTTCTGATTTGTCATATTTTAACTAGCCTGTTCATGTCTGTCAGCTGCCTCCTGCCTTGAAGGACTGCCTGCTTAAGGAATTTACCATGAATGTACCCAAGAGGAAAGAAAAAATCAATTACTGAGCAGGCGGAAAATAAACGGAGCCTAACTTAAAGCTGTCACACACTTCCCAGATTTTCTGTGAAGCCTCAGCAGCTTTGACTCCACTGGATCTTCATCCAGCTCCCATGCTTGAATCCCTGCTGCCTGAGGCTCTTACACTCTTCATGTTATCCCACCATAAGGGAAACTCAAGCTTTCATAATCTCCTTGGAGTGACTTCTTGCTCAGCCTGCATCAGAATCTGGTTCTAGATCTGTGTTGGGCACCAAAAAAAGTTTCTTCTATGTGAGAAGCAGATCTTGTCCAGCTCCAACATGTTTTCTAACACTCACTTTCTGAGGAAAAAGCAGCTAATCTTTCAGAGCTTATGCTACTGTCAGAGAGGGGTAGCCCTAACCAAACCCTAACCCTTCCATTGCAAATTCCCTGGTGTTCCTTTCAGTGAAAACTTAAGAGTTCAGAGGAGATTGCTTTGGATAAAATTTTGCTACACCTGGTTCACACAGCAAAGTGCTGCAGTGTTTCTGACACTCTCCTTTAAAACACAGGGGTGCAGGGAAAACCTGCTCACCAGATAATCTCAGCACAAAATGTCGCTGAGGAGAAGCTATGCTGCTTTGGCAGGAGGACATTCTGGCTTCCAAATTCCTCTTGTAGATTGGCTGCAAATCCTGCTGACATAGCAAGGCTATGCTATGTTCATACACACATTCCAGCTGTAAAGAGAGAGGGAGGTAAATGAGGACTGACAGTTGGAATTGGTGCATGTTTCACTCAAAGGATAATGCGCTCAGTGGCCATAAAATTGTTTTTGGAAAGTGTAGAGAAACCCTGTTCTGATTATTTCTAGTTTTTAATTCCAGCATGTCTCTTTACCTGTTGTCCTTCTAGACTGTCAGTCGTCATTTCAGGAATATTCCAGTGAATGAGAAGGAGACACTTGCATATTTCATCTACATGGTGAAGAACAACAAGAGCAGGCTGGACCAGAAATCAGAAGGCAGCAAGCAACTTGATTGAAGATTAACAAGGCTTGGATTAAGAGAGACCTTGAAGGAACATGTGGTATTGTGCATTTTAGGTTTATAAAAACTGTTAAAGTATATTGTAAATTTTTTTTTTTAATGCAGTGTCTGGATGACAGAAAAAAAATATAGACATTCTTATGAGGAGTATTTGAAAACATGTGCCCGGCATGTTTCCGAAGACTTCTTCCCCTCATTTCAAAGTCATATTGGAATAAAGAAATGAGGATAATGGGGAAACCAAATAAACTTGTAGAACTGTGGAGTTTGTCAACTTGGTGTTTTAAACCATTTCTGGAAATCTACATCTCAGTGCAATTCAAATCCCAGATGGAATTTTTTTCACTGAATTCAGGCTGCATCACAAAACACCATGCAGTTTGTCTTGATACAGGACTGGAAGAGCAGCAGAGATAAAATTCATTATCAAGGTGCATGGGTCAGAAGTTTGTCTGAAGCTTGCTGCTCACCTACACATGCTCTGTCTTGCCTTGAGTCAATGCTTCAAGTCCCAAACTTCTACAAATGCTCCAGCTCACCAGATCTACTCCAGTGAATGCTACTTGACCAGTCTGAAACTGATGGGGGTTTTTTGCCATTTTTTTTCCTCCCGACCCCATCCGACACAGATGCCAACCAATTCTCCGCAGTCTCTTTTCTAATTTCTTCTAAGAACTCGCTAATTAAATTTTCTGTAAGCATTTAAAAACCTCTGCATTTCTCTGAATGTGGTATTAAGGCAAACACAACCTATTTGGTGTGTCTGATCATGTTGGTAGAAGTGCTTATTTAATTGATTTATGCAGATTTCAGTGATGGTAGGTGAAACAATGGCTTGAGACATCAGTCTCTTAATTTCTGTGTCAGATCAGTATCGGTCACAAGTGACGTGCATTTTATACTGAAGCTTTAGCAGGTGTCACAAAACTGCTGTGGGGGCTCTGTTTAGTATAAAGCAGATTTGTGGGTGAGGCACCATAACCAGGGCAGTGATCTGACTGGAGCATTTCATGATACATTTCATCTCCCTTTGCCATGGGCAAGAAGCATCAAAGCATTTGCCTTTCATGAACATTACATGTGCTTTCATGGGAGCTGTGTGAGTGAGGGTGGCACACTGGTGATCCCTAACAGGGCACTGTAGGAGGAGATCACCCTGATTTTATTTAAAGCCAAGGTGTCCTTACAGATAATACAGTGATTATTTTGGCAAAAGGAGCTTTTAAAAGTGTTGGTTGTGACTGACTGTTCTCCAGTGACCTTAAATTCTCTTCAGGGGATCTCATGGTTTAAAGCACCACTCTGTTTCTTTGCTGTCCTGACCAGTGTCTCCATTCTGGTACAAGATGCCAAGACTCCACATAGAGAGGATATTCTTAACAAGCCTTAAGCAACAAAATGAACAGTAGAAAACTTCAGCTAGCATTTTGTAAGTGGCAGGTTTTATTATTTCAAAACTGGATGAAGTTTTAAGAGCTAAACACACTGGTCATGGTCCCAGCTTAGTACTGCATTGTGTTTTGTAAGGCATGAAGGGTTCACTTAGTGAAGCTCTTGTTGAAGCTCTCCCAGGGTCTCTTTAAAAATGAAGTCTCAGTTAAAAGCAAATTGTTCACATCACTCTGATCACTCTGAATTGTTTGCTAATACTCCAAAAACATGTTCAACAAATTTCAACATGTCTTAAGTCCTGTGTCATAGGCAGAAATACTCTGTTATGGTACATGTCCCATTTGTGACATCTGGGGAGTGTGATTGTTTCAGCATTTCCTTGTTCAATTCCGTATGGATTTTTAGAACATCATACAACAGAGAGGTTCAAGGAATGAGGAAGGAATGTCTTGTGTTGGTATTTCACGAATGTTTAAAAATTTCCTATTTGTGCTGGTCCTTTCCTTATTGAAAGGGTGGAATAGTTCCCACATCAGTCAACATGATTTGGGCTTCTCTCGTTCAGGACAGATGGGTAGAAGGGTACATTCTCTGACTGCATGATAACCTTCAAAGTGCTCATGTAATCAGAGGATGTTACCAAGGGAAAATGAGTTTCTGAGTTGAGAGGGTTATGCCTCATAGTGATTCTTCTCTTGTACTGGGCACTGGTGAGGCCACACCTCGAGTGCTGTGTTCAGTTCTGGTCCCCTCAGATCTGGAAGGACATTGAGGTGCTGGAGCAGGTCCGGAGAAGGGAAATGAGGCTGGTGAAGGATCTGAAGTACAGATCCTTTGAGGAATGGCTCAGGGAGCTGGAGTTGCTCAGCCTGGAGAAGAGGAGGTTCAGGAGGCACCTTCTCATTCTCTGCAACTCCCTTACAGGAGGATAGAGCCAGGTGGGGCAACCACCCAGGCAGCCAGTGACAGGACAAGGGGAAATCACCTCAATCTGCACCAGGAGGGTTTAGGTTGGACATTTGGAGGAATTTCTTCACAGAAAGGGTGATTAAATATGGGAATGGGCTGCCCAGGGGGGTGGCAGAGTCACTGTCCCTGGAGGTGTTTAAGGAAAGACTGGCACTTGGTGCCATGGTCTAATTGGTGTTTGGTCATAGGTTGGACTCGATGATCTCAGAGGTCTTTTCCAACCTAACTGATTCTGTGATTCTAGACCAAAACTGTAAAAATGTAGTTTGTTTGGGATTTACTTTTTTTGTGGTTGTATTTTATTTTGTTTTATTTTTAAGAGTAAATAATCTGTTGGGGTGTTTTAGTAGCCAGCAGCAAAATGATTCTTTTCAAGGAAATACGGTGGCAGGTTCCATCTGTTCAGGTGTATTCACTGGAATGCTTTTGCGCCGAGGTGGTATCCAGGAAACTTTTCTTTTCTTTTTTTTCCTGAAATAGTCAATTGATGTTAAATGTGATCCTTGTTGGTTTCACTTCTAAAGCAATTATACTTTTTTGAAAAAAAAAAAAAAATTCTTAATGAAGTGTGATGATGAAGAGATGTTTACCAGCCATTAGCAGTTGTTTATAAGGTGGAAAGCTTGGAGGCAAGACACCAAAGAAACAGAAGAATCTTTGGCTGTCAGACCCCATGGCCTTATAAACCCCTTGCAAATGCCTTATTACCTTGTTCTCAATTTAGCTAAGAGCAAAACACCTTGAGCAACAGGAAACTGATGGTCTTGTTGGAAGGGTCAGCCACTTGCTGGCTCCTGTGCTATGAACTGAAACCACACGTCAATTCAGTAGCAATATCCATGTTCAGGGTGCCTGTGATTCTTGAAAAGCATTTTAGTGTCTAATAACCAGAAAACGCAACAATGCAATTGTCGTTGTGTACGATACCGTGCTGTGTGTTCGATTCCTTATGCTGCATGCCAAGTAAAAAAAAAAACAAAAAAGACTTTCCAACTTTTTATTTTAAATGTCAAAGTAAACTTGTTTGAACCTCACACTTGTGAAGCCATGAGGTGGGACATTTTCTCAGCACTTTTAGATGGGACTTGTTGGAAAGGTGTAAGACCCAAATCGCTTTGGCTGGTATGATTGTTCTCTTTTTTTTTTTTTTTTTTTTCCATTTTGCTTTTCACAGATGGGCCTTAAATTCTGTCTAGCTTTGAACCATGGAGCACAAGCCTTGGGGGCATGGAGGATGACCAGATGTCATCTTCTATTTATAATAGTGGAAGCTTATTTTTTACAAGTCTGCATAGGTGACATTCACCCTGGGGCAGAGGAATTGTCTCTGAAGGTCTCCAGCCATTATATAGCGTAATGCAATTCCATAGCCTAGCTCAATTCTCATTGCAGAGTTCCATTAACTTAATTAGAGTTCTGAATAGATCCAAAGCCATTAGTATGCAATCCAAATAATGCAGAAACATCTCTTCTGGGGTTAATTTCATCCTGTATGCTGACCCTCTGCTCACTTCAAGGGAAGAAGAAGAAATCATTGCTGGTAGTTACTGGCTTGAGCTCAACTCAGGGGAGTTGGAAGCGTGCAAAGACTCAAGTCAGTAGCAACCTGATGGCTGAAAAGTGCAAACACATCCAAGGAGGCTCTGTTAGAATGCAGTTTTCAAAATTTCATAATCTGAAAGATTATTGTATATCAACCTGAAGTAAACAATTGCATTAAAAAGTGATGTTTCTTTTGCCAGGCACTTTAGATGCCCAGCCTGAGAAAAGCAGAGCTCTGTACCACTTCTCTCCAGTATTCTGGTGTCCCAGTTTTCCTTAGAAATGTGGCTCTAAACCACTAGATACCCCGGGGTGCAAGAATTGACCAGAACATGTCAAGCCTGGCATTTCAAATGAGTCCAAAGTGCAAGCTGGGTTTAGAGAGGCTTTGAACACAAGAGCAGAAATAATCTACAGTAAATGGGAGTTTTCATGCAGGTCACAATGGCACAGAGAGGATAAAGCAGGACATGGTCCACAGGGAGACTGAACAAAACTCCTCGCTCCCACTGCAGCAGCAGCGTGGAGGGAGATTTGTTCTGAGTCAGCTCTCGTGATGGATGTTTTATGAGAGGGGGAGGAGGGCGAGCTGTGCACTTTACATCTTTTGGTTGAGCCAAATGTAAATACCAATGGGAGATCTTCAGCAGGAACTGCAGTTGGAGGGGAGAGGAGGGGTCTGCTGAGGGACTGATTGTTTAAGTTTGCTGATCACTGGACTTCCCTGGAGCACTAGAGTCACTTTGTCTCTACACTTCAGGAACGTGGGTAGTACAAGGTGGCCTCCCTTCCAAAAGGAGTCCTTCTGCTCAGAGTAAGGACTGAAGAGTCCCAAAGGTGAAGGAATGTTATTGATGCCTCACTCCTCATGTCACTGATGCCCTTTAACCCTCTCTAGCTTATCAAGTTAGAGAGTTCTCATTTTCCACTTTCCAAGTGTAAATGAACTGTTAGGATGTAAGGTACTCCTTGCACTTTTCACAGCTATCTCTGCTCTTGTGTTTTTGACTTGCTTGTGAACACATCTGTTTGGGATGAACTAAATGTTTGAACAAAGTGTGGGGAGAGGGGGATGCTCCTGCCTTAAACCTGAACTTTGCTTGCAGGCAGCTCTGTAGGCCATCCTGTACATCAGCAGGCTGCAGGAGCCCCTGGCTTAGCTGAGCCTTACCAGGGCTGGGTTTATTCCTGTCCTACCCACACCTCTCCTCCACAGCTACTGCAGGGGAGGTGGGTAGCAGGTAACTTGCAGAATGGTTTGGAGACTTTTGGCAGGCTTACTAGGAGAGAAAACTGTGTTCCTTCTTCTGTTTCTGGCCTCCATGTATTGTGCTGATCTTATGCCAAATGTTTTGGACACCTTGTATTTTTAACTGTGTAATATAGCTGTGTATTGTTAAAGCAACTCTAGTAACTTATAGCAAAAACTGTAGAACTCATTTCTCTGAGGTGTAGGAAATGTCCTGCTTCCACTGTGTATGAGACTTTAACTCTGTACTGTCTGACAAAGATAAAATTCTGAATTTCACTTTAATAAATGATCTATCTAGCAACCAGGCCCACATTCCCTTGTTTGCTTTTCTGCCCTCAGCACTGATGGTTCCAGAGCCAAGGGAGTTCTGCTTTGTGCGGATCTTTTGTGCCAGGCTTCTCAGACTCACTGCCTTTTCCAATCCCCCTCCCCAGGGCTGAAAACACTGCAGACGTGGAGCAGAGAATGGCACTGCACAGTGGGAATGCCAAGCCTGCAGTGGAAATCTCAGGTGATGGGATATTTTCTGACAAGCCTATGTAGGTTGCACAGGTGCAATTCATGGAGTCTTTTGAATGCAACAAAAAGACAACTTGCAAGAAAGATGGAGGCTGTTGAAGAGCCACAGGCCCTTGCATTTTGGGTGGTGTGGGGTTTTTCTATGATGGGAATTCCTCCCCTCCTGTATCATGATGAGTCTGTCAAGTGGAGCATCTCATTTGATTCATGTTTCCTAATGAATCTTCTTTATGTATAGTTCAACTCTGTGCTTCTGCTCCTTTTTCAGGCACATCCCTGGCTTCATTTCATGCATGATTTATAGCTCCTGTTGTCCTGAGTCAAACCTGCACACCCAGCTGACAAGGTGGGCACAGCTCCAGAGCAGTAATGACATGGACCATCCCAACACTGAGGATCCTTTCCCATGAAATGCTTTGTTTCATTTATTTTCATCCTGACCACCAGCCTTACAGGCAAAGGTGCCTCACTATTTTGCTGCACTGAGGAAGCAAGTGAAAAAACCTTGAGGGTCCTGAGTACTTGTTCATCTGAACTCTGTCATGGTGTTTTTAAAGGCTCTCCTGGCACTGTTTGAGTCATGCTTTTAGCCTTGATTTTTAGCCAGGAAAGAGGTTGTGTAGCTTTTCACACACTTGGGTTCTCACAGAGGAGGATGATCAGATGTCAAAAGCTTTATGCCCAAAACAGATCCCAGTGTCCCCCGTGCCTGCCTTTGTGGATGTGTCTGGAGGCCTTAATGAAGCAGGATCATTTTGGAACATGCTGCTCTGTGCCTGCCTCGGGGAGCTCTCAGTTGAGGAAGGCAAGACCAGAGGTGACACAGGTGGGCACCATGGAACAAGGAGCAAGGGTCCATCATGTCACACAGCCTGTGTGCTGTCAAGGGTTTTCAGGAGGTGTCAGGGGAGTTCTCAGGTGAGGACAAGGGCAGCATACCCCAGTGGAAGGGGAAAACGCTGTCATTTGCATTCCCAAATTGATGAGGGGGGTTCTTCTGCCAGCACAGTGAGAAGGAGGGGCAGCAGGGCTAAAAAGGAGGACAGCTGTAAGCAGCAACCTGTTGTGCAGGTGCTGACTATAGTACAAGAGGGTATAATGGAAACTTGTGATAGAAATAAACTGCCAGTTAATCTGTTATTTGTATAGAGTAATGAATAATGCTGCTTAATCTCATGTTTGCTCCCTGCCAAGAAACCCACAGAAGATTTGAAGCTCAAAACCGAAGCAGGATCTGCTCAGTCTTAACATACTCACACTGCTAAACAAAGGAACCAGCAGATCGATCTAATGGGCCGAGAACTGCGCATCCCTCTCTGCACTTCCGCTGCCGTGCGAGGGCAGTGTTTGCTCAGGAACCCAGAGGGGGAATCGCTGCCCCTCCGAGCCCAGGGCAGCTCCCGGGGGCACCGGGGCCGTGTCTCCATCCCGAAGATGCTTCCTTGGCAGGAGCTGCCTGTGCCTGTCAGAGACCGGAAGCGGGATTATGCTGTGCTGGGATGTGGAGATCATAAAAATGGTTTGTTTGGGTTTTGAGGGGTTTTTTTCCAGGTTGGACATTGAAATTGAACACGTCCGATCCTCTGCGTGAGCCGTCCTGCGGCCTCCTCGCAGCCTTGATGGAAACCAGGCCTTGCTTCCCCACTCCCCAGCAGAAAGGGCAGCACAGAGGACCAGGGAAAAATGTGAATGTGGATTTAATGGTTTTGTGTCTTAGAGATGTGGCTGTGCAGGAGTGTGGAGGGGAGAGACTCAGGGCTTGCTTTCCTTTTTTTTTTGTTGGTTTTTTTCTTCCTTTTATAATTTTTCCTCTGTCCAATAAGGGATAACTACACAGCTCCACCAGCACTCAGTCTCACTTTGCCTGGAGCTGGAGTCCATTTCACATCTCTTATCCTTGCAGGCAGTGCTGGCTTCTTTCCTAAGTACCTGAAACCCCCTCAGTATGCTTTTACTTAATTGCCTTTGGAACTTTCTCCAAGATCTCTTCCCTTTACCTGTTTCAGGAAGTACTCTGTGATCACCCCAGCACCTTCAGCAGGAGCACCGTGATGCTGTGGGGAAGAGGGAACTGTCAGGTAGGCAAGGTGGCTCTGCTGTTTCTCGTACCACAGGTATGCACTGCCAGAGAGCACTGCGATGGGCATCCCATCCCACATCCCTGTGTCTCTTCCTGCCCTTGACACCTTGTGGGCAAAGCCTGTTGTATCCAGCTCCTTGGCACCTCACTTTGGTGTCGGGGTTCTCAGCAGCTCCTGCACCCAGCCCAGCAGCCATGGCCTAAAAGGAAGCCCAAGAGAGCAGAGGAGGGAGTTTCAGGGTTCCTGCAAGCTTTGCTCACTAGCTCAAACTCCTAACTCCTTCCCATGTCTCATTTTGGGAAGGAGTTCCTGGCCATGGCAGTTAAACCAGCCTGCTCTGGGCCCTGCTTTTCTCTGAGCTGCTCCTGCAGGTCAGTCACAGGCCATGACAATTTTGTCAAGGTAGCTGCAGTCTGAGTCAGAAAAAAAAAGGAAAAAAAGCTTTTCCCCTCAATCCCTCAGCTTTCAGCTGCTGGTGATGCCATAAATTCCCCTACTTCTCTGGTTACTGTAGTCTTTCAGGGTGGTCAGGACCTGAATTCTTCACACAAAAGAAGAAGCAGAGAGAAAGGAAACAGCAAGAAGGGCTTTCCCTGCCTTGGGGACCTGTCACAAGGGCTCAGAGAGGCTCCAAGCCTGTGCTGTAGCTCTGCAATCCTTCTGCTCTTAAGGAAGTGCCTCTCACTCCCCTCTCACCAGTGCACACCCTCCTCCCAGCCTGTGCTTCCCACTCATGTTCCAGCAGCTCCGTCTGGCTCCTTGGCCCCTCTGATCAGCAGGTTCCTGGAGCTGCAGCATCTCCACGTTTGTTATTGCACTTCAGCTTTGGAGTAACCAGGAGAGACAGAGCTCATCCAGCATCACAGGGCTGTGGCACCGAGTGCTGCTGAGCAAAGTGCCTGGATGGTTTCACCCCCTGCCCTGAGCTGTACAGCACTGGTCCTCTGCCAATCCTTCCATTCTGGCCCTTAAATCCAGCTGCTGCATGAGACACAGGTGGGCTGCTGTGCCACTGCACACCACCCACCTCACCTGAGAGCTGTGCTGAGATGCCATGGGAGATCACTTGGAAATTGGCAGCAAAATGTCAGCACTGCCAGAGAAGGTGTTTGCTGTGGGCATTGCTCCACCACTGAGCAGGACAAGAACAGGTAGCTCTGCAGAAAGCTGTAGGTGTCTGCATTGGAGAAAGAGCCTCCATGGAGTAAAGGAGCAGTGCAGGTTGCCTTTGGAGAGGTAGGGGCATGGGATGGATGATGAGTTTGTCCATTGTTTGAAGGATGATCTTGGGAAGGTTGGCCCAAGGTGCAGGGTTCTTGGTTTTTTCCCAACAAAGGCAGCTGCATGGAAAATTTACCCTGGGCAGACCTCAGTGCAAGCAGAACCAAGCAGGAAAAACCACGGGCGTGAAAACCCAGAGAGTTTGGATTTGGTTTAGAAAATAAAAGCAAGAATGTTAAAAAAAAAAAAAAAAAGTTAGCATTCATCTACCTTGTGGCTGCAGAGTCTTCCCATGCTTGGACATCATTTCTACAGCCATGGACTGGAAATGCATCTTCTCTTCAGATGAGTCTCGGAATCATGTGACTCCAGGAGCATGGAGATTTGAGGAAGAACTATCGAATGTCGTGAACTTTGCAGCTGGGCGGGACCTCGGTTGGACAGAAAACCTTCCCACCTGAGCAGTGCTCCCAGGAGACAGTCTGACTTAGGAGCCAGCAACTGGCCTGAGAGGCTCCAAGTGCTGGGAGAGGATCAAAAAGCTCCCCTGGCAGTAAATCTTTCACCTGCCATGTGACTCACTGGGGCTTGTGGCCATTCCTTCGAGGTCGGCCCCGGGTCAGGATTTCTCCTGTCTCTTTAGCCCCCAAACCTGGAGATTTTTGTCTTATCTTTGACGCCATCTTGACACCGAAAACAAATTATGGCCCAATTACCCTTACTCAGAGGGGCCGGGGCTACCTTAAATGGCCACAACGACCAGGCGCTTCCTTAAGAGCGGTAATTAGTGGGGCGTGGGGTGGGGAGGGGGCAAGGGCTGGGGGTACCCCTGGCATGAGGCTGCCCTTGCTCCCCTGTTTGCCAAGGCAGGAGGGGACATCCCATCCAGCCCCATCCTATCCTCCTCTGTCCCGTCCTATCCCTGCTGCACCTTTGGGCTCCGCAGAGGCCGAGCGGAGGTTGGGCTCCCTGCCGCTGTGGTGTCCGGGGTGCCTCCCCCAGCCCTGTGTCACCGGCTGGGGCCAGCCCAGAGGGGCCCCGTGACAGGAGGCAGCAGCCCTGGCCCTGGCCGTGACCTTCGGGACGACCTCGAGTGAGTCCCTGCCAGAGCTGGGGACCGGCTGTGCCTCTCGTTCCAAGCTGGGACATTTCTGTGTTCGCTCCGAGAAACGGGACAGCAGCATCACAGCTGAACTGCCATAAAAACCGACCTGAGACTTTTAAAATTTATTTTTCTTCCCATATTTCAGTGTCATTACACTGCCCTGTACTCTGCTCTGTCCCTGGGCATTTTTTGCCCAGGGTTGTGCTGTCTGCCTGAACCCAGCAGCTGTTTTGGGAACTGGCAAATACAGCCTGCTGCCTGGACAGTGCTCATGGATGATCGGGTGGCTGGGTCTGGATGTTTCTTTCTCCCACACACACCCTTTTTTTTCCCTTTTTTTTTTTTTCCTTTTTTTTTTCCTTTTTTTTTTTTTTTTTTTTTTTCTTTTTGTCAGATTGGTATTTTATTTGGCTCCATCCTGTCTACCGAGCTGTCCAGTGTAACCCTTCCCTTGCTGCTTCTGAGATAAGAATAGGCTCCCTCGAGATCAGATAAACAGGCCCATAAATACCTACAACAACAAGAAGCAGGGTCTGGGCTTCGCAGGAAAGGAGGAAAAAAAAAAAAAAAAAAAAAAAAAAAAAGTCGAGAAAGGAGCCATTCCTTTGCACGCCAAACCAGGGGTGCAGAGCGAGGGATGGGAAGCATCCGACAGCTTCCTTGCCCACAGTATTGCCTCCTTGGCCGGACAGGGAGGCAAGGGGCCAAGCGGGGCAGGCAGCGGGGTGCCCTGCAGTGTCCCTCGTGGATGGATTCCAGCGCCTAGGAGCCTGGCACGTAAGATGCTGCCCCGGGGCCAAGCGATCTCTGCCCTGCGTGCGTGTTCCTCTGCCCAGGCAACTGCGGGCCCCCGCCTGCGTTCCCCGAGCCAGCTGCTTCCCAACGGCATCAAGTTCACGGCAGGGTCGAGCCGAAGGTATGTGCAGGGCCATCTCCCCTCTCCGATGAGCTAGGCACTTCGATAGCCAAAATCTCAAAGCTGGTGGCCAGAGAGTTTTTCCAATGAGTTCTGGTGCCGGCGGCACCGGGGGCTCTGCCGCTGCCCGCCGGAGGCTGCCGGGACGTCGCTCCCAGCCGTGGCTCGCTGCCGGAGGAAGGGAGGCTGGCCCTGTGCAGGGCTCCCATCCCCCTGCAGATCCTCTCCCATTTGGGGGTGAAGGGGTGAGCCCATCCTAGGCTGGAACAGGCGCTGAGCTGGAAGCTCCACTCCCCTTCCCGGCCCCGGAGTGGCGGACCTGCCTGAGCGGTGCCGAGCTGAGGACGGAGTTCGCTGCTTGCAAATGCAGCCCTTCCAAAGCTTTTTGGGGAGCTGGGAAGCCCGAGGCTACAGGAAATGTTTAGTGCTTGCTTTTTTTTTTTTTCTTTTGCCTCTCTCCCCCCAAGTGCTGAGCCACTACCTCACAGGAAAACCCCCTTGCTGAGCAGGGAAATCCTCTGCAGCCGTGGAAACGGAGAGCGCACTCACTTGCAAAATCCCGAGAAACGGGAGAGGCTGGCACTGGGAACACCTTCCCCAGAAGTTTGCAGCCAGCAAGTACCACCACCAGAAACCTGGGGTAAGAAAAGAAAAAAACCCTGCGAGTGCGGGCAGAACATCGTCCTGGCTGTGCAGGATGCCCCTTCCCAGAAGCAAAATTGAAAACACACAAGGTAAAAACCAGCGGAGGTTTTTGGTGGGCTGAAATGTGCGCAGGCTGCGAGCGATGTACCGTGGTGTGCCGGCACCGAGGACACGATTCTCGTCAGAGTCATCTTTGCCTCACAGCAGTGCAAGTTCCGAGTCCCCATTTAACCCTTTTCCTCACCGATTGATGCTGTAGGGATACACGGACACCGGCCGGCACATATGAACAGGATTGTGCCTGGACACATTTATGGGGCACTGGATTGTGGTGTTAGTGACAGCTTGGGAGCTTTCCCATAGGAACCCAGCCTTTCGGGAACTGTAAAACTTAGACATGAAATAGGATCTTTGGGGCTGACTTTCTGTACGTTTTCTTTTTTCTTTTTTTCCTTTTTTTTCCCCCTCTTGAATGCCTTCGGGTTTGGGAGTGCCCTATTCTACTTCACTCATGGAAGTGGTATCATCCTAAGCCTCTTACAGCTCGAACAAACAAAAGTACCACTGCGAGCAGGCATTGCTCTTCTCTGGCAGTCAATTTTCATCTCAGTCTCGCTCAAAGGGATCAGAAAATAGACCAGGGGCAGGGAAGGCAGCCGTGCAGCGGCTCCGGAGCGAGGGAAGGCTGATTCACTCTTCGTCCGCAGTTAATTACACTGGCTTTACCCCCGCAATGTTTGTGTGTCCCTCCGTCTGTATCTGTACACATGCACAAAGTGGTTTTAAAACCCGAGCTGCTTCCCCACGGGCGAGCTGGGGTATTCTTGGTGTGTGCGGCTCCACAAGCACAGACTGATAGATGTGCCAGTATTTTACAGAAGTTGCATCATTATTTCTACACCTTTAGTCGCAATCAAAAGCTTGGTTTCAAACAGAAAATGTAAACGTCCCTGCTGTGAGCCCTCAGAATAGCCCTAGAATAATGCACACATTTTTCCCATGCTGTTTTTCTCTGCCTCAAGCAGATGCCCGAGTGCCAGGGTTTATCCCGGTGTCTCTGGGAACGGCAGCGTGGTCAGGCTGGGGAGGCAGGATCGGGCTCTGAGCCCATGCACGCACGTCTTGGAATTCTTTGGTAAGAGCACCGTGTGTGCACAGTGTAAAGGAATGAGGATTTGGCTTTAATTATTAAGGATTATTAAGGATTTATGCCCGAGTGGTGACAGAATGTGGGCTGCGTGTGCGTTGCTGTGTCTGAGGCTGGTGGCATCCATCGCGTTCGGATGGCGAGGAGGGGACGCTGCTCCTTGGAAATGTGGCCGAGGCAGCGCCTGACAGGGGCTCCCTGTGAGAAAGCGCTGCCGGTGCCAGGGCCGGGTGGGCTGCCCCGGCAGGACACGGGAGCCGAGCCCTGGCTCTCTGCGTGGCAGCAATAAAACCAGGGGCTCCACAGCTCTAGGGTGCCATCCAGACACTGTAAAGGCCTGATCCTGCCATCCTTCCCCAAGCCAAATACGAGTCCAGTCCCTCTAACAGGTCTCCTGGGCAGGGAGGGAAGGGGTTGTAGGGCAGGGGCAGAGTTCGTGCCCTGGAGAGGGTTGCGGGTACATGTTTGCAGAGCTCCACCAGCTCCTGCGGTGAGCAAGGACGGCATAAACAAGTCTCAAAGGATCCCGAGCTCCCCAAGGAGGAATTCCCTCACATGGATCGGCCCCACAGCAGAGTACTGACTTCAGGGATGTCTTTACTCCCGCAGCATCCCAGTGGGCAGCGCAGGGGACCCGGCCAGAGCAGCGCGATTGCCTGAACGGGAGAAAGCAGAGGGCTCGGACCCGAGGCCGTTTGCATAAAGTTTAAATTTTATTTTATTAATTTTTTTTAGCTATTCAGTTTTAAATACGTGGTGTGGCGCGCTCGGTCCCTCGGGAAGTGGTCATGCAGATCTGAGGTAGAAAACCCGGCACAGGAGCGTTCCCAAATGCACCTCTAGGTAGTTTCACCGCAGCCACACGTCGGGTCAGGCAGCGGACGGGGAGAGGGGATCGGGGCTCGTATTTACAACAGCAAACGAATCGAACCGTTCCAGTCCGGCCCGGCGGGGCAGGAGCCGCCGATCGCTGCTGGCAGCGGGAAGGAGCAACGATTACTGCAAATGCGGGAAGGGGACAGGGGGAAAGGGCCCGGCTGGTCCCCGCTGCCGACGAGACCAGGACCCGAGCCTGCAAAGCGCTCTCGCCTCTCTCCCGCGGAGCATCCGTCCGGGCGGGGGGCAGCCGGGCCGGCTGCCCGAATCCTGCGCCTAGATGGGCTTCTGGGGTCGGGCTGGACTCTCTCCGACATTGCACATGGAGGGGCGGGCGGGGAGCGCCGTCGGGGCGGCGGGGCAGCTCTCAGGGGTTCAGTTCCAGAGCCCAAACCTGCTGGGGCCAACCCGTCCGGCCCTTCAGCTTCTTCTCGCCGTGACCCAGAGGCTGCGAATACACCTCGGGCTGCTGCGGGAGAAGAGATGGGGAGAGGACGGAGAAAGGAGCGGTCAGGAACGGAGCGGGGTCCCAGGCCGCCCGTCCGCCCCTTGCGCCCGCCGCAGGGCTGCAGCCAGGCCCCGCAGCTCCGAGCGGCTTTGCCAGCCCGAGGACAAAGAGGGGCTTCAGGGGTCCCCACCCCGCCACCCGCCCGCTGCAGCACGGGGACAAGCGGCCGCCTTTGCTCCGAATCCCTCCTGCGCTCCCTCGTCCTGGGAGAGCTCCCGGGAGGGGGGAAGGACAGACCGGGGGAGGCTCCGCTGCGGCCAGTCCCGGACCCGGGGGCTGATCCCTCGCGGAAAGTGCTCGGAAGCCCACCCGGCCCTCGGGCGGGCTATTTTCCGACGAGTTTCCCTCCACAGATTTGTTATTACTACTACTACTATTATTATTATTACTATTACTATTATTATTTTTGTTGTTATTACGCTGTGAAAAAAAGGCTTCAGCGAGGCCGGGAGAGTTTAGAGGATTTTTCCACCTCCAGCCCCGGGGTTTTTCCCGCCCGCTCCTGGCCCACGGAGAGGAGGGATGCGGGTCCCGATCCGCCTCTTACCGTCTCCCTTTTCCTCTTGTTCTCCCTTCCGTCCGCCTTCTTGAGTTCTGCTTTGAAGCCCTCGGTGTCCCCGGGCTGGCTGTCCTTGGCCAGCACCTCCATCAGGTAGGCGATGTAGCTGGTGGCCAGGCGCAGGGTCTTGATCTTGGAGAGCTTGGTGTCGGCGGGCACATTGGGGATGCACTCGCGGAGCTCGGCGAAGGCGCTATTGATGCTCTCCGTCCTCCGCCGCTCCTTCTTGGGTCCTCCGACACCTTTCCGCCGTCCCAAGCGGCCGCTGAGAGCCTCCAGCCGCCCCGGGCCGGCCGGGCCGTACTCGGCGGGGCCGTAGTTAGGGCTCTGCCCGGCGAGCTCAGGGGTCGCCTCGGCCGGGTTGAGCACCCAGCCGGGAAAGTAGGAGCGCTCCTGGTGGCACCGCGCCGCCGCCCCGAAGAGGAAAGGGTCGTGCAGCATGTGGTGGTGATGGTGGTGGTGGTGGTGATGCTGGTAGCCCCCCACCAGGTTCATGATCCGCTCCGCTGGCCCCGGGGGCCGCTCAGCAG
>VZSR01000479.1:9002647-9043451 GCA_013398615.1 Brachypodius melanocephalos
AAAGATGCTGCATGCACCACGCAGCTCTGTGCTGTACACGCTCCACAAACACGTCACACACGTGCACTCATGCATGTTACATACATCAGCAGCACGGATGTGCCACACACAATGTCATTATATGACACAAACACGTGTGGCACACGCACACCCATCACACACATGCCTTGTAAGCACGCGTGTGTGTGCTGCTCACCCGTGCACAGACACTGCATAGATACATAAATATATAAAAATGATACTGCCCATGCACCCAGATGTATTTACAATAGAGAAGTGGGGACCTGCCCTGCATTTCCCTGTCCCAGCCAGGCCATGAAAGGGCTGGGGAGACCCGCTAGGGCTGGGATCTTGTACTTCACCACAGCCCCAAACCCAGGCCCAGGATGGGGCCCTGAATTGGACAACACACCCTGCTCTCCTCTGCACCCATGGGAAACAGATCCCCAGGAGAATGTCTCCCAGAGCCCGGGCATCACCCTGCCGGGTGACATTGGGGCTGACCCCTGCTCTTGCTGCAGTGACTGCCCAGTGGACAGGCTGGGCACGGCAGTGGTGATCACAGCACGGCGGGGCAGGAAGGGGCTTTGGGCCCAAGGTATGTTAGCGATTAACGGCGCTTTCCAGCGATTCATCTTGCAGCGGAGGGTGGAAACGTTGGAGGGTTGTTTGCAGGCGCTTGTATTAATCATCCGGGCTAACACACCATTAACGTCCTCCTGCATTTTAAAGATGACAAATTTTATTTGACTTCTCTCAATCACGGTTCCTGGGCGGATTCGGGAGCCACTTAAATGCCTCGGATTTTCCATCGTTAGTTGTTACAAGGCGAGCTGCAAAGGCAGGAGGCTGGGGGGGCCGGGGCAGGGTGCAAGCAGGTCTCCGGTTCTGTGGCTTGGGGGGAGCAGCCGTGCCGGATCTGCCCAGCTTTGTTCCCCCCTGCTTTGTTCTCAGCTGCTGCAAAGACCCCGCTTCCCCACCCCCTTTAAACAGCGCCCTACACACATTTGCTAGTGATTACTCTCCTGTTAGAGCCGGGCCTTGGGTAGGGTAGGGCGTCGTGTCCCCGATTTCCTTCAAAGCAGCAGTGGTTGGGTGGGATCCCCGAGCCTGGCTCAGAGCTGATGGGAGCCAGTGCCCACTTGGGAGAAGTTCAGGGGTCCCACTTCATGCCTCACCCCCCCCATGCTGGCAGAGCATCACCTGCGGAGCCCTGCTCCTCTTACCAACCATCCAGGCTCCTTGCTGAGTTTCTCCCCAGTCCTGCAAACTGCCAAGTTAGTGTCTGTGCCACCCCACCCCAGCTCTAGAAATACCTCCCAAAATACCCCTGCATTGCACAGGGTGCTTACAGCCACATCCAGCTGGGAGCTGTCACCTTGAGCCGTGCACCAGGGTCTCCTCCAGCTGCCGAGCCAGGTAAGTCCAGCCCAAGCCTGGGCATTATCTTCCTTAATCCACCCCTTGATGGAGGTCCCTGGACCCTGCAGGGTTTGGAAGTGCTCAGCTGAGCAAATAGTGGGACCAGAGCGTTGATTTTCCTTTGGAAAACCATTCTAATCTTTTGTGTTTTAATAAAATAATAAAACCAGAACCCTTTTCATGCCGACACCTTCTAAATCAAACCAGACTGCCTTTGTCATGACGTCCAAATTTAGCACTTCTTGAACTTTTGGTGAGTTTCTTTAATTTCACATCTCCCCACTCACATGGGGGAGAAACACCAAGCAGTTTGGATTAAGTGATTTATGGCTGGCATGGCAGGAGGAACCACGTTTCTCTCCACCTGTTTTCCTTCAAATCCTTCCCAGAGAAAGATTTCCTGCCCTCATGGCCAGGTGATGGTGAGGGGGCCAACGCTGCATGTTGGGAGTGAGGTTATCCCAGGTCTTTGTGAACCCCAGCACCCCAAAGCCAGCAGGAGCCACCAAGCTCTGCATCCATCCCCGTTTCTGGGCCAGGAGCTGAGGTTTTGGCCCTGGCCCCTCAGCCACCTCCTTATCAGCGCCCAGCGAGCGGCAGCCCCGGGTGTCCTGTGACTTTGACGCCAGCTCTGCTCCCCCCCTCCGGCTCCCTTATCTAAATAGGAGCGTAAATCAGGGCCTTGGCAGATGCCCTGGCAGGACAGGGACTCCATAAAAAGGGGCTCTGCTCCAGCTCTGTTTACATTGCAGTCCCGTAAAATATTCCCCTTGTCTTCCTTGTTACCGTCTCCCTGCAGCATCCCAGCACCCTGCTGCACCCGCATCCACCCCACCCTGAAGCCCCAGGGTGTAGCCAGGAGGGTCCCAGCCCTGTCACCCCACTGCCCCACACCATGTCCCCCATCAGGTTCTGCCCAGGGTACCTCCTCACTCAGCCACTGCTCCCGATCCCCTCCTCAGCCGCTGCAGGAGCAGAGCAGGGCTGAGCCAGCTCCCCTGGGCAGCTGGGTTGTGTCTAAAGGTGCCCCTGGGTATTTATAGCACTTGCCTGAAATAATGCAATAATAATCACTCAGCACCTTCCTAACAGTTCTGCTGTCAGAGGCCTCGGGGGACGGTGGCAAAAACCCTTGGGAAACTGAGGCATGAGCAGAGTCTGCTTCAAGGAGAGCTGCAGAGAGCTGCTCTGGGGGGTTATTTTCCCCCTGGCAACATGAGGAGCGAGAGATCCTGCAGAAGTGGATGGAATCAAGTCAGTTTGATCAGCAACGAACTCAGCTCTGGGGTCGCAGCCAAGGCTGGGCTGCAAAAGCCCACTCAGGGCATCCCTCCTCCCCAGCAGGGTTTGCCACACATGTCCTGCTGTGCCATAGGGATGAGGGGTGCTGGGGTGCAGCAGAGCTCATGCCTGCTGGTGCCTGTGCTCTCCTGTGCCCACACACTGCCTGAGTTCCCCAGACAGCATCACCGAGCTGCTTGATCCTGCATCAGCACCACAGGAGCAGCTACAAGTGGGGTTCAGAGTCTGTCAGAGACCCACAGAAGGAGCAGGAGGAACTGGGGGCGAACACAGGGCTGTGCCTGGATGTTCCTGCTCCCAGCAGCAACCCACAGCATCCTCTCTGTCCACACCCCTCCCGTGCCACCCCTATGGCGACACACAGGATGACTGCAACCATTGCCCCTCAAGAAATACCATCTATTTATGGCCAAACAGCCACTGCCTTGTGTGGATAAATCAAAAGGAAAACAAAGCTTTACGGAAAAAAGTACTAAATTTTCCATGTGCTCCTGAAGGGATGGGCCAGGCACTCGCTGTTTATTTTTTGGGCTCTCTCTTTGCTAGTACTGTAAGTGACATTGTGTTTACAAAAGTTTTTATGTCATCAGAGCAAAGTCACAGCTCAGCTTCCTCTCCTGTGTATTTTATGTAGATGGATGTGTCTGTGAGGAACATTCAACCTAAACAGAGAGCTGGTTTATAGGAAAATGTATTTATTTGAAAAATCGTAACTCACAATTTCGGCAAAACCGGGCTCCACATTTATTGCTGCTAATGGGGTGTGGCGGCCGTAAATTAACCTGGAAAATTGCTGCGGCCATTCCAACAATGGCTCATTGTGCTGATGGAGCAGCAGCTCCTCAAAGACGCCTCATGTCAATTTGCAATTAGGTTTGGGTGCTAACAATAGGTAAAGGGAAGGTAACAGCAGCCCGGCCGCTGGAACCAGCCCCAAAATCATTGCTCTAGGCTGGCATAGGTGCCCTGAGTCTCACTTAAAACAGAGCTGTTCCCTCATCTGATTGCCATGGAAATCAGTGGAAGGAGGCTCCACCTGCCATAAAGGGAATTTCTACTTATATTACATTACCTGTCATAGACACATAATTGGAGAAGACAGAAAACTCAGTCCATGAGCTCTGACTGGCAGCCCAGGTGAGCCACATACAAGAGGAATGGGTCCAGTTGCTCCCTGGTTGACCTTTCTTCTTGAAAGAAGCTTTGCACGGAATCAGGATTGATGATCCCACCCTAAAACCTCATTTCCCCACTCAGGTTCCTTGCCGAGACAAACATTGATCTCCAAAACCTTTAGGCTGGCTGCTGACCCTGGGGTACAAGCTGCCACTGTCATTCTCCCATCCTTGATCACCTGGCTCAGGGCAGGGTTTGGCTGCTGGCTGGTGGTGGCAACTCTCCACTCGTGGGGAGTAGTGGAGAAGAGCTCCCAGATGATTCAGGTCCCTGACAAAAACCAGTGCCTTTCCCTCCTCGAACCACTTTCCACTCCTGAAGCAAATTTACAAGGGCTCTAAAATGTCCTGCTCCAGGGCATCAGCCAACTGCTAATGGCTGGGGATTGGGAAAGACATTTCCTCTGCTGAGAAGGATTGCATAAGTGCTTATTAAGGCAGCTCCTGGCGTCTTCGTCAAAAGCATCTGGTTTGGGGCATAGCTGGAGACAAACTGCTGGGTCTGGATGGGCAGAGCTGGACTTGCTGCTTCCAACCTTTCCCTTGGTCAGATGTTAGTGCAGGTTTGGGTCACCTCCTCTGTGCTGGTGGGGAAAGGGAAGTGGGTCATGACGTGAGATGTGTCTTCCTCCCTCTCCCCCTGCTCTCCATTAATCCTGGTGGTGCCACTGTGGGGACTTCACTTCCCACTCCTTCCAACTCCAGGAGCTCAGGAACCTTCCAACCCCATGACACCACGTGTGCCTGAGAGATTTCCCTGTTCCCTGCTTACACCACCATCCCACATTCCTTGAAAGAGGGGCTTCCCTCCTCCCCACTGCTACTGTGGCTGGCACAGGGACTGACCTGGCTTAGTGGGTGAGCTCCTGTTCTTCACCATGTCTGTGTGACACTGCAGGTAAATGGCTTTGTGGTGGGAAAAGGCTGCTGACAGTGCTCCAGACCACCAAAATGGGTTGGGTTGCTTTTAACAGGGGTCTGCTATATCACAGGCTCAGTGTGATGTGCTGGCACTGCAGAGCAGCCAGAGCCAGGGAACAGCATCCTGTCCATGTTTCCCTGTGGTGGGACCATGTCCTGGTATCCCTACTTCCCATCTTCCTCTTTGTGTGGATCCACATGGGTTTTTTAAATTCATTTTGTCTCTAAGCTTTTCAGGGCAATTCCAATTCTCATCACACAATGTCTCATGCCAGGTCTGGCTATGCCTTCCCAACTCTGCCAGGGGAGGAGGATGAGGACAATTAGTGGTGCCTTATTATCCTGGTTGTACTCAGCTCTCTGAAAATTCCACATTTTCTCTCTGCTCAGGTGCAAGAGTTACTGCTCACTTCCATGGGAGCAGAGGGAATGATTTTCCCTTGGTTCCCCTCACTGCATCCTGAGATGTCTGTGCAGCTGCCGGGCCAGCCATTACAGCAAGGCTCTCAAGATGGGTTTTCCAAGGTTGGGTTTTTTTGCAGATTGAGATGGTTTTAAGAATTAACAAGCATCTGTTAATACTTCTTTTGCAACAGAAAATTATTTGGGAGTTGAGGGTCTTAAATAATTTTAGTGCTTTTTCCCACCCTTTCCCCCCCTGTTTTATTAATGGGAGGCAGCAGAAGCCTCCCTGGAGCTCATTATTCCCCATCCCAAACTGGGATCCAGCACCCAGCACGGCTGTGCTGCTGCCTTCACAGACATGGGGGGATTTTGGGGTAAAAAGGAACAGAGACACTGAGTGTCCTTCTGTCAGTGTGATCCATGGTGTCATCATGGATATTGAACCTCCCCACATCCAGGGAGTCACAGGATGGGGACATGCTGTAAAAAGTGAATCCAGACCTCCAAAGAATAACGCTTTTATTGTATATCAATATACACAGTAAATATGTGACTCCTCCTAACATGCTCTGGAGGAAAAAAACTGTCTGAAATGGAGCTTATTGGAAGGAAATAAATTGCTCCCATAAAAATGCTGATCCCTCCCTACTACTCAAAACTGAAACAAAACCGTTTGCTGTGAGCTGAAGCCCTTTCTTCTCTTGGCTCCTGGTTTTCCAAGAAGAGCAGGGAACATGAAGGAAAAACGAGCCTTCCTCATTAAAACACGCTTAAGCGAAACTCCAGTTTTCTCTTAAACTTTGCTTGGAAACATTTGGAGCAGCTTCGTGTGAACCAGCTCTGCTCTTTGAAAGGCTATTAAAATAAAAAACACCCAACCCAAAATAGCCATCTCTGCAAGAAGCATCTTGTTTGGACAAAAGTGGTTTGTTTTACACCGTAAATCCAAACACTCCTGGGGAAATGTTGTGAAATCCGCCACGCTGGCGGTGCAGCGGCTCCAGGGGTGTTTTGTGGGACATGGACAAAGCTGGTGGGTGCTGGCAAGGTGATGGCCACCACCAGCACTTCACTGCTGGTTATCCCAGCTGCTGGAGTATCCCTGACTTCAGCACAGTGCATTTTCTATCAGCGTGAAGGCTTGCAGGGGTGAGTTCTGGCAGTGTTCAGCCCTACTCTGATCTTGCCCCAGAGCTCCTGTGTCCACTCTGAAGAGTCCATCATATGCAGGAGCTGAGAACACTCCCCCTGGGACAAACAAAAACCATTTTCCAACAAGGTGTTAAAGCCCTTCTTAAAGTTTTTTTTCAACATACTCCATGTTATATCTAGAGCTCCACAGTAATTCCTAAACTAGCAATATACACACTAGCAATCCTGATACAGTATTTATACATATATGTAAGAATATACTTGCATATATAAATCAATATTTTAATATATATAAAAATGTAAGTACAAATATAATTACAATTGTAGTTGTAAATATAAAGAAATATATATAGTGTGTATATACATGTATATACATATGTATGTATGGCGCTGCTTTTTCTGCTGGTGGCATCAATCTGTGATTTAGGCACAAATATTTCTATCCCAAGGTCTTTGACAGTGAAGTTTTGCCATGCAGCTGCCCCATCCTGTGCAGCAAACCCAGCCTGGTGAGGTCCTGCCAGGAGCCCAACACTCATGGAGTTAGGAAGAAGTTGTTCCTCATGGATTTGCCTGAATCTGTCAGTTTATGGGGGGCAAGTGGGATCCTCTGGACGTGGCTATCCAGGAGGAAACTGGCCCAGCCTCACCTGCTTGGTGTGATGCTGAAATTATGGGGTGGAGGATGGTGAGCCCCCAGTGCCGCTCCTCTCACCCCAAGACCTGCTGCCCCTGCCTTTCCTCTGGAGGGGGAGAAGGGGCTGCACCACTGTGAAACTGCAGTTTTAGAGGGTGGTGATTGTTTTCTTGGGCCAAAAGGACAAGAAACATCATGTCTAAAGATGACAGGCTCGATTTGCTGTGTCATTAACCAGAGCTGAAACTCTAGATGGGCTGGGTCTCCTGTGAGCTGTGTGCTGCTTCCCACACCGCTGCTGAGCTCTGATTCTGCCAGATAAAGGCCTTTGTGGGTGCATTTCTCTTGCTCAGACCTTGTTTTAATTCCATGCAGTCTATGGGATGAGTAAGTTGTTTCTCCCCCTCTCCCACATGTACCTGAATGTGCCCCCTAAAATGCACTGGCTCCCCAGCACACATGATCTCCCCCAGGTATTTGCAGGGGCTGCAAATAAGCACAAAGCATAACCCTCCTTCTCACCAGGGAAAAAAATCCCTCATTCCCAACTTTCCACAGCCTTGAGATCTCATGGAAATGAGCCCCAGGATGCAGCCCAGGAGTGGTGTGGTGACAATGGTGTGAGGTGCAAGCCAGCAGCAGAATCGGGAAGCCCCACAGAAGCCCCATAACCACCCATCTCTTGTTCCTGGCTGTGTTTACAAAGCCCATTCCAGGTTAAAAGCAGCTGCTGAGACCCAAATGTGGGGGATGAGGAGAGCAGCCCCCAGCCAGGTGAGCTGGGCTGCAGCACACGGCCACGCCAGGGGCTCTGCTGGGTTTATGGACACCAGCACCTAAACACAAAGCACTTTTTTAATGAACACGGACGCTCTGGGCTCTGAGCAGCCCCTGCCTTTGCAAGCAGAAAGCTGGAGGCGACAGGGCTCACACGGAGCTGGAAAGGGAGCAGTGGAGCCGAGTGTGCATGAGCCGGCTCAGAGCACAGTAGGAAAAAATACCGCAATAGGCAAAGCATCTCCCATTTGCCCCTAAGCTCTGGCTCTTCCTGTGCTGATAACAAGCCCAGTAAATCTCCTTACAGCAGTGAGACATTTTTTTCCCCTCTCCTTCCCTCCTCACAGCCTTGTCAAAGCGCGCTGGCTGTGGGAGCTGTGGTGGGACTGCCCTCCTCACCCCTCTGTGGGGAAATATTCCAAAGCATGCAGCCCCCCGAGCATCCCAGCAGGTTCCAGAGGCTTCAAGCCCTGCCCTGAGGTGTGGGAAGGAGCTGGGTGCAGGCAGGAGCTGTCTCCTCTCTAATTGCCCCCGGAGCCCTATGGCTGAGCCACTTGCTGCTATCTCAGGCCATCGCAGCTGGTGCTGGGCTGAGTCAGGAGAGATGGAGACTGATACTGAGCCTCTGTCCCACTGACAGGGGTGCAGGGCAAGAGTGGAGGAACAAAACCTGCGATGTACATGTCCAAACTCTCCCTGGCTGTAGTGCTTTGGCTGAAATAGGGAGCTTAGGCAGTGGGCAGGTTCCCATCAGCAGTTTGGTTCTCAACCCTGGGCTGGATAAGCCCCAGTGACCTGTTAGATGTAGCTCCTGACCTGGGAGCCTTTGAGCCTGGAAAACCTGGCAGAAAGAGCACTGCTGTTCTGAAAAAGCAGCTCTGGATATGCTTGGCAGCAGGATGGGGTTTACTCAATTTAGGGGTTGTGGTGGGACACGGGGCTCATCATTTCCCATGCAGGAGATGGCCACAGAGCTTCCTCCCAATTGCTCTTCCTATGGCTGAGGGCCAGGACCCCATTCTGGTTCATGCTGCTGTTCCCTCCCCACCGCCAGCACCCTGTCACCAAATCACCCCCAGTAAATGCCACCATGCCATGGCTCAGCTGCTGCCCTGTTGGCATCTTCCTCCCTCGTGCATCAGCAAACATTTTCTCTGCTCATTTTCCTCTTCCTCTCATGAATTCCTCATAAATTTCCCGCTGCCGGCTCCACCAGCACCATATTCCCGTTAAACCTTGCAGGCTGATTGCATCTGTCAGTGTCACTGTCTGGGGCTGGAATGTGTCACCCTGCTCCAGAGGAGTCATGTATTCAGCCGTGGCAGAGCATTTCAGGACAAAGCACTGGGTTAGATCACGGTGGGACAGTTTTCCTGCAGTGGCAAGCGCTGATCCATCTCATGGAGCGGGAGGAAAGCACCGCCTCTGGATTCTTTCCTATTTATTTTTCCTAAACAGAGGGCTGAGAAGTGCGAGAGTCACCTACCAACAGGATCCTGAACTTTGCTGGGGTGTCCTAAAGAAAGGGAGTTTGCTTTAAAAAGTCTCCAAACCCCATGAATTTGGAGCAGACTTTTTTTTTAACAGTCCCTGTCATGGTTCACCACTTTTGTCCAGATTTCTGGGGTGCCTGTTTGGTGGCAGGGGTGGCCCCAGAGCTGCATGTACTTTGGGGTCCCTACTGTGTGGTAGCAAGGGCTGGGGCTTGGATGGACACAGTAGTGGAGGAAGGAGGTTCAACCATGACCCAGCACCTCACCATGTCCCTGCAGGCAGTGGGACAGGGAAATTCTGGTGGTGACAGTGCAGTGATCATGGGGAGCACCCAGCTATGACACTCCTATGCCCACACCAGGTCCCTAATGCTGAGGAGGGGGGTGTCTTGAGATATTAGATGTGATAAGCAGACATTCAGAGTTAAAACATAAAATGAAATTATGCCTCTGCTCTCATTATCCACGTAAGTGTGCAGCTGCATGCAGGAATCCCACATCCTGGAAAATACTTCATTGTGACAATCAGGAACTTCATATGCTGTCCCTGCTTGGGAAATCTCATCCCTGCAACGGCAGAGATGTGTGTTTGGGTGGGGCATGGAGTGAGATGAGGAGATGAAGGGACAGCTGTAACCTCGAGGACAGCCACCCTTGCACAGTGGCTGTGCAGCAGGAGCGAGTCATTCCTGGCACAGTGATGGACTCAACTGCCTTCCTTTGGGGTACATATCCTTGGATGGGACTGTGCCACAGGTAACAGCTTTCCCATTGCTTTTCCTCAGCTACCTGTGCTGGTGTCCTCCAAGGGGGGCTCAGATGAGCTGGGAAGCGCCTCTCCCCAGAGTGCTGCCCAGTGACCTGTGCATGGCAAGGGTGGAAGAGACAGTCAGTCTGTGTTGCTTTGTTTATAAGAACATATTTGCAGTGATTGATGCCTGAGCTGGGGAAGTATGCTTGCAAGTGAGACTTTAAAACATGAATCAAACAATGTTTGGAATATGTATGCTGCTCTGTCAAACATTTCTCGGCGTTTGGAGTCTGCAGAGCCTGCGCGTCCAGAGGTACCAGTGCCTGCGCAGAGGTGTCTGCAGGGAAAGCATCCACCACGCTCTGAGGGTGAGTGTGGGCATCCTTCAGCCTCACCATCACCTCTCCACGCCAGGAGGCTGCTGGGGACAGTTCAGGGTTTGCACCCGTGGCCAGGGGTGCACGTGGAGGTGTCCCATTAAGTGCCGTCCATCACAGGACATTCCTTTGCGCGACGCTCCTTACTGCCAAATTGTCCCTTGGGCTGGCTGAGGAATGAAAGCTGCCCTGGAGGACAGAGTCAGCTTTCAGGCTTCCTTCCCCTCCAGATAACCCGACTGCCCGTGGAGAGAAGAAAGGTCTGGAAGGGGCGGGGCGTATCCAGATGTTCACTGAGTGCATTAAGACCCTCAGCCAGAGGAGCACATGCTTCAGGTTAAGCCCCTGAGCAGTCCCAGCTGCAGCAGAATTAATAAAGTCTTCACTTAATCGCTTACTGAATGCTCTCCCTGATAAGGACCAGGGCAGTTTATAGTGGACAGGGAATCTTCTCAGGGTTTCTCTTCATGTGCCCTGCTTGGGCAGTCCTGTATGGGCATTCCTCCATGCCGGCATCCCTGCTGCCATGCCAGCTCTTTTGTGGAGTGATGTGGAGAGCTGCCTGCACCATAATTCAGGAGTTGTGGATCTCATCCCATATTTTCTGGAGCTCTCCTTTCTCTTCCATTCATAGGGATGTTTCACTTCCCATTGCCCATGGAGTGGGGCTAAACATGGCTCATTTCAACAGATCCAGCTGTGGAAATCACTGCCAGCTGTTGGAACAGCTTTGTCCCAACTGCTCCATCCCAGCTCCTCCAGGTCCCATAGGATACCTTGTTCTTCTATCCCCATAATGGCCCTGGGCCACCACCTCACTCCATGGAGAGGATCCAGCCATGCCAGCTGAGGTGAGCAATGTTCCCAGACTCAGGAACTTGCAGACATGATCTGATGGCACCAGGTGATGTGTCCTGCCCAGAGAAGCATCCTCACCCCAATAAGCTGTCTTGGTGGGCAGGATATCTGGAGTAATGCCAAGCCCACCTTTTCTGGGAAAGGGATTGGTTGGGAACGGCTCGAGAGGAGTGGGTGCCAGCTGGCTGTCACTCACTGCCCATAAATGATGTATCCAGCCTGACTGGGTGAGGGCATTTGGAACAGAGAGGGACACCAGAAACTGGGCATCCCTCCAAGATGGGCAGACCTTCCTCCTCTAGGCTCTCTGCCCACTGGTGCCCATGGGGACAGCAGGTCTGCCTGTTGTATTCCTCCTCCCAGCCATCATTTATTTATTTGTTTTCCCCAGGAATCCCAAGAAAACCATTAGAAAGTCTCCTGTTCCTCCACCCAGGCATGCCACCCTTGTGTGAAGTATCTCTAACTGCATGCATGGAAAACACATCCCATGAGCAGATCCCCTTCTCACGGGTCCGCTGTCGTTGCCTTTTAGCACAAGGGAGATTTATTCACTTCACGGGTATTTTTAAAAGGCATTTTTTTTATAGCCGGGCTTCTCCTACTTAGGGGAGATTAGGAGATCGTATTTCATGACTTCTTGTGGATCCCCTTTCGCAGGCTCTAATGAACTATGGATGAGTGACCATGGTAATCCAGTCTGTGCAGGACCTCATTAAAGTCACCAAGGCCTTTATAATAACTGGCTACATCTGATCACATTACTGCTTTAAATCTCTGATTCCACTGGTATGTGAGAGCCTGCCCTTAGCCCAGGACAGGCAGCAGGAGCTCTGCTCTGGGCTCTCACCTCCTGTACCCCAAATGAGGCACAATTTGATCAACTCACACTGCAGAAAGGCCACGGGATTTCCCTTCACTCTTTTGCTCAGCCAACCCCAGCAGAGCAGGCTGTGTCCCATCCCGCTGGAAGCAGGTGGATGGCACGAAGAAAGGATCCTGACATCTCCCAGTTATAAACTGAATTTTGGGAGAGCGCTGGCAAGTGGCTCTCTGGGGCCACATCCAGCCTGTGCCTGTGTGATGGCACCAGGGGAAGCTGTGCTTTCAGCTCCATACTTTGTGAAAAGCAGCCTGGAGCAGCTCCTGGCCGTCCTGGCTGGCAAATGCCTGCAGATAGCCCTGCTCCTATGCTTGCCACCCCGAGCCCAGGGCATCCCCATGGTGGCAGGGCTCACAACCTCAGAGCCATGGGATGGATCTCACCCCAAAATCCCAGTAAGATGGAGCCCAGTGCTCCAGTAAAACAGGCTGCAGCCCCTCTGGCAGTGGGGTTTGCCCTCCTGCCCCACACTGGGGTGGTGGTCCTGACCCCTGCCCATATCCCTTCCTTACTGAAAGCAGACACAGCCACCCCAGCAAATATCCAGAGGGGCGGGGTGGGAGGGAAAAAAAAAAAAAAAGCCAGACCCGTTTGCAAAAACCCAGGCAGAAATGCTTCTTTGTCTTGGGAAGTGTCAGCGAAAGAAATTCCCTTTGAGGGTAGGTTTGTGTTTGCAAGACTTCAAACCGCTCATCTGGACAATAACAGCTTCTGTCTCGGGGAATTGGGGCCGCGAGGTACCGGCCGAGCCTGAGCTATTAGAGGTTCGGCCGGTAATTAGTGCTCTGGCGCTGATAAGGGCGCAGAGCTCAGCCACCTTGGGCTCTGCTCATGCCAGAGCAGTGAGTGTGCATCGCAGCCCGGCTGTGCGGGGCTCCGGCGGCGCACAGGCACCGGGGGATGTAAACAGCATCCCCGGCCAGGGCTCTCCATCCATCCATCGCTGCCGCGGCTCGGCACCGGCACCCCCTGCTCGGCAGAGGAGGGATGTGCTCAGCAACCGTGGCAAACACGTCCCCACCGGCAGCAGAACACCAAACCTGATTTAGTATAGGAGCGAAAAGAGTGATTTTTAATTTTTTTTTTTTTTTCTCTTGTCTCGGCCACCCGTGCCGTGCCAAACCCCTGCAGCTCCCGCTCAGCTCTGGGTTTGTCATAGGGTGCCAGCTCCTGCCAGCTCCTCCCTGATGCACAGGCACACCCAAACACGTTCAGGACCAAATAACCCCGGTTTTACAGCTGCTGAAAACCAAGGGTCTGCCTTCACTGCCTTCTCAGCCTGCTGGCAGGGACCCCCAGGCTGGCAGGGGCTGCTGCCAGAGCAGTGCAGCCCCAGCATGCAGAAGAGGAGGCTGATGCACAGGACTGCAGGCAGAGGAAGGACGCCAGGGACTTCTGATCATCTCATTAACCATGAGAACGGCAGAAAATAATTGCTCGTGGTTCAATGCAGTCCATCTGTGTGGGATTTTCTCAATAATAAGTACATACGGCCTGGTTTTAATGTTTTTCAGCGTTTTTTAAACTGAAACATTTCCTAGTGTTGAAGCCCGGGCAAAAATCAGTTCCAGCCCTGGGGGCAGTGAGGGGATTTAGAGGCACAAGTCTCAGGTTGACTTTTTAACAGGGTTCGTACAAACTATCCTGCCCATAATGCTCGTGTAATTGATGCTTTTGAATACTCCAAGGAGGCCAAGGTCCTCTGAGGCTTTGAAAGTATGTTTTACAGTACTTTCTGATGTGATATATAAAAAAACCCCTGATCATGAGTCAGGCAAGCAAAGCCCTTGAGACTGACTTAAAATTATTTACATGCACACACACCCCTTTTTAAGTGATCACACTTAAATATTTTCAATTCTTTCTCTTTTTTTCCTTTTTTTTTTTTTCTTTTTTAAGGAAAGCTGATTTTTCATGCAGAAAACAGAACTTCAGGACTCTGGCAGTTTTGGCGTAAAAGCTGCCCCTCAGCCAGCTGCAGGGATGCAGGGAGGGCTGGACATGATGGCTGGACAAGTTTGGGCTGTGCCATTCCTGCAGAAGTGTTCATACCCAGAGCTGATTTGTCTTATTTCCCTGCAAGGTGCAGTTTGAGGCTTGATTCTGGCCAAGCAGCAAATGACTGCAAGGAATTTTGCTCACTGGGATGGATGAAGCAATGGGCTTGGTCCTTCTCAGTTTTTCCCAGTCCATGAAAGCCAAGCAGGTAACTGGAGCACTTTGCCTGGGATGAGGGAACTTAACGGGCATCTTGCAAACACACGCATGCTTGTTAAAGTCATGGCTGTAAAAGCGGTGCTCTAACCCTGCCAAAATTCTGTCCTAATAATTTCCCCATGTGCTGAAACACCGGGCATTTATTGTGGCTTTGCTCTGCCACCTTCTCCTCACAGAGAGAGCACAGGGGGCTGCACACCCTGCCCACCCCACTGCTCAGCCCCACCAGCAGCAGTTCCAGCCCCTCCTGGTGACTGGGGAGGGAGTGAGGAATAACCCTCCTAGCCCCTTATCAGGCTTGTATGCTTAATCCCTCTTTTAAGTGGCACCGAGTTAACTGGCTCCCTTTCCTGGGGCATTGCTCAGGGGAGAAGAAATGCTCCCCACCAGGGTCATGGTGGCCCCCCTGGGCCCCTCTGTGCCTGGATCCCACTGCGAGGGTGCCAAAGCCCTGCGAGCAGCCAGCCCTGGCTGTCTCACTCCCTGTCCCCCCTGTCCCTCCTGTCCCCACTGTCCCCTCTGTCCTTCCCACCCCAGAGCCCCTGTGGGTGTAGCAGCGCCCACCCCAATGATGCCCCAACAGTGTGGGTTCAGTGCCACAAACAGGGGCTATTCTGGGGAAGATTTTTTTTCCTGGGCAACCGTTTGGAAGCTTGAACAGCACAGGAGTCTGGATCTGCCCTGAAGCATTTCAAATATGCCTCGCCGTGGGCTGGAGCACCCAGCCTGCCTTAAGTGGGCAAGGGATTTAGTAATCACAGCCTCCCATCGTCCTGCCAAGGGCACAGGAACACAGCACTGCCAGCCACAAAATACTCTCTAGAGGCTGAATATTGCACAGTTTTCCACCTACCCCCAAAGCCCACAGTGGGAAACTGAGGCTGAGCTCGAGCTGTGCACCTCCCCCAGCTGTGGCTCACAGGACTGGGGGCTTGGAGGGTTTCCAGGGGTTGTTGGTTACTTGGATGATAACATCACTAATTGTTGTGATTAGTGATAATCTAGGAGAGAGAAACAGGAAAGAGAAAAATTGGATTTTTGGGTATCTCTGCATCACCCTCGGGGAGTTCTGCCAGCACAGTAGGGAAGCAGACGGCGTTGCACTGAGCTCAGCATTTTGGGAACTGCCATCAAAACTGAGAGCTTCCCCCTCCCACACACTTTCTAACTGGTTTGGGTTTCACAGCACTCCCCAAAAATACCTAGTGGGGAAATAATGAGATTTTGGTGCAGAAAAGCTACCAAGAATCTTCATTTAAAGGTTGTAATGTGCTTATGTGATTCAAATTATACTGGTTTGGTTTGGGTTTGGAGGAGACACTTTCCAGATTTAACCATTTTTTGCTGAGTCCCTTCAAATCATGGAATGTGAACTTAGGGCACAGAGGAAACATCTCCTAGACATGGGAATCCAAGTCATCTTTTTAAATGTCACTTAGACTTTCTCAGCCCAAACTCCAGGCTTTGCCTGAGCTGATTAGAGTTTGATTAGAATTTATGAATAATTTTGCTTACCTCCAAATTTACACTTTTTATAGTGAATATATATTTCTCCAACATTTTGTTGTTGTTGTTGCTGATGGGCAAGAGCAGTTTGGGCTGTGAAAAGGAAAGGGTGGCCATGGGTTTTTTTCCCTGCATGGCTTTGCCAAGAAGAGGGAACTCTATGAGCAGTGGAGCCTGCACAGTACCCACAGTGGGGACACGCACTGGGAGCAGGGTGATCCATCCTGGAAGGGGGGTGACAGGCTAGAAATGGGTGACATACCCTAGGAAAGGTGTGATGCATGCCAGGAAGATGTGACACACTGCAAATGGGGTGACACATGCCAGGATCGGGATGTTATTCACCGGGAAGGGGGTGACACAAGCCAGGGTGATGGTGACAGAGCTGCTGAGCAGGGTGTGACACATGCCAAGAGCAGGTGACACTTGCTGGGAAGGAGGTGATGGACATCAAGAAGGGAGTGACAGACATTGAGAAGGGAGTGACACATGCTGGGAAAGACGTGATGCCCATCAGGAGAGCAGGGCAGGGCCGGGCATCCCAGCCCAGCAGCCAGGATGGCACCGGTGTGCAGCAGCACGGCCAGATCCTGCGGTGACAGGCCACCTCAGCTGTCACACACGTGTGCCCACGTGTGGAGCAGCCCAACAAGGAGCAATGCCTTGAGGAGCTGCTCCTCCCTGCCCAGCAGCAATACCCACCACTGGTGCTCGAGCTGTGGCTAATGTCCTTTCGCCGTGTATTATACAAATAATATAAATAACTCCTCCTCGGACTTCAAACATGCCACTTCAGATGTATGGTGGGAGATTACAGAGTTTGTTAAAGCTCAGGTCTTCAATCATCCGGGCAGTTTCGAAGCTACTCACTAAAATACAGATCAATGCTTCAATTTTATGGGAGGCCTGTCCCATGTGACCAGACTCAAATCCCCTATTTTATGGCTTGCTTATACATTCCTGGTGAAAAACGGTTTACATTTTGGGCCCCGGGAGCTCTCCTAAATCAGCTGCCAGGTTTTTGCAGCTGGTAGTAAAGGGAAGCGCTGTCATCGGGCTGCCCGGAGGTGAACAAACGAGCCGCCAGCCACGGGACTGACGGCTCGCCCCGACCCTGCGCCAGCTCCCCGGCTGCTGCTGCCACAGGGACAGCCATCCGGCAAGGAGACACCGCCTGTGACACCCCGGGAACACCCCCAGAGGAGCCAGCCCCATGGCAGCATCTCCCCCTGGGAGACCCCAAAGCTTCAGGGCTTCAGAGATGCTCAGATGAAAGGGTTAAGCTGGGCTGGACGGCTGGAGAGGAGAGGGATGTTAATCCCTCAGCTCTGGGTCTGCTAATTATTTGCTGATTCAGCTGCTGAACAGAGCCCAGCTCCGAAGCAGGGCCTTGGCCCTTGCCTGCTGACAGCAGTGAGGTGCTGATGCTCCTGCTGTCAGTTTTGGGGTGCTGGGGCTTAGCATTGCCTGTTTTGTCCCAAGAGGCAGAGCTGAGCTCCAGCTGTCCTCTTATGTTGAGAGCAGCAGTGTGTCAGAAGCAGGTTTTGCAGGGAAGCAGGCATGGGTTATCCCTGGGCAGAGCCAAAGGAGTGGTGATTTTATCCTCTTTCATTTTCCTCCACCCTTTCCCGTCACTGGTGAGCATGAGAAAGGGCATTGAGGGAGGGTTTAGTCCTCTTGGAGGACCCTGAGCCCCACCACGGTGACACAAGGACCTGAAGGTGTGTGCCACAGGGGCAGAATTTGGAAGAACACTCACCTTTTCTGACTTCACTGCTCCCCTCCTTTAACGATCACAACAAGCTCCCAGCATTTCCTGCCATCCAGGATCCCTGAGGTTACCAATAATGAAGTCTCCTCCAAAGCCCATAAACCAGGCAGCTTCAGCACTGAGCTAAGGTTGTGACACTTGGCTCTTGTCAGGGGATCTGGGGCACCATCAGTAGCAGGCGGTGCCTGCAACTCCCACACATTTAAACACCTCCTTGCCCGGCCCCTTCCCGACAGCACTGTCACAGAAAGCAGCTGCTTTTGACAGAAAAGGGAACTTTGGGCTGCAGAATAGTGGAGGTGAAAGGAGTCTGAAGGATGAAGGCAGGTGCCCGGGTGTGCTGATGGGATGATGAAGCCAAGCAAACCTGTGGTGGGATGTGGTGTTGTGGGGTGGGAGGATGGCTGAGCCCATGGGTTCAGTTTTTCCCAGTTTTTCCTCAGTTTTCCCCTCAGTTTTTTCCTCATCTATCCCACTCCCTGGCTCCCCTGCACAAGGAGGTTTGTGTCCTCATGGGGTTACCACAGATTTTCCACACAGTAAATCTGTGACACAATGGTTCGATGACATGCATCCAAAATTTATCTGGGCTGAGCTCCTCCAGTGCCTGCCCAAGCGAACTTTCACAGTACCTTGGTGGCATCCTGAGGAAATCCAGCTCCTTTTCACTGCTCCCTGACCTCACAGTGCCAAGGTGCTGGTTCCCTGCTCTGAACATGGCTGGGCAGGATTCCCTGTCCCTCACTCTGGTGATGGCCAGTAAAATGCCAGGTGATTTTTCCCCACCCTTATTAAACAAAGCTGAATTTCTATCTTGGGGAAAGCAGACAGCATTCCCTTGCTGCCAGCTATTTAGGGGATAGCTGAAGGGAGTTTTTTTCACTGTTGCAAATGAGTAGATTCATAAAGAATAGAAATAGAAAAAGTAAAAAATGCCCACATTCATCTTGCTTTGAAAATGCTGTAAATAAATCAGTTGACTCCCAGAATAAGCTCTGCCTTCTTTTTGTGGTTGACTCCTGCCTGTGCTAATTGGAGCCAATAGGCACATCTCGAGGAGAGCAACCCCCTTTACAGGTAACACCTTAGCCTGGCGAGCATGTTTACAGCCTTATTTCAAAGCCTGAAGGAGGAAGGATCTGTCATAAACCCTGGCAGCTTTCTCTGAGCAAACAGCGCTGCTAGAATAGTTAAACCCCTGGCATTTGGGTGGAAAAATATAGAAAACACGTGTGTTTCCATGAGAGCTCTGCCTCTGAGCGGAGCTGGCTTTGTGGCACTGCAAGGCAGCTGAGGAGCCTGGCAGGTCCCAGGTGATGGAGAGCCATCTCTGGCAGGGCTTGAGGACACTATTAGGCCTGGGTGACCCTGAGGACACCCTGGGACCCTCACCCTGCCCGTGGAGGGGTATCCATATAATCCCAATGCAAGGCTCATGGAGGTATATTCTCTTTACTATGCCTGTCCTAAAATGAGTTCTTCAACTTTTGAGGTGCCTGAAGACAATGATCTGGAAGAAAACCACCATTCCAAATCCATGAAGGAGTTAGGCACTGTTTTTTCAAAGGAAAAAAAATACCTTGGGTAAACTACAGAAATTAGGCACGACGTTTTCAGGATTACTTTTATCTGAAGAAAATAAGGAGAGGTGTCAATGAGGTTTATAGGAAAAGCTCTGTGTAGGTGTCAGTGAATGTGTGAAGGGGTGAATGAATCCCGTGCTCTGGGATTGGGATGGGGGGACCATGGCCTCCAGCTGCAGCTGATGCTCCTGGATGCTGCATCTCTTGCTGCACTGCCATCTGCTCAGCCATCTTCACCTCTAAAACTTGGGTGTAAATTCAGTGTAAATAATTAGCAATAAATCAGATCTTCCTTGCTCAGACCTCCCTGATGTTGCCCTTTGTCACCACCCCTGCACACAGTAGTTGATGGTGCCATTTCCTCTGCAGGGTTAGGACCTCCCTATCCCAGCAGAGCAGGGGAGCAGGAGGGTGGCAGGGCTCCAGCAGGGACACAGCACTGCCACAAGCCTTCCCCCAAAGATGAATGGCTGCCAGTTTTCTTAATCCAGCCACTTTGGGAAAATTGTTTGTTCTCATCCTGTTTGAAACAGCTTCAAAGTGGCTCCAGTCTAGACTGTGCCAAGATAAATTACAAACCTAAAGCTCTGATATAAACCATAGGGGAAGCAGTCATTTGCTCTAATGTAGTTAAAACAAGATATCATAATGTATGTAAGTATGTATATGTGCAGGCAGGCTCTCCTGGCAGGGAAGGAGCAGGATGCTGCCAGGCTATCCCCAGCACAGACTGGACCGTCCCTCCTGAGCTGGGGGGTTTCATCCCTTTAAGGGGTGGTTGAGCAGGAAGACACTCCTCCAAGACCTGACAGCAAATCAGGCTGTGACAGGTACCTGTGACATCACTACAGCTGCTATAAAAGGTGAAGGCACTGAGCTCTCCTGGGTGGTGCTTGGGCATTGGTTGGTCATATCCATGATCCCAGTTCATGGTGGTTGATTGTATCCATGATCCTGGTTCATAGTGGTTGATCATTTTTATTTTTTGCCAAAGTGTACCCGATGGGAACTTTCCTCCAAACCTCCCACGGAGGCAGCTGAGGAAAAGGGCTTTTACTCCACAAAGTTCAGAGGGAAATAAACACTTCTTCCCTCATCCAGAATAGGTCTAATTTGTGATGAACCAGATGAAATGATAAGCAATTGTTCCACTTCAATTAAATGCAACTCAAGTGAAATAGATGGGGATTCCCTTGCTCTTTAAGTCTCCTCTCATTTACTGAAAATGAAGAAGAAGTAGAAAAGGGAAATACAAAGAACAAGCTATGAAATTTGGAGGAAAGGAAAATAAATAAAATTGTGATTAAAAACTCCAATTCTGAGTCATTTTGTTGAAAAATAAAAGAGTCCTTGATAAATAATGGTTATATACATTTAGGAGACTTTTTAAAAACTTAAAGATCATTAATTTTCACCATGACTTGGGATACCGACAAAGATCAATGAAAGTTAATCCTGTGAAAAGAGGCAATTACCAGCTGAACTGTGTGTCATTTTGCTTTAATAGCATTATCACACTTGTAAATTAAGATACGTGTATGTGCAGCTGGAATTTAATAAGTGTGTGAACATATGTGTATGCAGACATGTTTGTGAGTGGACATTGTCATGCTGTACATCACCCCTCCATTCCACATTCCTGCCCTCTCCAAAGCCACAGCCTGGCTTTAGCATCCTTTGGATCTCTCAGGTGTGAGATGCTTTTAACCCTGTGCTAAGCACAACACGATTCTTTTTCCAGTCAGGAAAAACGACTGAAACGACTTCTTCCCTGGTGGTGCCCAAGGGCGCGGTGACAGCGCGGGAGGGGTGGGGACACCACGAGGTGATGCCCTGGTGGGATGCGCTGGTGGGATGCCCTGGTGGGATGTCCTGGTGGGATGCCCTGATGGGATGCCCTGGCGGGATGCCCCGGTGTGATTCCCGATGGATGCGCGTGGAGTTTCGGCTCGTGCCACCAGAGGTCTCACGGATTTCACCGGGACGATCGGAGGAACAAAATCCCGGTTAATGAGAGCGGGGTGTAATGTAAGGCTCGTGGAACCTCTCAGGTACAGATGGAGCGTGGCTGTGTCTGAGCCCTTACTTTCTCCGGGAACAGCCCTAAATCTCCCTTCTGACATCCCAAAAGCCGGTTCCAAAGCTGCTTTAATGCCTGTGAAAAGCAAATTGTCCCTCATCATTGCTGGCAAATCATTCGGAGTACATTTCTATGGGATGGTTTGGGAGGCTGCAAGCACAGAGAGCCCATGGCCATGGGGCAGAGCCCCGTCTGGGGCTGAGCTGCTGCTTTCACCCTTTGTGCCCACGGCAGGGCAGGGTAACCTGCTTTGCTCCTTGCCCGCATCCCCTTCACATTCCATTTGTCAGCTCCGTGCAGGAAAGCGCTGTCCCCTCCCCAGGCCCCCGTGTCCCCACCCTGGGCTGCTCCCAGCACCCACGCAGGCTCTGTGGCCACAGAGCTAAATTTCAGCTCGGCGCTTTGAAGCCCCGAGCAGGGGAGTTGTTGTTTTTGTTTGTGAGCTCTTATCGCCGCGATGCTCCCGCCTGTCTCTGGGCCATGGCTCCGGCCTGCCGTCCGTGCAGCCCCGCTGCCAGGGCCCGCCGGGCTGCCAGCGCCGCCTGATAAGGATGATGGATGGGGATGAGCATGGCTCCACCATGGCCGGCTGCTTACTGGGAGCCAGAGCCGGCCCGGAGCTCCCTGAGCCTCCAGGAATGTGAATCGGTGGGATGGAGAGCCAGCACGAGATGCTGAGCCCTCCACCAACCCTGACAGTGGGTGCTGGTACCACACTTGAGCACCCCCACATCAGGCAGGGTCCTGTCCACAGCCCCTCCCCACAGAGCTGGGTGGGGAGTGCACATCCAGACCCACAGCCTGGTCGAGGGGCAGTGGGGAGATGTTCCCACCCTGCTCCATCATCTCCAGGCTGGCTCTGCAGCCCACCCAGGTCCCCTCCTGGTACCCTCCAGGGCAGTGGGTGGCTTTGACAGGTGATGGGGGGGACTGCCACCCTGCTGCCAGGGTGACACCACATCTGTTAGCAGGAGCCTGGTGCCATGAGGAGACCTGCAAGCAGATGGTCCTCACTTGCCGTGCCAGGGAGATGCTTTGGTTTATATTGGACTTCCTGGGTTGGGAGCAGCTCTGGGTGGGCTCTCACACCCTGATCCCTTTGGGAGGGTGGGCTCCAGCCCTAAGGGTCCCTATTCTGGGTTTAGGGCATCCCAGCATTGAAATGATGGTGCATCCTCATACCTTCACATCTGGGTCTTCCCAGCCTTCAGGGAGGCTTTTGCAGTGGTTTTCAGAGCTGAGCTGATGCAGACATACCTGGAGCTACTCCCTCCACGGGCCAGCTCTTGTTCCTCACTCAAAGCAGGCCAAGGGAAACATTTTTGTGCAGCTACCACAAGGCCCATGTTGCAGAGCTTTTGCAATGGTGTTCTTCCTTCTCTCCCTTACCACAAGTTTTCTTAGCCTGCCTTTGACCCAAACCTCCCTCCCTTTTGTATTTCTTTCCCATTCCTTTTCTCCCAGCCTGTCCCATGGAGGATTCAATGCCTCTGTTCCCAGGTGTGAGCTGCAGAAAGCAGCCAGCCCCAAATCCTCTTCCCCTGGAAAGAGTCTGGATTTGGTTCCCTCTAACAGGCAGGATAATGAAGAGCCCAGAGCATGGAGATTGCCTCGAGTCCATTCCCCACAGCATCACTCCCTGAGCCCTGCCAAATGCAAACCTGGGATAAAACACCCTAATTCCAGCCCCTCAGTCAGACAATGGAAAAATTGGATGCCTTTCCACACCAGCCTCATTATGAGGGGTTCTTAAATGGAGGTTGTGCTTGTAATTAAATAGCCATATCTTGGCTCCCCAAGACAGGAGGAAAAGGCAATTTGAAAATGTATTAAAACAGAAAGTTTGGCAATTCTCCTGGATTCAAAACAATTCATGGATTTAAATTGTTCCATTTCAAAAATGTGTGCTTGCTTTCAATGGAATTAAATAAAGATGTGCAAGATGGGGGGGAAGCAGTACTTTCCTGGATGCTTTTCCCTCTCTGGCTATGAAGGGAAGGGGTAAGTCTGGGCACTGAGAACTTCCTTGGTAGCTGTGTGGGCTGCTCTGTGTGGCTGACGCATTGGCTGACTCAGCTGAGGAGTATAGGAAAACAAAAAGTCCTAATAATGCCAAAATTTCCAAAGTTTTTCTGCTTGGTTTCTGGTTTTCCTCTTACCTCTGGCACTCCCTAACATGCTCCTGCCACTGGTAGGACCAACTCCACAGGCATGTGCTGTGACTGTCTGGGGATGGACAGGCTCCTCTTCTCCAGCTGCTTTTTTTTTCAGGGGTGCCACATTAAAAATAATGGTCCCAAGGTTGCTAACAAAGGACTCCTGAGGCATTTTGCACTCTTTGTTTTGGCACAAAACATTAGTAATAGCATCATTATACAAGTTTCCACATCTACAGAGGGAAACTCATGAGATATTTGAGAACACATCAAAATCTAACACCTCTTTTACTCCAAGAAAATATAAAAAACATCCATAATTTCTCCTTAGACAGCAGTCCTTGTGCTGGGAAGGTTTAGCTTGGCGATAGCAGCCAAAGTTCCTCACTTGACCAGGGGTAGCTACTGGGGAGGAATGGGAAGCTCCAGAAGAAAGTAACCCCTTTTCAGAGCACTTGCACACCTTTGCCTGCTTGTGCATTTAAGAGTCACTTATTTTAAGCCCCAAACAGAAAAATCCTGTCCCTGTTCCCTCTGGCTCCTCTGGCATCACATGTGTGTCAGCTGGGAGCTGAACAGGAGATGGACTGTGAGGTGACTTATCTGGGTAGCAGGGAAGATGCAGGAATAGCTTGAATCCAGCCCAAATCCTGAGCTCTGTGGGCTTGACATAAGCATTTAAGCCTTTGGTTGGGATCTGGTGATAGAAGAGGGCTGGAAAGCACATTTCTTTTGTGGTTAAAGGTCCTTTTGCCAGTCCATAAATCCAGAGGGAGGTCTGTTTATTCTGTTTACTGCAGTTACCTAACCTGTGAGCCTGTGTGTAAATCATGGCAAGCTGTGATTTAGGGGAGTCTGTTCTCCTGTGGCGTGTGCACCGTGTCCCTGCCCAGACCCCCACGCAGGCAGAGGGATCTTCCAGAAGCTGGGAGATAAGGGCAATAAAAGCCACAGCTCTCCCCAGCACCACTGCCACTGCATTTGCTTTGGCACAGTCACACAGTGCTGTGAACTGATGGCAAGAGGGGCCCGAGCCCAAATGATGCTTTTTCCTTTCCTCATTTTGAGGAAGCAGCAGGCATTTCCCAGATCCAATGTCCCATTTCCACCCCATCACCCCAGGGGTGTCCCAGAGCTGCTATCTGATGTGGCTTGGCCAGGTGAGGGGGTGGCCAGACTGATAACCCCCCCGACTGCTTAGCATGGCCAGCTGCTGTCCCAACCTCCCTCACCTGAGAGGTGCTGACACCCCAGAGCCAAAATCAGCTGCCTGATAAGGGAATGACTCCCAGATAATGGTGCCAGCTACTCCAGATGAGCCCCCCGGCCTCTGGGGGGAACTGTCTGTGTTGTCTGTCTGTAGAGCAAGAGGAAGAGGAGAGTTTGGGTGACTGAAAGGGAAAAAGAAAAATCCCCTTTGAAGCTCCAGGCTTGGCACGCTGGGCTTTGACACAGGTTTGGCAACAGAATAGCAAAGCTGGACTGCCACAAGGGAGGAAAGTGACTCCAACTCAGGGGCTTCCCACTTCCCACAGCCTGGGCTCCATCCTCCAGAGTCCCTCCAGCCCTCTCCACCTCCTCCCACCCTCCTCTATCAAGCAGCCACAGGATTCCCTTGGCCTTCTCCTCTAGGACGCTGCTGCCAGTTTTGATGCAAACCATTGCGCTCTCCCAGCTCCCCCCATTTCCAGGCTGGAGCAGCACAGGGGGATCAGCCCAGGTCCTTGCTGTTTAGTCTACCCATCAGATTGGTGACGAGCAGTCTAGCAGCTGGCAGAAAGCACTTTTCTAATTGCTCAGATGCCGACTCTGAGCCGTTTTCCCGGTGAATCTTTCTTTAAATCCTAGAGCAGGGGGAAGGGGAGGATGATTGGCAGGGGTGAAAAATTTTACGTTCCCAGCATTAAAGTCTGAGTGGCTGGAAAGCTGCTGACCTCTAATGAGAGGGATTTGGGATGCTGTTCACTGGAAACGGTAAAGTCAAGAAGTGGAGCATCCTCCAGTCTGGGATGGCTCACTCCACCTTTGGGTTGGAGAATCCTTGACTGAAAAGCTGGACAGGCAGCCCATGGTTCTGGGTGTGCAGATGTTCATGCAGATGTGAGCGTGCATTTGGTGGTGAGGGTCTGAGGACCCCTCAGCCTGGAGCATGTGGGCAGCTTGGTCCCTCCAGCTCCAGATGTGATGCAGGGGGGCGCCCTGGCTTGACATCAAGGTTTGAAGGGCTGAGGAGCCTCATTTGGTTTCAACTCAAGTGTGCACTGGAGTATGTAGGCAAAGCAAGTGACCAAGGGTGGTCCTCAGGGCGTTGGGGTCCCTGCTTTGAACATGGATCAAAGTGAACCCCCAAGAGCTCCGGGCTGCCAGCTCAGGGAGGGATGCAGATGCTCAGAGGAGGCATTGTAGCAGCAGGAATGACAAAGTGGATAGTCCAACCTGACCAAAGAGATGGGCTTTGTTTTCTCTAGAATGGTGGAAGTGGAGAGGAACATGATAAAATCTCCCAAGACCTCCGAGGCAACAGTGATCAATTGATCTCAGGGTCTGGTGAAGTTGGGACAAAATGTAATCAACTTAATTTGCAATGAGAAAGCTCAGAGATCAGATATTGAGACAAATGATTCAGTCACTGTAGGGCAGTCAAACCTGGGCCAGGTTATGTAATGAGTGTTTTAAAACCAAGCTGGACAAGGCTGTGGCAGGGCAGTCAGGTGCAGGCATGGGGCTTAGAAGGGCTTTAATTCCCTGAGCTTGGTGCTCAGGCAGGGGACACACAGTGACATCATGCACCAGGGACATCCTTGTCCTGCATGCCTGACTGTCCCCATTCCATCAGCTGTGTGTCCTGACTGGCTGGGCAGGTTTGACCCAAACCATTCATCCCTGTCACAGCACAGCCTGGACCACTCAATGTCCCCTCAGCAGCTCCTGCCCTGCAATGGGACAGGGACCAGTGAGATCTCCCCAAGCCCTCCCTCCCCCAGTGGCTCCGCTCTGGAGGTGGCATTTCTAAGCCCAGGAGAGCACAGCTCGGCAGCTTGTAGACACTTACAAGCTATTTTACAGGAATTTTCAAGCCATTCTCTAAGCCTTGTTTTGGGCTGGTGCCTTTTGGCGTTTTAAAGAGAAAAATTATGTGGAGGCTGAGGCTTATTAAAATCCAAAACTCGACCACTCCTGCAAAAACAACCCTGCTTGTTCTAGGCTGGCTTTTATGGCTGCCTGTGCGTGATGAAAACGGGCTGGGGCTAGCGGCAGAGTGGTGTGGCTATCGCCGTATCCCAAACCGCATGTTCGCGGGTGTGTTCCTGATTTGTTGAATCGCTCCGACTTCGGGAAGGTTTCGTTCAAACAGAGAGGCTGGGGAGCGGTGCTCGTTTGGGGGTTTGTGGCTCTTTTCATGTTACTTCAGATCTCTGGTTAAATAAGCAGCATCAATCAAGATTAATCAAAAGAAAAGCGCTTTCCTCCCCTCTCGCAGGCTGCGAGGAGCACAGCACTCCACAGTCACCGTCTGCAGCAGGAGAGCTCCCAAACGCTGCATCCCCCCAACTCACGCTCCTGCCCGCATCCTTTCGGTCGGTGCCTGCGGTCTGCTGGTGACTAAGGAGGTTTATCTGCAGGGCTTTGCAATCAAAGGGCTGCGATAGGCAGGGAAGGATTAACCCCAGAAGGGGAGGAAAATCCCTGGCCGCCTCCTGCTCCATACATCAAACGCGGCGGCTCATCTGCAGCGCAGCGCAGCCGTTCATCACTGGGGAGCCCTTGGAGACCCTTGGAGTGGGACATGAGCCGAGATCTGGATCCTCCAGCGCCCGGCTGGACTGGCACGGGACGCTCCGTGCAGCCTGTGCCAGCCTCGGGGCTCCCACTCGTGCCCAGCAGCCTCCTCCGGGCTGCTCTCCTGAGCTGCCCCACACCAAAGTCCCTGGGGCTGGGTGGCCACTTGGCAGCACTGTACGTGCAAAGAGAGATGGGATGGTTCATTCTACGGTCACGGGACAGGTCGGGAACGGGATATCAGCTGTGCCAATCTGGCTGCTAAGCCCCCCATCCTGCCCAGCCAGGGACAGGATGCAGTCCCTGCCGTGCACAGATGCAAGGGCAGGCTTCCCGGACCGGAGCATGTCCCTGGCATTACAGGGCTTCCCTCACACGGTTCCCAACCCATGGGCTGATGCTTACTGATGATGATCCTTCGGAAGCTTTTTGCACTTACCACGGGAGGCAGCAGCCAGCTCAAACTCCACCATCCAACGTGTTCATAAACTTGCTATCTGTGCAGTCCTCCCTTCCTTTCAGTCCAGTCTGCATGTCCTGCAGCCCACCTCAGCCCCTTCCCTCCAGTGCCAAGTGCTGGATCACACCCACTGCAGGCTGACAGCAGTGAGAGGTTCCACCTGGGCAGAGCCAACATCCACACTTTCCCCTGGATGATTGATCACCACCAGGACTTCAGAGAAGAGAGATGGTAGCCCTGAGAGCTGGATGAATGTTTCAGCTGGAGTGCATAGCTAATGCCTTGCTGAACATGTCCAAGAGCAGCTGTAACATCCTTCTGGCTGCTGAATGGTTCCCTGAGCCAGCAGAGCGGTTTGATATTTGGAGGAATGATCAAGGGACTTTTTAAAGGGGAAAGATCCTGTTTTTGCAGCTGTAACAGTTTCCTTAGAAGAGGAAATGGCCTCCCTGCCCAGTCCACAAGCCAGCCTGTGGGAGGCAGCCAGTCATGGATGCTCCAGGTTGAATTGTTGTGATCCATGTTCCTGTCCTAAACCTTCAGTGCAGCAGGAAGCCCCCCTTGAACCCTCAGGGCAGGCAGGAGGGAAGTACCCAGCCCAGCGTAGAGATGTATGTTGCCACTCTGGCACTGCCACCTGGGCATGTTTTCAGGCAGCTGCTCAGTGCTGGCCATACCCCTGGAGACCTGATGAATGCCCTGCCTCACTTGGAATGTGATGCTGGCAGCTCATCCTTGCTGGCCATGCAAAGGACTGGTCCTGGAGCCAGACTGCTGTGCTGGGCAGGACGTGGACAACTCCCGTGGCACAGGGAGCACAGGTAGGCTGGCACCGAGTGCATCCCACGGTGCATCCCCGCTCAGGGAGTGCAGGGGAGGCAGGATCCCCGGGGAGAGCTCTGCAGGGCAGCACGGCACTGCCAGACCCGCTCCTGATGGGAGCTGATGGCCAAGAGGGTTATCCCGGCCTGTCTGCCGCTCCATCTGCCTCCCTGCGCATCCTCAGCGGGAAAAAATTCAAAGGAGCCATGCAGGATGCGTGTGTTCACCGTGCTGTAGGGATTTCCCTCCCACGGCTGACCGTACCTGGCCAGCAGCATCCCCAGGACGGGACCCAGGAGGGCGGAACGGGGCCAAGCCCCGAGTGGAGCCGCAGTCCACATGTGCCACCGCCTGGACACTCGGCGCAACCGACTGGAAACCTGCGATCCCTCCGCAGGAGCCTCCAGCTCTGGCTGCTGAACGTGGGACAGGGAGATATTTGGCTCTCCTGGGATTCTCCTCCCAGCTCAGCGGGACCCAAAGAGGCTCACAGACAGGACTCTGGACGAAGGGTGTTGTGAGGTGATTTCAACCACAGCCCTGACAACGCATCCTCCCAGCTGGGCTCTCCTCTTTGTGGGGTTTGGCTCTCCCACCCCCGAGGAGTGCAAGGCACCGCAGGGAGCAGCAGGGTTTGGGAACTGTTTCCTTAAACTATCTCCACACTTGTAAAGATCACGGAACCTCGAATTTTTCACCTCCGGGTTCTTCCAACTCAGCCCCGCAGGGTGCAGCCAGGGTTGGAAGCAGCTGTATTGTTTGTGGAGCTGAAATTTGGGGAAACGAAGTGAAGGAATTGGCTCCCACTGACCCCGAGAGCCGAGGACACAGAAGCAAAAAAAAACCCCACCTCTTTTGGGAAGCCTTGGGAGATGGGATTCTATATAAATTCATTGCACACGCGGGTGTTTGCCTCTCCCTGCGCACTCAGGCTCCTGTAGAAGCGCTGCTGTTCGCCCTGCACCGGCGCCGCGGGATGTCGGCTCTGAGAGCTCAGATCTTATCTCGGGGATGCCCCAGCCAGAACCAGGGCGTATCAACCTCTAGTCTGCCGAGGACACCTCGCAAACAAACATCCCAACGTGTTCCTGGGACGTACTTCTGGGATGAAGCCAGGCAGCAGGAGGCTTTCTGCTTCTCTGCCCCGGGCAGCTACTTTTCAAGCAGATCCTTTGTTCCCGCAGGACAAATGTTTCCCTTTGGAAAGAGAGAAAGGGCTGTTTTTCATGGTTTTCGGAGGAAGGGGTGAGAGGATCAGTGTTCCGGCTCTCCCGGGCCGGGCTGCCGGCGGCAGATGGCAGCAGAGCCGAGCAGGGGCTGCGCTCCGCTCCCGGGGCTCCCCTCGCCCCCCGAATTCCCTGATCCCGGGGCTCCCCCGCTCCCAGGTTCGTTCTGGAATAAGCCAGCAGCAGCATTTCCTTCCAAACCGATTTGCCTGGCGGGACGAGGAACTTCTCTCCTGCCTCTGCCGTGCCCTGGCTCCTTTCCCAGCAGGAAAGGGGAAGCGCGCAGGCAAATTCTGGATCTGCGCTGCTCCCCATTCTCAACCAGCCCAAAGCTTCCACCGTGACCTTTGCAGGGCCCTGCTGGGCACAGCGACAGTTCAAATATTTCTCTGCCTGCACCATCCTGGGGTCTCATCCCTCCCGGAAAGGATAATCAATCCCCACCGCATCGATTTTCTAATCCCTCCCAAGAGAGAGCCCAAGGGACCAGGGAGAGGGTGAACCTTCTCTCACCTCCAAATACTTTCTAGGAAAACGAAAAAAAAAAAAAAAAAAAAGCACAGCACAAGGCTGTGGGAGCCATAAACAGGTTTTCAGTGGGTTTTCTATGGCACCTACCATCTGTTGGGAGCTGAGCCAGAGCCCACGGCAGGGCACGGCTGGCCAAGGCATCAAGAAAAGCTCTCCCCTGGCACCTGGCTCCAGTGCAATGCTGGGAGGGGGCCAAGGACATCCCCTTTCATTCTTGGGGTGCTCTGGGGTGCCTGTTTACAGGGTCAGGTGGGTTTGTTGAGTCACGGGGCAGGGCTGGCAAGTGCCCAAAGCTGCACCATCAGCTAGATGGAAGCTTGGGGCTGTGCCATCCTCAAAGAAATAGTGGGGAAAAACCTGTAACCCCTAGCAGGGAGCTGGGAGTGTCCTCCCCAGACTGCCAGGCTCCTCTAACACCCTGCTTCATTTAAAAAAAAAAAAGATAAAAACATGGAGAGAAAAAAATAGTCTGCTTTGAGAGCACAGAGCCCTGGCTTGTGGAGCAGCTCCTGCCAGGAGGGTGGGCACAGGAATGGGGTCAAGTTGCCCTGAGAGACATGGTGTGAGCTGCAAAGCTGGGACCAGGTCCTGGTTTGAGCCATATGATTTTAGGAAGCCCAAGTCTGGCTACAGGGGCACATGAAAGCTCCTGGCAGCAAGAGAGAGTCTCTGAGCCTGTAAATTCTTCTGAGCAGGACAGGAGGTGTTTGGGACCAGCTGGGGATGCTGGTGGTGGAGGATCTGCAACCTGCAGTGCTGAGCCAACCCCAATTAAGTTTTACTCCCTGGATCTCCTCTCTCTGGAAGCAGAGATGGGGGAGTTCCACTGCAGAGGCCCAGGGTGAGGGAGAGGGCACAAGAATGGCAGTGCCAGTTCCCAGAGGACTCACCATGCAGAGAAGGCCACCACAGCTGCACAGCTCCCTGGGCTGCACTAACACCTGCCATGGTGGGAAACCCTCCCTGCCAGAGGCAGCCCCTCTGTCCCTTGCCAGCTCTGTCTCCTGGGGTGCTGAGTTATCTACAGCACTGTCCTCCTGGGTGCCTGTGTCACCCCACCCAGCCTGGCTCACCAGAGATGCAGTTAAGAGCTGGGGCTGCCCTCTCCTGATTACACACAGGGGTGCTGAAGCTTTTATCATGGGCAAAGCCCTGCTGCCTCACTCCATCCCTCTGGCCTCTCCAAGGGCCCAGTGCTCTGGCTGTGCTATCTCCCCTCTTCATGTGAACTGCACGCCTTGCAGCCTGCCTATCTGCAAAGCCCTGCTGAGCAGGACAGGGTCCCTGGCCCCTGCCCAAGGGAAAGTGCCATTTGCTGCTACATGGGGAACTGGTTCTTCCAGGGAAGGACAGATCCTGATTGCTCTGGTGTTGCCATTGCAAACCCCAAAACACCAGCAGCTACTCCAAACCCTGTCCTGTCCCCTGGAAGTGGGATGAGTGGACAGGATTTCACTCAGGCAGTCAGCAGACCTTCAAGGTGGGACAAAAATGCTTATGCAGTGTGTTAGGAAAAGTTTAAATGCAAGCAGCCAACCTCACCGCAATTTCCAGGGGGTTTTCCTGGTGTTTGGGCTATGACACAACTGAGCAGGACACGAGACGCGTTGCAGGGAGAACAGCTTCAGTAGGCAAAGCATCCCAAACAGCAGCATTTGGGGAAGCCTCATAGAATCATCTTCCACTCCCCTGTACAAAGATGATGCCATCCCAAGTAGTCCTCAAAGAGCAATTGCACTGCATCTGTCACTGCTTGGAAAGGGGACAGGATGGAAGTGTGTGGCCCCCAGAGAGCATGGGGAGGGGGAGAAAGGCTGGAGAGCCCTGGGAGGACGTGTCTGTGTTTGAGGACTGAGCAGACGGTGCCTGTGTGTCTCACAGCAGCAGCAGCTCAGTGCCCCAGCCTCGGCCAGGATTATCGGGGACCGTAACACACCATTGCCATGTGGAGAAAGGCAGGAGGGGCCTTAATGAGGCTTGCTAAAGTTAATTATTAAATTAACAGCTAAGACAGTGCAGCTGCAGAGACAGCTAGTGCTGGCACCGGAATTGCAGTGCCATGAGGAGCAGAATCGTGCCTGCAAGAGGGAGCAAAACCACCTGAGGACCTGCTGGGAGGAGGAACAGGCTGGATTTGGCAGGTGCAGGGAGTGAGAGGTGTGTGTGCAGGGACACTGCCCTGTGTTTTCCCCTCTCTGGTGTCCCCATCCCACCAGGCAGGAGAAAAAGTCAAGAGCAGCCTCTAAGGTGGCTTTTGTGTGGTGTTGTCCCAGGGAGGTCTCCTGGCCCACCAGCTGTAACCATCCCTGGCTGCTCTCCAAGCTCCAGCTGCCGTCCTGCTCCAGGCTCTGGGCCACCCTCCCACGCTCCTCCCTGCTCGGATAAACTGCAGGGATGTTTTGGTTTGGCACGAGCCTTGGTTTTGCATCTCTAGGAGAGGAGTTGCAAAATAATAAGATAAGACTGTAGACTGGAAGCAAGCTCAGAAAAAAAATCCCATTTCAAGAGTGAAGATGTCTGTCCTGCTGGGCAAACTTACAGGGTGATCTTGCTTTAGGACATAAATTGCTGTCAAGGGTTTCTGGAGAGCAGGAAAGATCACCTTGGGGTGGCCTTGTGCTGATCTTGTGCTGGCTCTAGTGAAACAGAGGCAAGGTTTCACTGTGGGAACAGGAGCTTAAGTAACTTGCTGAGGTGGAGAGGGCCAATATGTGTTTTTCTCCTTGTTCTTTTTCTGAGGATGGAGAGGACCTGAAAGATGTCTCTCTCTGAAGAATATAAATTCCTTTCTGGCTCCTGTTGTTTCCACCCTGAAGTCCTGGGCGTGCTTGCTGTCAGATGAAAATGTGTTTAGGAACAAACAGCGTTAGCTGAAAAGCATGAAAATTGAATAGACTGAAACACAGGCGAGAAATCCTGGCTCTGACTGCACATGGCTTCACTTTGCATTTATTTTGCTCATGATTGAACTTCAAAGTCTAACAATGAGCCTGGCAGGAGGACAGACTCCCTTACAGGTCAGCACTGCTCCTCTCACCAGACAAGGGAAAGCTCTTGTATCACTGCCAAATTGGGCAGCCAAAATATAACAAAATCCACCTGCAAATTCTGCACTTCTGGCCTGAGATTCTTTCACCCAACATGGCTGGAGCTGGTCAGTCATGGTCATTCCTCTGCTGATCTCCATCACCTAACATCCTCAGGACTTCTTCAGTCACTGGATATAATTGATATTGCTTGATGTAATTGTAAAAATGAATGCATTGATGCAGAACGTGGCCACTGCATCCCCAGATCCGCAATTGAACTTCTCATCCCACGTTGATTTCCCCTGACAGTGTTGGAGACAGAGGATGTTTCAGGTCCCTGAGGTGGGTCTCTTTTTCCCTCTTTGCTTGCTCAGCTGTCAAGAACCTCAGGAACTCATCGGGAAGTACAGGGGCAGAAGAAGGAAGGGCAAATACATAAAGTCATCAAATGCTGTATCTTGAAGCCTGAACTCCTGATCCACAGGCTCTCTGCAGTCTATGGACTCCAGATCATCCTGGAACCTTTACAGGAGCATGTCCATGAGCATCCTATAGTCTTGCTTGCTCCCTGGAGCTGGGAAAGCAGACAAGCTCTATCCTAGGGTTACTTAGAGATCCTCTGGTTGATGCCATTGCAGCTGCTGACTTTGATGACTTTTTCCTACATCAACAGCTCTGGGCTGACTTTTTTAAACCACTGGCGGAACAATTCCTTTCCTCTGCTCCCATCTCCAGAACCAGCTGAGGTTCTCCAGCCCTCCTGAGGGCCACTACAGGGGCCAGGGAGTTCTCTGCAACCTTCCAGGCACTACAGCATTATCTGCCATCCCCAGCCCGGGTCTCAGCAGGGAGGGGAGCTGGGGGACAGTCCCCTTGTCTGAGGCCAATCTCACCCTGCCATCCCCAGCCCCACTCCTCCTCTGCCTGAGAGGACTGACACAGACACCACATGTCCGGCCCTCCACGACCCTTTCCCATCCCCATTGACCTCCCTGGGGACAAAGCATGAACATGAGCCCTTTTAGCTGCCGTGTTTGTGTACACAAGCCCACTGCTGACACAGATCTCTTAATCCCCTTGCCTGTGTCCCACGGGCTGTGCTTGTACAGGGTGGCCACGGCTGGGTGCTGGCACTGCACTTTGCTGAAGCCCTTTTACCTCTGACTCGCTGATCAGCTGCTGACAGGGTGTTATCAGGAGGCTGTGGTGGGTGCAGTGGCAATGCCAGCATCCTGGCTACAGGGACTGTCCCCAGCTTGACTTGGTGGCACCAGGGCAGACTGTCAGGGGATGAGGAGGGCTGGTGAATGTTGCTCTACGCTTTGGCATTGTTTTGCTTCCAAGTTATCATCTCTCCCACTTCGTGGGCTTCATCTCAGAGGTGGAGGTGGCTCAGCTCACGATTCAGCAGGCTGATGTTTCCTTTGCACCGGCAAAATATTTGGGAAAGCAAACACAAAGCTGGCTAGGCTGAGTGGGAGTCACAGCCAGAGGGCCAGGCTGGAGGCAGAGCACAAGCAGAGGGGATGCTCCAAGCATGCAGTCATGTCCCCTCTGTGCACCCTGGCTGCATGGGACAGCTGTGCTGGCTGCTGGGGGAGCACCTGTGCAGGATGGAGCCTTCCCAAGTCACAGCATGGGGATAAAAGGCAGGAAAACCTGCTCAGCACTGAAACTGCCCTGCAATGGAAGCAAGGATGAGAGCAGAAACATATGGAGTGGAGGAAGAACTTCGTGATACCAGGAGCACAACAGGGCCACACAGCACATCCCAAGGTTAAAGGAGGATCATTTAGTCATGGCTGGGGGTCAAGGAGAGTCAGGCATGGAGCTGCCCCTGCTCCAGCTCCTTTGCCTAAGTGCACAGTGCAGCTCTTGGACACAGAGATGTGCTGTACCCTCCTGGGGTCTTTTGGCACTCATGGTGTGGTGGCTCGTGCTCAGGACAGGCAGCCAGGACTGGCTGGACAGGGAGTGGGTGTGTGCTGGCCCTCTGCTGTGGGTCACAGGAGGAGATCTGAACTCTGTGTGGGGCAGCTGGCCAGGCAGCTCAGCCCCACCATGCACACTGGCTCTCAATGGGGGTCCTGCCTGGTTCCACCTCCTCTGGTACCCCCATGAGGCCTGTGGGAATCCAGGCTGCAGGCTGCTTATGCCTGGCACCAGAGTCGCTGCTGCAAAAGTGGGAAGGAAAGCATTGGGGCAGGATGCCCAGTGCCCTCAAAAGTTTGAGGGCAGAAATCTGAACCCTTGCACACAAAAGAGCAAAATTATTTTAACTTCTTATTATTTTTTAGTTATTTTTCATTTCCCTGGCTATCCAAGGAGGAGAACAGCACCTGTTGGATCTGTACCTACTGGTGCAACACACAGATCCCAGCGTGCTGCCTGCCAGGGAAACACCCAGCAGCAATGCCCTTGTGCTGTGGGTCAGGCTAGGATTTGAATGGCAAAGCCCAGGGCTTTGCCTTGACTGCAGAGGGGTAAAACAATATTTAAATAACTGCCAGGCACTGGAAGGAGCAAAAGTCCCTCGGGAAAAGAGAGGATTTGTGGCCATGTGTGGCTGATGGCTTCATCGTGGATGTACAACCTGAGGGAGCGAGCCAGGCTGCTGGGAGCTGCCTCTGATTTAGTATTCCATAACTTTGGTGGTTGACTCCAAGCATTTTGGCTGTTAATTATCCTTAGATGCTTAGAGGAAAATATCCCAGCAATTCCACCCATCAATCTTATTGATTCTCACCTTGAGTCTTTGGGAGCTTTTAGGGCACCTGCACAAGCTGCCACTGCTTGAATTAATTGAGCTCTGTGGAGCAGTCGCTGGCTGGTGCCTCCCTGCACATCAGGCACAAGGCAGAAAGATGTATGACCCTGGCCAGTGCTGGTGCAAGGAGCTGATGGCAGGGAAACAGAATTTCCTGGGAATCACAGCACATTGCCAGCATGCTTTGTTTCTCCATAGGAATGGCACATCCTTGGGTGGGCTGAGTCAGGGACCTCTGGCACTGCTGTGGGTGGTTGGGACCTGGGAAGGATGCAGGACATCTCATCTGAAGCACGTGGAGCTTAAGGCATCTTGAACAAGGATAGTAGAGCTCTTATATCTCATTTTTCTTTGTAGATGTGCCTGAAATATTTCTGCTGAAATTCCTGATGGTGGAAGCGTGCCATGGAGGGTAAATATGCTTCAGAGAAAATGTCAGGTTCAGTGGTCAACTTATGTCATGTTTTCACGAGCTCCTGGAAATGGAAGTGGTTTAGTGGACACAAGAAACCTTGGGCTAATATATCTCCAGCAAAATATACAAAGTGAGAAATTGTGTTCTAGAGGAGGTATTGCTTTCCAAAGCCCATGCCATCAATAACTAGGAAGTGGGGGAATTTTTCTCAAGCAGTCAAGACTATTTACTGGCTTTGGGGGACTCCTACAAGAACTGTGGCTTTTGGAGGGAAAAGTTGTGATGATAAAAACAGTTCTGTATCATTAGACATCCCCCCCCCTCCAATCCACTTATTAAAAACACGTAAAAGCTGCATAGCAGGCTTCAGATTTTAATTACAGGATATTAGCTCACATTTCAATCTAACTTCCTAGCACCAGGAAAATCCATGGGGTGCACTCTCAGACGTGAACACATCTGCAGCACCACTTCCCAGCGTGCAGAGGGAGGGCTGGCAGCTTTGGGAGCTGGTTCCTACCCCACACATGGCACAAGTGTCCTGAGAGCACAGTGCCTTTGGCTGGGCTGCAGTACCAAAGCACTGAGCCCCAGCCCCTGGGCGGTGGAGCCCTGCTAAGTGAAAGCACTTTTTAATGGGGATGTAATGGAACTCGTTAGTGTCCGCTGTTTTATTATGCAGGTTGAAAATTACTTATTGGTGGGAATGTGCTCACTCTTCACGCTCATCCTTCATATGCTTTCCTGGAAGGGTCCAAGTGATAATCTCAGAGCCAGGGAGTGTCTCCCATGTCTCTAGATCACATGGCTGCAGATAGAAAAAGCCTAGGGACTGTTTGGGGGCACTCAGTGTGTTCTCACCCCTATGCCCTGGCAGCAGAAGTGGAGAAGCTGAGCTTCCTGCTCCGGCAGCACATTGTGCTTTAGTGCATGGTCCCTCTCTCCAGAGCAGGAGCGGATTAAAAACATGAAGCAAGGAGAGGCTAAAATCTGGGTTAAACAAGGGGATGTTGGAGTTCTCTCTGGCAAAAACCTGCAGGAATGGGCACTTTCTTCTGGTTCTGAGCTAAAGCAGGTTGAAATGTGGGTATTTTGAGTAGTAGAATAAAAGGTTTAGGAGTTTTATCCAGTCCTTTGTGATGGCCACTATGTGCTACTAATAGGTGTCTGCTGGGGTTGGGAGGCACTTGCCATGGCAGGGTCACAGAGATTTGCTGGCAGCCTGCCCTCAGCCCCACTCACCAGTGGCGCAGCAAATTGGGACTGGAATTTGGGCTTCCACTGTTTTGTGGGAAACAATCTCACTCAGACTGAAAAGGTTGGGTCAGAAACCTATCTTGATGCGGAACTTTAGGGCAAGCTGAGTATTTTTCAATGGGAAACTGTCAGGTTTTCTGAAATTAAAAATTCCCATTTCAATTTCAGGGTTGTAACTGTTGGCTCAGAGTCCTGAGAATGGTTCTGGAGCAGTGTACCACCCTCTTCTCAGAGCAAAGGTCTTTCTCTTCTAGGAATGAGCTTTGGATGTCCTTTTAAAAGATTTCCCTGTGAGCAGCCCAACCAGCAGTTGGATGGCTGCATTTGTAAGTCCATTGGGAGCAGGACTTTGACACCCCTTGGGGGCAGCTGGGTTTGCTGGAGGGCAACACTGCAGGGCTGCTGCAGGAAAGTCAGCCCAACCTCATGTGCATTGTCTCTGACAATGTTTCTGCCTGGCAGGGTTCACAGAGTAATAACAACCACATAAATAAGTCAAAGCATATGACTCAGGATAGGAAGCTTGGACTTGCCTTGGAAAAATCCTCTTTCTCTTTTGCACAACGTTAAAGATGCCTGAGCCTTAATATTCTGCCATCCACGTGTAAAGCTTGGGCATCTCACCAGGGAACAGCGTGACCAGCACTGGCAGCAAGCAAACTGGCCTGGAGGTGCTGGGGAGAGAAAATTCCCTTGCAAAGCACACTTCAAATCTGAGCTGACTGCGAGGTCTGCACAGCCCCTGGATGCAGGGAAGGGAGGTGTGATCAGGAGTGTGCTGCAGCTGCTGATCGGCATTCGGGACCAGACTGGAGCAAAGGCAAAACTGTAGGAAACACTTTTAACGGTGACCTCGTGGCCACAGAGCTGGACAAAATTAGGCAAGTGGAACATGAGAAAGGGGCTGAGCTACCAGGCAAACAGGACGGTGAAGTTAAGGAGCATATCAGTCACACTGGCTGCTTTGTGCTCCTCACCATGCACAGGCCTTGCTCCAGGGCACTGAACTAAAGCTGTTCCCAAAGAGAAGGCTGGGCCCCTAGGTGAGCTTGCCAGACCAGCAGAAATGAAGCTGGGGATATTCCAGCCAAGATAGACCCAGAGATGCTCAGAGACATTAACAGCCACCATCAAAGCATCTTTAAACCTCCAGCCCAGCACCAGAGCAGCCGGCTGGCTGTGATAAATATGCAAGCCACGCTTCAGCCGGGGAGAAATAAATAAGCTGTTGTACACGGAGCAAGGGAGGTGGGGAGCTCCTGCCCAAATCACTGCTCAGCAGAGGAGTTTCCCTGGAGACTGCTTCCTTGGAGCCTGCGCAGGGCAGCACAGGGCCAGGAGGCAGCACCCAGAGCTGCTTGATGTGATCTGGGCAGGCACAGGGACACATCTGGGGTGAAGGATGAGGCAGAGAAGCAGGATTGGGGATGCCAGTCAGGTGCTTTCATTGAATTTGGAAAGCAGAGATGGATTACTTCCCAGTGAATTGTGCTGCAGAAATGTGGAGACTCCTTGGCTGCTTCTTAGCAAGCCCCTGGAGGGAGGAGCAGAATATCCAAGCAGCGTGGATGTTGGGCAGAGCAGGGGAAGGTGGGTCCAGCAGAGGTGAGGACACCAAGGGAGGAGAGGGGCACACAGAGCTGGCTGGACATGGCCAGCATGTTTACACCAGCTGGAGGTGGTGCACACCCAGTTTCCCCTCCCACGAAGGATGGGATGGGATCAGCTGTTTGAGAGCTGACCTGCCAAGGTCCCTATGGCTGATGCAAGAAGGGACACTTCCCTCTCTCCCCCCTCACTCGTGCATTTGTTTTCTAACACCAAAACCCTGCTGGGGTTTGGCCTGGCAGGGCATGGCATGAGAGTGAGACTGACCCAGCTCCCTCCTGCCTGGTAGCTCTGGAGCCAGTTTGGCTCTTGGCCACCACAGGCTCGTTCCCACACACGTGGCAGCAGAGCAGTGTCCCAAAGGGACCGAGCTGGCACCCTGCGCCCTGGCTGGGGGACAGCTGAGGGACACCATTGGCCTGCAGGTCCCCTGGCTGCAGCCTCCTTCCTCACCCAGCTGTGCTCCTCACCCAAGGACCTGCTCCTAGAGAGAGTGTAGGTGGGGAACTGGCTGAGAGCTGTGCAGCTCATGAGGAGCACAGGGACCCTCTGGCACATCAGGGACTGGGCACAGGAACACAGGATGTGGCTTGGCTTACTGCAGCTCAGGTATTGAGCCAGCCAGACAGCCAGGCCAGCAGACCTCTCTACTGGAGCTATATTTAAACCTCCTTTTGGAATTTTATTGGCCAAATTTTTGAATGATTTGGGATAACTGCTGGTGATCCCTGAGGCTGTGGCACAGGAGAGTACTCTCTGAGCCAAGAAGTTGGATACCAGGGCACAAAGAGAGCTGAGATGGTCCCAGTGGAGCATCCCTGACAGCCTGGGACTCCCTCTATGGATCCGCTAGAGCCCTGGTGATGTTGCCCTTCCAAATGTTGTGCTGAGCTCATGTTTGTTTCTCACTTTCTTCTTTCCTTCCAACAGTGAAATCAGCTTTTCATCCTTCTCCACGCATCAGCAGCTGGCAGCTACATCTTCAGTGCCTTGTCATGCTGACGGGTCTCCTGCAGGGATTGCATAGATGTGTCCCTGGGGCTGCAGGACATGCTGGGACTTCCAGATGAACCTTTCTGGGCAAAAGCAGAGTGGTGTGCTCGCTGTGATGAGGGAAGAGGCTGGGAGAGGCTTGCATTGAATAAAAAAGGCATCAAGTAAGGGCTGCTGTGAATTAGGCAGGTTGTGCTAAATGGTGTCAGCAATGCAAGTTGCTTTCTATATGTGTGTAATTCATGTGCACATGCACACACAGTCTGCAGTCACTGTCTTGCTGGCTGCAAGAATTGAGGATAAATACCAGGAATATTAATGATGGTGATGAGGAAGTGACATTCTATCAGCTAGAGAGCAATTAAATATTTTAGCCTACTCAAACAAAGGTTTTGCTGGGCACAGATGAGAGGTGGTCTCTCCCTCATTAATGTGTACAAATATCTAACT
>VZSR01000479.1:9043461-9069864 GCA_013398615.1 Brachypodius melanocephalos
GGTGGTCCAAGAAGACGGAGCAGGGCTCTTCTCAGTGGTGTTGAGCAATAGGACACAGGCAATGGCAAAATTTGATGCACAGGAAGTTCCACTTCAATATAAAGAACAACTTCTTTACTGTGCAGTGACCCACACTGGAAGAGAGAGTAGAGAGGTTGCAGGGCCTCCCTCACTGCAGATATTCCAGAACCTCTGGATGCAATCCTGTGCCATGTGCTCTGGGACGACCCAGTTTACACAGGGTGGTGGGACCCGACTGCCCAACCCGACCGCTCCTGTGGTTCCGTGATTCCCCAGGACACACACCGAGTCCCTTTCTGCGCTTTCCAACCACGTTATCCCGTTATCCCCAGGCGTGGGTACCCGAGAACATCCCTATCCCTCGGCTCCTGCCTGATGCCAGCCGGGGAGACTCTGTCGAAGCCGGCTCGAGGACTCCGGGGCTCCACCGGTGCATTCCTGCCCGGAGTCCCCGAGCCGGCAGCGGCACCAGCGGCCTCAGCCCGGCCTCTCTCAGCCGGGCAGCGAGACCGGGATGTCGTGGAAGGGCCGGTGCCCTTTAAACCCTCCCCCCGCGGCCGCGCCCCCCTCAGCTCAGCCGGGCGTTGCATCAGGCCCGTGCGCGCCGCCGGCCGCCCCGCGGGGGCGCGCCCCGCACCGCCCCTCCCCTCGCCGGCGGCGCGCACGGGCGGGCGGTGCGCGCCCCCGCGGCAGTCGCGTGGTCCCCGCGCGGCTCCATATTGCGGCTGCACCGGGGTCCGGGGGTTCCCGGCGGGGCTCGGGGGCGCGCAGATGGCGACGCAGGTGGAGGCGCTGCTGCCCGGCACGGCCCCGCTGCTGCCCGCCGAGGAGCGCGCCCTGGTGCTGAAGCCGCCGCAGGACGGGGGCCGGGAGAAGGGCGAGCCGCCCATGGGCCCCGACGGCGGGCCGGCGGCGCCGAGGCCGCCCAGCGCCAAGCAGCAGAAGGAGGAGAGCAACAACCAGGAGAAGGAGAGCCTGCTGAGGGCCGGCGGCGAGGCGGAGGACGGCGGCGAGGCGGGCGGCGCGGGGCGCCGGGAGTTCATCGAGGCCCCGCCGCCCAAGGTGAACCCCTGGACGAAGAACGCGCCGGCCGTGAACGGGCAGTCGCCTCCCGGTGGGTGCTCGGGGGTCGTTGGGAGCGGGGCGGGGGGGGCCGGCAGCGCCGCCGACCGCGCCCCGGGCGGCCGCGCCATGCGGCACACGCGGCGTGGGGCCGCGCCCGCGGCCTGCGGGGCCGCGGCGGGGCGGGGGGCGCGCTGGGAGCGGGGGGAGCGGCGGCGCCGGCCGCGGCCACGAGGCGGGGAGGGCAGCGCGGCCCGGCCATGCGGCGGCGGCGGGGAGTGGAGGGGGCCCGGCGGCGGGCGGGCCCGGCGGCGGACACGCGGCCCCCCCTCCCCTCCCGCTCCCGGCATTCCGCCGCAGCAGCGCCGGCAACGTGTTCGGTTCCCGGCGTGCGGCTCCCCTGGGAGCGCGGCCCCGCCACCCCCGCGGGGGCCCTTCCCCGGGCCGCGGCCTGCGCTGCCCACGTGTGCGCGGCCGCGGCTCCCCCGCGCAGGCCGCGCCGCCTTTCTCTGCCGACTCATGGCGGCGGCGGGGCCAGGGGCCGCGGCCGAGCGTGGCTCTACCCGGCGCGATCGCTGCCTCGGCTTAGGGGCACGGTTGGGGAATGGGGGTCCCCGAAAAGGGAAGCGGAGGGGCTGCGCTGTCCAAATAGCGCTTGTAGCTCGCTGCTGTCGTCAGCAAAGGCTGAAACTGCAGAACACCCATTTCCTCGGCTGTCGGGATGGGTGTCGTGCTCCCCTCGTACCTGCTTCAAGTGAATCGGGAGTAGGCGAAAACAACAGAAGTTTTCACTGAGCGTCTTGTTTGGGAAAGACTTAATCTTTTTCTACCTGTCTCTGTTAACGCTGAAATCACGCTGCCAGATGTGCCATCAGATTCCCAATTACTGTACGTGCCAGTGTTTTGTAAGAACTGTTATTGCCTAGCATGATGATTCATCAGAGTTATTGATCTTTGGGAGATGGGCAGCTCTGCAATTTCCACCTAGAAAGCTGTCATCTTAATGAGAAGTATAGAGGACAAGTTAATCCTGCCAGGTAGAAGTGTGTGTTCGGACTGTTTGCTGGTTTGTCATTGTAGTCATGGACATAAGCAAAGCTTAAGGAAATCCAGGACAGTGTCGCTGTCTGCATTCGCCTCGTGCGTTATGACACAAAACTGGTCACATCGCTCCTTTGTGTGAAGGTTGCACTCTATTGTGATGCCTTCTGAGATAACGATCCCGAGAAATAAACCAAGAAATGCAGAATTGCAAGGTTGAATGTTCCTGTTTGAGTCTCCTGTGTAAGGGGTGTCCATATTCATTACCAGGCTCATCAGTCGCAAAGGTGTGTGGTTTGCCCGAGTCAGCAGCGACGAGGCAGCTGCCCAGCACAAGCAGGGGGCCCTTAGAACTCCTGGGATGATTTTCTGAGGGAGAGCGTGAGAGTGTGCCATTAGCATGTCCAAGCAGTTGTAGGGTAAAGGAGTAATGCTCCAACACTCAGAATTGTCCTTGGGCCCAGCACAGTTGTCTCTGTATTCCCAAAGGTGTTTAAAAAAATTGAATTTGTTAGTGGTGTGTTCTGGGACACTTGGCAGCAGCGACTGGTTCCAGCAGTGCCCCCAGTGCTGCTGCCTGGCTCTCCTCTCTTGGGCCATTGTTTCTTTTGCTGCCTGTTCATTAGCAGAAGAGAAAACGTGTAAAATAAACACGGCTGGTGAGCTCCCATGAGAAGCAGGATGGCAGCTGACCTTGCCTGGCAGCCCTGCACCCAGGCACCTTCTTGTAGAGTTTGCAGCCTCATGTTATATCTTCATTTCATTGGGTGGAGGATTTGTTTTGGCAGACACTTACAAAAAAAGATCTGGAGCATGAATTTGTGTGAAAGAATCAGCTGGTGAAGTGAGTTATCATGTTATAGTGACCTCCAGGAGGATCACCTGAGGAAAGCGACTCTTTTTCTACACTTGCAGTGGATTGAGAGCTTCTGAACTCTGGAAAGTCACTACTGGAAGTCTTCGGTTTCTCAGCAGAGCTCACAAAGCCTTTAGTTTTACTCCAGCAGTGTTCCCAGTGCAATGCTTGTGTGCTGGAGATACTAAATGTTTCCAGCCCTGATCCGCCAGAGGTAGCGAGGAGACCAGAGAGCATGGTGAAGACAGCTCTGTAAAGATAAAGGGATCCCTCTATGACTTGTTTTACAGGCTTTGAAAGCCCTATTTTTTTAATAACGATTATATTAATTATAGACCCGTAGAGCAGATTTAATGGACAAGATCTTCTCCTAATGTGTCCACGCATTCTGTAATGGCCTGTGCTGGAATTGGTACTTATAAAAGTAAAAGCGTTGAGCTCAGGGAAAACAGAACTACCTGCAAGATCTTGGTGAGTTTCTGCTGTCCATGTTGGAATATTAATAGGGAAGAGCTTAACAACTCCACCTCCAGGTGGTCAAAACACCAGCTTGTTTGCACTGTTTGACTCACCATGGCTGGGCAAGTTGAGTGCATTGGGGGACTGAAGAACAGGGTTGTTTTTTCATGGATTAGAATTTACCTTTAGAAGCTTGTGTCTTGTTACCTGCTACAGGATTTTTATGCTTTAAATTGGCAGTGAAGCCTGAAATATAATAGGATGTTGGAGCAAGCAGTTCTGCTTTTTCAGGAAGGAGGGCTCTTGAAGTGAAGCCTCTCCTTGCTGCTTAACCTCCCAAAAGCACAACGACTTGGCAGTAAGTGGAACAACTATTAGGTCGAGTTAGGCAGCAGTGATACTGCTGATGCTGAGTGGAGGCTTTCCATTCATGTGTGTTTCCATCAGGATGCAATGTGCAAACAGAAGAGGGGGGATCCTTTGAGTCCTGAGGTACACATGGTCCTGTCCTATGTGGCAAGGCTTGTACTTGACACTGCTGATTGCTTATGAGGGAAGCTGCAGAGCTGTAATGATGCCTCGTTTTTACTCTCTAATGGTCTAGTAGCAAGGTCTCTGTGACCATGCCCTCGTTATTACATGTTCTCTTCTTATCATGTAAATAAATGCAGCCAGCAGCCTGACTGACACATGATGGTAGTTTGTGTGTGTCTGCGGTAGTGAAGGAAAAGTTTTCTGGCAAAACCAGCTTTGCACTACTGGCTATAAACCAAATTCAAAGCGTTTTCTCCAATTCTTCTCTAGATGAGAAGTATGCTTGCAGTTAAGATAGCTCGACCTTCTAGAACAAGTTGTACTCCTCCACTGTGCCCTGCACCAGGGCTGGTGCTGATGCAAGCGTTGGTGTAAACAGGTGTTAACAGCACCCCGTTTTGAAAACCTGCTGGATGTATTTCAAGAAATATTGCATCAAGGCACTTGGCACTTCTTTATTTTTAAAGCCATTTACATCTTGGAAGTAAGAACATGCAGGTTTTAATGACTGGCACTGCAATCGCTGAGCTTTGGCTGTGCTAACTTTTTAAATTCTCCTTACAAGTTCTCGGCTGGGGAAGGCGGTATATTTCCTAGTGGAGATGCAGAAGGAGCTTTGATTTCTTGAGCAGAGTTTCCTGCTGCTGCTTGGTAAACGGGCTACGTGGACAAGCAGTACTTTCCAGAAGGCACACCTTAGTTACTAGCAGCAAGCACCAGGGGTGAGCTGACTATTGTTGAGAGTGCATGTTGCTTTATGCTGCCTGAGCAGAGGCTGACTTGGCTACCGGTACTAAGGAGAAGGCAGGGGAAGATTCATTAGCATCTCACCCCTTGCTGACTAACTCCCCATAGGGCTTTCCTTGAAACCAGCTTCCAGTGCAGGAGATAAGATGGATGGGAAGCTTGCTTTACCATTGGCATTTCTTCGCGTTCAGAGTCGACAGACACATCTGCTTGCTCAGGTATCCAGTTTGGTAGTCCTGCACACACACCTATTTCCCAAGTGTTGGGCAATTCTCGCTCTGTCGTGGCATGTAATTGTGGAGCTCTTCTGGCTGTTGCAACAGAGCTGCTATCACAGCAGGAGGCCTCCCCCCCATGGCCCCAAGTTTCCTCTCCAAACTACAGTTTTGTTCTGATCCCACAACTCACATTCAAGTAACTCTTCGCATCTTGTTGAGGAGGATGAGGGTAACTGGAACTTGTTGCTCCAAAAAACCGTGAGGTTTAGTGTTTACCCTCCCCCGCATACCTTTGCCCTTCAGCTTTGTGCTGGACCTTTGCCCTGTTCTGCACTGTTTGTTTCGGGAAGAGAATGCTCGGGAATGCGGCGCAGCTCCTGGGAGCTGACTCACTGGCCCTGGTTGCTGGGCTTCAGTGCCTGCTTCTGCTGCAACCTCCAGTTCCAGATTGCCAGGTCCAAGGCATCGCTGAAGGATTCTCTCCAACCATCTCCTTACCCTCATAACTCTTCTTTTAAACTTTGTATTGCTTGTGGTGCCATGGAGGCTTCCACCAGGGTTGCATCAGTGATCACTGGATTGGGCAGCAGAAGGACTTTGTTCAGATGTGAAGACAAATCAAGTCCAGAAAGCAGAACTGGGAGTGTGGGCACTGGGGCTGCAATGCTCTGCTCTCCCTTCCAAATTATGACACCGGATCTTTTTGCTGTGGTCAAACAATGTGATATTATCTTCAGGGCAATGCCAAATGCAGACTTGAATAGCATTAGGTTGCTCTTCACATCCTTGAGACTATAATAAATCTCCAACACCATCTCTGTGGTTGTGCTTTTTTGGCAAAATAAGGAATGGGGTTTTTAGTAGAAAGCTGTGCTTGCTGTTCAGACCAGGCTGGCTGAGCGTTTTAACCCTTACAGTTATTACAGGTGCTCTTACCTAGATCCAGTTGGCCCTGGGGAGCTTTGTTCATTCCCAACCACGATATGCATTTACATTATGATCTTTAATATGTTACTTATCCTTTGGTCATCTTGGCATTGAAGCCTTTGCTGACTTCCTACCAACAGCCTGAGTTTCCACACTGCTGGCTCTGCCAAATATCTGGCTTGCTGCATACACAGAGACCTTGGGGAAAGAGGTGATGCAACCTTACTGATACCTCCTGAGCTCTCCCATGGTGATAGTGCTGTCTAGGTGGAGCTTTTCAAGGCCAAGAAGTTTTCTCCTGGGGTTGGCTAAAGCTCTGGGTGGATCTCTGGATCCACTCTGTGGTCTCTGGTATGTCCAGCTCTGCATTTGTTCCTTTTCTCACTTGAAACCAGGCTTTGGTTCCACTCGTTCTGCAGGTCCATGTCCTTGTCGGTGAGGTCTGAATGGAGCTGGGAGACTTATCTCCTTGCATGAAAAATAAGTGGTTCATCTGAGTATCTTGAATCAAATGATGCAGCTGGATAACTTGAGGTCAGAGGAGAGGGAAAAGAAGGGCTTCAAAGAAATTAGTGCAGTGCTGGGAGAGCTTAAGAGCTAGTTGTGTATGTAGGTAATGCTAATGGGTGACCAGAACAAATGGAAACTGAATTTGGCCTTGAATAAATCAATTATCAGACTTCTTGTGGGGAAAGTTTTGAGTCAGGGTCGGTCTGGATTGTTTGGCGAACAGAGAAGTGGATGTGCACATGAATGTCCCACAGCTGTGGAGAAAAAACTGGCACGAGGTGGTTGGTGGAAATAGGTTTGCTGATAGCAATTCTAATGCTGTGCAAGATAAACTTTTGCTTTTGAGAAAGGTTGTGGAAACTGTGGTCAAGTGTCAACATGTTTCTAAAGGGAGGCTCATCCTGTAATTGGAGGTTCCCAGAAGATTCCTGTTAACTGAACTTTCCTCTCTTGGAGCACGCATTTATGCTGCAGTTTGGGGGACTTGTGGGGGGATTACTTTTCCTGAGCAAACTGGTGTGTGTTGTATTGTGGCTCTGCTGGTTTCAGTGTTGCACCAGGCTGATGGTGCTGGTTGAGCTGCTGGAGCCATCCTTAGCAAGTCATCTGGCCCGACTTTGGTGTGACCCTTGCTGTGGGTATTGCCAGGATCGAGAGCTCTTCCTGCAGCATTAAAGCTATGTGTGCTAGGGGATGTTCTGCTGAGACCTTCAAGGAGAGGGAGGAAGGGTTGGGAACTGGCTCATCTAATACCTGCTTTATCAGAGTTACCTTCACTGTTCTTCTGGAGCAAAGCTGACTTGGGAGCAGAAGCTTCCCTTGACACTTTGATGTTTTTCAGGGTTGTATGAGAACACGCAGCAGGGTTCAGTGCTCCACAGTGGTTGTGATTTTGTTTTTATTTTGTGGGTTTGAGTCACCGTATTCCTTTGTGTGGTGACAGACTGTAAGGTTTGGTAGTGTTCTCTGCTGCGTACTGACGGTGTGTTAGAGGTGACCATGGTGACCCTGGTTGGGTTTGATGCTCTGTCACAACAGGCTGAGTGGAAACCTTAATTTGCTTTAGAAATGGTCCACGGGAGTGGTTGTTGGTGTGAATGAGATGCCGCTCAATCTCATTCTGGTGACACTCAGAGGTGACACGAATGTTCTTTGTTCTTTTGATCTATAAAATGTTATTCTGGTTCCTCCAGAATGTGTGACACTGGCAGTGTGCTGATGGGCACAGCCTGCCCTGACCTGTGCTTCTTGGGAAGCGCATTTGCTTCCTGCTGGACACCCCTTGAAGTGGCTGGGAACAGGTCTGCAACCTGCTGCTCTAGCAGGTGCTTCTCTCCACTCCGAACTCGCTCCCCAAAGCAGCCCTGGTCGGTTGATGGGGCCCAGGAGAAGCACCTCTGGTGCTCCTCAGTGACGCTCGTTTGATCTCTGTCAGGCTCTGCAGAGATCCCTTGGTGACCGTGGCAGCCGAGTGGCAACTGGGAGAGGTGGGGGCTCGGCTGGGGCTCGTGAACTGGCGTGTCCTTGACACACGAGGCAGGGTTAAAGCACGATTGGGAAGCTGGACAGGGAGCGGAAATGTGCCGTGTGTCCTTCCTGCTGGCCGGGAGGGGCTGCGTGAGCCCGAGGTGGGGTCCGGCAGGTGGGATACGGGCTCTGCTCTGCTCTCCCCAGCCCAGGTACGGGGGTACAGCTCGGGGGCGATGGGATGGGAGGCAGTGGAGCCTGTCCCGGGCACACTGCTGAGCACGTTTTTCCAGCTGAGCGGCGGTGTGTGCTGAGCTCCTGCAGAGTGACTCTGCAGTCTGCAGGGCACGGCTGCGCCGGAGGGAGCCACGGGCAGGTGCGGGGGGCTCTTCCTCCCAGTTCTCCTTTCCTGGTCCTCATTTGACTTCTTGGACTCGCCTGCAGCGTGAATGCATGGAGAGAACGGGGGGTTTGCAGGGCTGGATAAGGTAGCTTTTAAGGAGCCTGAAAAAAGATGAGAGATGAGGTGAATTTTTTCCTGGCTGAATATGTGAGGAAACAAGTATGAAATTGGAAGAACCACAAAAATGAGGAAAGGGTAGAATTTTGTTGATGGGAAAGTAAGAGAAAAGGTGTGTGGGGAGACTGGTGTTTTACCTGCCTGGTAACTCAGAGGTGGGTATGCTGCTAAATACTGAGCACTGTCTTTAAAAACAGATTATTTGTGATACATGTTCAGCCTCTGCACTAAATCACACAGCCTTTTTTATTTTGTTTTTCTTAAAGACTGTGCTTTTGAAAGCTTCTGGTCAGTGATGTAAATGAGTGATTACTTTACCAAGTCTTAGCTACAAACTATCTGGTTTGCACATTTGCAGATGATGAAGCTAGTGACAGAATAAAACATGAGAACTCACAGTTAATAAGCAACACTCAAATGTTTGATAAGCCAACGTTCACTTAAACTACAGGAAATTAATTTCTTCAGATTCTTCAAGGTCACTTTTTTTTTTTTTTTATAATTATATGTTGCAAAAGAAGCACTGAGTTTATTCCTGTAAGACTCTTAGGATTCTCTGCAATTTTTATGCCTTTTGCTGTAACTAGAAAGGTTACACTTCCAAGTAGTCAAAAAGCCTGTGTCAGCTCTCCTGACCTCACAGAATGAGCCTACTGAAAACAAAGACAACCACAGTAACAAATGCTCTTGGCCTCATTCAGCACAAAGAGAGACACCTAAAGGAGTGACTGAAGCACTTTACCCTAGCTGTGTTCCTCCAGGTGGGCTCATGTTGGCAGGTCAGCTGCAAGGCTGTGTGAGGGGGAAAGAAGCGGGAAAAACAGAATGAAGAATTAAGTGTAAGGAGTGACACCAGTATGTGTGATGCTGAGAAATGATGTGTCTGTAGCAGCAGATACTGAAGTGTGGAGAAACACATCCAAAAAACTCAGTCGAGAGGTTTTTACTGTGAATGAAACAGAAGTAATGGGATATTTGTGCACGAGGTTCCACCCAGCAAGACAGAAGAGCGAATCACGGAGGTGTCTCCACCATGTGCTCAAATGACAAAGCATGAGACTTCACTGTCTGTAATCATATTGAATTTCACTTCCCAACTCCCAGCTCAACCTTGAGGGCTCGGGGGAATACTGATGATGATCTCATACATCTTCTGAGTGTTCAGAAATCCTCTGCCACTGCAGAGGGTCTTGCACTGAGCTAAACAAAAAGAGGACTTTTCTTTTGGCTTCCCAATCTCAGGTGAGCTCTCCAAGCTCACTGTTGCTGGGTTTTTTTGTTTGTCTTTTTTTTTTTAAACTGTGGAATGGTGAGTGTGACATTTGCATGCTCTGCAGGGAGGAATTTGCTGTAAATCAGCCACAGTTTTAAATTGTAAAATTAAACCTGTAAAGACAGTTGTGAAGATGATTTGGAAGAGATATGGCAGATTAGTGAGATAACCCTCTTAGCTTCAATTGGAGGTGAAATCTGAGTTGATGTAATTGTCAGCAGAGAGTGGAACCAAGCAAGGATGGAGTTTGGAGGGTGATTGGAATAGCTATGTTTGATTAAAACCAAGCAGATAGCCTGGGCCAGAGGGAGGGACACCTCAGACTGTGAGTCTGATGATTTGTAGTTCAGTTAAGAGATTTAATTATGTTGTCTTCGCTGTGCTGCCTTGTGTATCCTACAGTCCCCTGCTCAGCCCTCTGCCTGCGGCCCAAAGGTGGAGAGAGCCTTGCAATTTTCAGTTTCCTGGGGTTTTCATAGGGATTTATGGTGTCCTTGTCTGATATTATGGGACTTGACCATGATACTGGTGCATCTGAAGAGGTGTGGTGGGATCCTCTTTCCTGGAGATACTGGATTTCTGGGTACATTAATGGATTCTCTTTTGTAGGGAGATGGATCTGTCCTGCCTGCTGCTTGCTAAGCTGTCTTTGGGCAAAGCTGCTCTGGAGTTGGGTCTGCCCTTGGTGTGCAAGCAGAAAAGTGTGTTGCAGCTCTGAGTTTGACCCTGTCAGGGGGAAACACCATCCTGTATCAGTTTCTACAGTGTGGGATCCAGCTGGCTTCAGGCCACACCAAAATGGCTCCTGTATTTCAACAAAAGTCTTTGAGATGTGTATTTTGCTTGATTGTGCCAGTAATTTTAGTGTCTGTTCAATATCCATTGGCTTAAAGAGGAGATTGAGGAGGGTGACTGGTCATTCGGACCAAACTCATGTAGGGTTGTTCTCCTGGAAGACCTAAGGCCTCCAGTGGTATCACTCCAGACTTACTGGTGATGAAGGGATGTGGGGCAGAGAGCTGGGTCACTAGCTATCCATGGCAAGGGTAATGAAGCACCTTTAAGTTGCCTTGGACTTTCTCTGAAGCCTCTTGTTGGGTTCATGATTGGGAATGTTGGGACTCATGCTCTGGAGCAGCAACTGCTGCTTCTCCACTTTGGAGATGAGGGGAAGGGGTTAATGGGAGAGAACACCCAATGTTTGTTCTCTCTAGTGCAATACTGATAAGTGGATGGGAGAAACAACGGCCTGTGACCTTCCAGTTATTCCTTGTGTGCCTGTGCATATGTGAGTGTTGGGTTTGCAGGCCTGTCTGTTTGGAGAGCTCTCATTCTTCTGGTCAGGTTCTCCAGAACTCCATTGGAGCCTCTTGTACTTGGAGAAGAGACCTGGACCGTTTCCATGTGGATCTCTGAAAGGTGTTTTTGCTGGTCCTGCTGGTGACTGTGTGTTCAGCTGGTGTCACAGCCCTGCTGGGTCTGCAGTGCTCCCCTTTGGTCTGGAGGAGACTGAGCATCAGCATTGAGGTACTCATTTAGTGTGTGGTGTGGAGCTATTTAGGGAGTTATCTCAGATAACACTCTGATTTTGGAATAGGTGATTTTTTTTTTTTCTAGGGTTGTTCCTCTTGAAACTGTGATGCTGGAATCTTCATTGCTTTTCAAGTATATGAAAACAGCAGGGGCACCACAGCTGAACTTTGCTGAATACACAGCGAATAATACGCTGAAAACCTAATTCAAGCATTTGTTTCTGTGCGGTTTGTGGGAAATTCATGTCAGAGCTCACACAGGCTGCAGCTCTTGAGCCAGTGTAGGTGATGGGGATGTCTGAGAATGAATCTAACCTTTCTTCTGGACAGGGAACAGAAAATCCCTTAGCAGGTAGTGGTGGTCTGGATACCCTTGCAGAGGAGCTGATTTGGGATCAAGTCTTCTGTAGCTTTGTTTTGTTTCTCTTGCACAGGCCTTAGCTGTGTCTTGGGACCTAGCCAGCATCGTGTTAGAATTGATCCATCTGTCTCATGCTTCAGCTTCTCTTTGAGGGGGTAAATATCCTGTAGTAAGTTGAGAGGCATGGGAAGTGTTTGCGTGGGGAAACACACAACCGGGCAGCTGGAAAGGGCTGGGACGATCTGGGTGACTGAGAGCTGGACCCTCACCAATCCTGCTCAGCAGGTAACAAAGGAGGGGAACAGGAAGCAAGCAAGATCTCGGGACGGATATAATTGGCCATGCTAATCTTCGGGTTTAGGGTTTCTTGCTTTGCTACTTTTCTCTAGCAGACCTCAACCCTTTCTCTGCTGAGTGTTACGTAAAAGAGGCCTGTAACTGTCTCGCGAACCTGTGCAGGCCTGGCACTGCCTTGGCCTCCAATGGGGAGCCGGGTGACAGAGATTTGAACTGAAATGTTTCATAGGGCCAGAGAAGAGATTCAAGCAGCTCTGGTCTCTTTGCAGTACATGCTGGACTATGTAATTTGGACCTTTTCCCTGCCTGGATCGTCCCTAGCGGGCAGCAGGTCAAGTTACGAAGAGAGATACCAATCGATCCTGCCATGGGCCAGCACTTCCCTCCCCAGTCCCTCTCCTAGGCAGCCAGTGCAGCCCTGCAGCTTTTGAGCCGTCGTGATGGAGGTCTGGTCGTGTCCCTGCTGCCGAGTCCCCATGTGACCTTGGAGAGGTCATTTTTTTGCTGACGTCCGAGTCTTTTGTCTGCAAAACGCGGAGGATGATTTGATTACAACTTCACGGGTCAAAAGCCAGAACAAATCAGCTGGTGTCTTCCTGTGGCAGTGTGGATGAGCCCCATGTCCCACTGGGAGCAGCCGAGGAGCTGTGCTTGTACCTGTGCATGCACAGCCCTCACCCAGCACACTGCTATGGTGGTACCAATCAGTGTGCTTTGGTGACTGGCAGTGCCATAAAGCACTCTGAGCTCCTTTTTCCCCGTTGGGAGAGCAGAAGGGTAGTGGGAGGTGGGGGCCAGCAGGGAGCTGGTTCCTGCTGGCACTGGGCCTGCGGCCGCGGCCCCTCGGCAGTTATGGCTGCAGGTTGCTGTAATAACGAGTCAGCGTTTCTCTTGCGTCAGGAATAATGAGCTGCTCTTCAACCGCTGCCTCCCGAGCCCTGCCAGGAGGAAGCAGTATCTGTACTGGAAAAGGAGCTGGTGGAGGTCCCTTCCCAGCTGTAGCTCCGGAGCTGGGAGAAGACAGGCTTCTTATGCGGGTGTTTGGATTCGGGACTATGAGCATGGTTGGTGTGTGTTTCCTCGGGCAGCAGCAGAGTGGAGATGGGGGCTCATAAATGGGGTGACTTTCTTGGACCTGTCCCAGATACTTGAATAGCAGCAGTAGCCAGAGAGGCCCTGGGGAAGGGGGTATGTGTGTGGATGCATCAGCTTTTCTCTTTAAATGTCCCATTTTAGCATTTGGTCTTCTCCTTTGTGTAAAAATACCATCAGGCAAAAATTGAAATTGAGATCCACCCCCAGCACCACCTAAAATAAGGACGACTGCCCTCAATTTAGTTATATCTCCTGGGCTCTGTGTGCAGCAACTCTGGGTTATTGGTGCTCAGAGTAAGCACCCCTGTACCATGTCTGCACCCTCACATGATGGTCCTGAAAAGGATGCTCCATGCCTGTCCCAACATCCTGCCAGCTGCCATGAACACCCCTGACCCCCTCCTCACTCTATCCTCTACCCTGCTTTGCTAATAACAGGAATATTCACAGAATGTTTTTCTGTTGAGATGCAGGCTGTATGGATTATGTACACGGCTGAGGAGAATGGTCAGGGTCTTGTGAAATACCTGGCTCTGCAGAGGCTGGTGCTGTGGTGAAGAGATCACTGGTTCACGTGGTGACTACAGTCCCTTTGTTCAGACACAGTCTTTCTGATTTTAGGTGCATGATGAGAAACAAGTGTCTGTGTGCAGGAAGAAGGAAATGTGAGACTCTAGGGTCTAAATTTCATGGGTCTGCTCATTTGCATTGTGATACTGTTATTTCTTGCCCCTTCCCACTGTGCTGCTTGGAGGGCAGGCTGAGCATGGCTGGGAGGGTGTTATGCAGGCAGGGGCAGGATGTCTTATGTAGGAATTGCCTGCTGCTGAGCAGGTGGCTGATGGGATGATGGAGAGCTGCTGTGAAGCATTGTCCTGCAACATCTGGCCAGTGTTGGGATACTTGGCATCAGGGTGCCTTGGGAGGTAGCAGGTGTGTGTAGTGGGAGGAGTTGATGGGGCTGGATTGCTGGCTTCACCTTTCTATGTTGAGACTTAGAGCAAAAAACCCGTCTCTGTGCCTTAGTCCTTTGTGTTTGAGTTTTAGCCTTTAGAGAGCTGGGAAGGGAGCTGACCAGGACAGGCAGCCTCAGTGCTGCAGTGTATGAGATGGGCTCCTTGGAGAGCAGCCCAGAGGTTTACCTGCTGGCCACATATGTTTCTTTCTACTGTAGCTTTCTTGGGAAAAGAAAGCACTGCCTGATTTAGACTTCTCTTGGGCACCTGAGGTGCTGCCCTTAATTGGCAGGCTAATTTTTAATTTAAGTCACTTGTGCTTGCAGGGGAAAAAGGTGTCCCAAAGGGTCGTTGTGCCTGCCAGTCCCTGACCAGCCTTGCCTCACATGTGTCCTCCCAGCAGCCCTGTTTTTCAAAGCAAGTCCTGCAGACTGATTGCTCTGTCCTTCTTCTCAGCTCTGAGGAAAGCTGCCCGCAAGCCCAGTGTTCTCAGTGTCAACTCAGACGAGTTGGACAAGGTCATCCTCTCCCAGACAAGGGGGCTGAGCACTGGATACAAGTGTCTTTCCTTGACAGGAGTTGCCCTGGCAAACCTCTTGAGCTGAATGTAAGCTGTATCTGCCCTTGGCTATCATGAGTGGTCCTTGCTTTCTACTGACTTTAGCCACTGAGTAGAGTCGCTGCTGTTCTAATAAACGTAGTGGCAAAGCTGCTCTGGAGTTGTGGCTGAGCTCAGGAGGAGCCAGGAGAGCCTTGCTGCACATCTAGAGCAGAACAGGGCAGTGGGGAATACAGCAGTGAGCTGAGAGGGGACCTTGAGGGAATGTGAGTTTGGAGTTGCAGTGGTGACACATCTGATAGGAGATGTTGCTGAGGGGTCACCTGCAGCTGCTGCCTGATTTGGTGATGTTTGTGGTGTCTATAGCCTGGACCCATTGTGAGTGGCTGGTTCTGCTGTGGTGTGTGTTTGATGAAGAGTGTGTAGGACAGCCTAGCAGGAATGCAGACTGGAGAACTGCACCCTTCAGGCTACAGCAAGGGAAACATTTGCCAAGGCCTGGCTTTGCTAAGTTCCTGGCTGGCACACAGGAATTTATTTTATCAACTGTTGCGGTGTTGTTATTTGTTTTGGTTTTTAGTAACATCTGGTACAGCTGATCCAAACAGGTGGGATACCAATGTTACCACCTTGTTCTTTTGCAGAGAAGCCTAAGTAGAGAAATAAATTGTATCTTGTTTGAGATCTTAAGGGTTTTTTCAAACCTTGTATGATTCTGTGAAGTACAGGGTATTTCAGCTTGCTGATGTAGAAGCCTGAACTCCTTAGTGACCATACAAGATGTTTAAATGCATTGGGACATGGGCTGATGGAGGATTGCAGTAGAACATACAGCTTGCAAAGGATCCAAACTGGTGTTTGGAGGCTGTTCTGGATGTGCTGAGCTGTCCTTGATATTGTGCCTTCGAATGGCCACACACCATAACTATGTAATAATGGTAGAGAGAGTCTTGGTTTAACTTCTGGATATTCACTTGATTCTTCCTGTTCCTATGTGGGATGAAAGTCTCCCTGCCTGAGAATGCTTTGAACATGGTGCAAGTCAAAGGAAGTGAGATAGAAGTTACTTTGGCAGAGGGGTGTTTTTGCATGAGCTGAGCCCAGGCCAGAGAGCATTGCCCTGCCTGACGGGTAGTCCTTGCTGCAACTCCGGTGACTTTCCAGCTGAATGTGTGTTTTGGGTAGCTGATAAGCAGGAGCCAGGGGCCTGCCCCTGTCCCAGGAGGACCTTGCCTTACTGGCAGCCTTCCTTCCCCCTCCCCTTCCAGGATCCTTGAAGAAAACATAATGTATTTCTCTCTCAAAAGTACTGTTTTCATATCTGCTGGGGGAGCCTTTATCAACAGGGGTTTTCCACATGAACTGTCATGTGTGCTCCTTAAATGAAAAGTCTGGTCCTTCCAGCTACTGAAGTAAACATCTTCCCAGCAATACATAAGCCCCCCAAGAGAAGGGCCTATACCCCTAACTAGAAAGAGCCTGGAGGGGCTGGGGAGGTTGTATAATCTGTTTTGGGGTCTGAACCCCCTCGACTCCATCTGTCCTGTGCAGTGGCCTGTGCATACTGACAGAGACTCCTGAGCTGGGAAAGGGAAGGGTGTGGGGGGTGATGTGCCAAGGCCCTGGGTGTCCATTTGGTGGTGGAGGTGTGTGTGTCTGGTGTAGGTGCTGTGTTAGAGCCAGGCACAGCTGCTGATGTCCCTTGTGGCTGCAAAACCAAGGAGAGTCAGAAGAATGCTCATTTGGCTTTTGCCTTGGCTTCCACCTGTGCTCTGTTAGATGTTCCCTGTAGATTTCCATTGGATATTGCTGCTCAGGGGGAGTGTGGGGTGCCACCAAGTAGCTCATTGTGTGGATCTTTGTACATCTCAACAACCTTTTTTATTGCACACTCCTGTTTGTTAGAAACCAATACAGGAGGTTATTTATGAGAGCAGCGTGTTCAGGTAAACAAAGACTCCTTCAAAATCTTTCTCAAAACAAGTGGTTGAATTGAGTTGGGTTCTAAGCTGGATTGATGTTTAACTTGAGATACTAAGAAAATACTTCCTCTGTTTAGCTAAAGCAAACAAATTGAGAGAGGAGACCTTTTAAATATGATTTGCACTCCAGCTCAACCAATACTGATTTTTTTTTTTTCTTTTACAGATATATTTCCAACTGACGGCCAGTCTGGTATGTATTAAATAAAAATGGAGCTCTTCAAACCTCCTTGTCCCTTCCCTTCTCTTCCTTCAGGGTCAGTGCTAACCAGACTTAGAGGACTGGTGCATGCAATGTACAGTCTGGAATATGCCATGGACATTAATGTAAAAAAACCCAAAACCAAACCACAAACAAAACCCCAAAAAACCCCACCCAAAAACCAAAGCAAAAAAACTTCCTAAACAAACCTCTAATATATGGTCATTCCTGTATAGCAGTGGCATCTTTTATGCTTTCATGTAGTGATGACTAAACAGCTGCAAGGTTCTTTCTTCCCATACATTGTAGCATAGCAAATTTGGATGTCCGGGGTGAAAGAGTTTGGGAACTTGTAGGTCTTGGTCATCACACATAATTGAAAACACTGACGTGTCAAGATGCAAATGTAACTCAGAATGTTGTTGTTTATATGTTACCTGTATACACAAGGATGTGGCTATGAACCTGAGGATATATATTTGAATTTGCAATACTTTGGGAAGACACGGACCTCCCCCATGGCTTGTAGACTGTGTGTTGTTGTTGAGCATTGCTGTTAAGGACAACCAAAGTACTCACTGTGTTGCCATCACTGCAAAGAAAAAACTTCCTGGCCCCAGTGGTGTGTGCAGCCTTGCTGGGAGAGGGAGGTTGCTCTGGATGGAGGTTTCAAATCGAGAAAGGAATGTAGTTTTCAGAAGCAGATATCGATGATCCCAATTCCTGCCTTTCCCAAATTGCCAGAAGCTCCATCCAGGCTGATGTTGTGGAAGTGCCAAAACTGAGGGAAAGGTTTTTGTTTTAACCAGTAATATTGAGATCAGTCAGTGAGAGCCTGTTGTTTCAGAGCTGTAGTGCCACGTGGGGATGTGCCATAGCAAAGGCACTGGGAGTGGAAGTCAGTGCCTGACTTGTCCTTATGTCACCCCAGACGTGTCACTGTGTCCACCTCTGATGTCCATCTTTGGCTTTGCATGGGATCCCATTTCACCAGTTTGTGGATAGCATGAAGGTGAATTGCTGTTGATGGAGGAGGCATTGGAAGTATGGAATCAGCTCTGGTGTCTTAAAGCTGATTTCAGTACAAATAACTCACTGGTTTAGAGTGGTCTGGTGCAACACTGTAATTCAACTTGCTGAACTGCACAGAGGGATGGAAATGGTGGATGTGTTTTCAGAGCTCTTGCCAGCTAACAAGGCCATGGTGTACAACTAGAGGCACTGGATTAAGGCTTTGATTTCACATTTGTAAGTCTCATGATTTTCTCGCTTTCTTAATATGCAAGAGTGAAATATTAGAGTTTTGAAGAGGAAAGATTTATTCCCATCTGTGGAGTTTGTAGGAGGTTTTTCTCCACCTTGCTGAAGATCTGTCTTCTTTGGGTACTGGGTTTTGTCTGCCTGTGCTGTGAACTCAGAGATGTCCTTTGCTTGGCACTACTCAATCCTCTGTTCTCCAGCTGGTTGGGGACCTTGCACAGCTGCCTCCAGGGTGGGGCATGAGCGTGTGTCTGCAGCAGATGATAGCACTTCAGAAAGTGTTTGTTACATGTCAGCAGTGTTGCAGAAAACATTACCTACAGAGCTTGGGGGTTTTTTTACAGTTCTGTGTGGTTTTTAGGAGATAAGTTAAAGCTTAAACAGGATTCCTTTAAATGGTAGCTGCACAGGACACTGTACAGTCTTTCTCATACCTTTCTCCAGAAAAGTCTTAAAGCTGATGCCATGCTTTTTTTTCCTGTGCACTGAGCTCATCTGGAAGCTGTGGTATCTCAAAACACAGTGAAGTGTGAAGGCAGCAGGCAGAGTGGCACTGCTCCTGCCACCAGAGCTGTTGTGCACTCCTGAGGCTGTTTGGTTTGACTCCCTCACCTCCTTTTCATTGCTGAGGTTATTGTATGAGTTTATTTACTCTGGTCACCAGAACTCCCATACATGTGTCAGGGATCTATTTTTTAAGCTTAATCATGTGAAGTCAGGTCTGTATGGCTGGTTCGCCCTCTGGGTGACAAGCCTGTTGGTCTTCTCCCAAGGAAATGGTTAGCAGAGTAATGGAAGATGCTGAGGTGCAGTATCAGGGTTGGGAATTGCATAGGTGGGGTGCCTGAGCCAAAATGCAGCCATTTTGTAGGCACAGTAGCTGTAGTGTGCCCCAGAGCATGTTCCTGCTTGTTAGCATACATTTGCCAGCAGTGGCCTGCCCTCAGCCTGGATCCTCAGTCTGGATCATCCCTGTGTCACGTGCGAGCACTGTGGAGGTGGAAGCACAGCAGTGTTTGCGTCCCAGATACCTAATAGTGTTTGCAAATAAAGCAGTTGTTGGAGAGAGGCCTCACTTTCTTTCTGTCTGGCACAGCAGTGCCTCAGTCCTCTCCTCTCCCACATCCCACAACGACGATTCAGCAGCTGTAGGGTGCTTTTCAGAAGAAGCCATTTCACACCATGTGGTCTGGAGTTCAGATAGAAAGCTGAGAGATTTAAACACCCCTGAGAGATGCAGTGTTTGGTTTGGTGGGTAGAGGGACACACTCTCACATTCCCACTTCTGCTGAGGAGGATTGGGAGGCAACGTTTGTGGCTGGATGCCTGTGAACGACTTCACTGTGAACACCAAACTCTTCTGCCAGGCAGCCGATGTTGTTCAGCTCCCAGGACATGCTACTGTGTGAAATTTGCTGCCTGCTCTGGAAGGGAATACTGCCACTTCAAGTGGATCTCCTGCTAGCTTAGTGTGCTGAGCCTGTGCCCTCCTGGCCTCCTACATGCTGCAGCCAGCCCTCCTCTTCTCTGTGGTGGAGGATCCCAGCCTTTTTAGTCTCACCTCTGGAGGAGCTGCCTCTGAGTGGTTAATTGCTTTTCTTTGAGCAGCTGTAACAGCCCTGTGCCCTTGTTGAATTCCAGAGACAAGAGCTGACTGCAGGGTGCAGTTGTGGATGCGCTGGTGTTCAACAGAGCAGCAAGTGATGCTCTGTCTTGGTTTCACCACTCCTGATGACTTTTTTCATCTGCTGCACCCTGACCTGATCATTTTGTACAACTGTCAGCAGTGTCTGAGATATCTTTCTTGAGTTTATAACTGCCTCTTTGAATTAAATGCTGTGAAGTTTTCCATAAAGAGATGAGGGTGGTGCTACCACTACAAGGAAGTGGTTTTTAATCCTTTAGAAATAAGAGGAGGGGAGATGGATCTTTAAGTTAGGAAACTGCTATGTTGCACTCTTTTGCGACTGGGTATTCCTGACTGCTTTGGGAAGACTTAGTCTGATTAGGGTGTTGTACTCTTTTATGCTCTGTATTGACATGGGAGGCAGCCACCTGTAGCACTGGAATTAGCTTTATTCGAGAGATTGGTTTATTTTTGCATGGTGCTGGCTTTGTCTTCCTTGACCTCACAAGCTGAGCTGTTGCTCAGTCTCTTCTTGTTCTGTGCAGTCAGGGAGGTAGGTTTGCAGCTGTGCAGACTGAGGGTAAGGTTAAGTGGTCACTTAGCAAGTGGCCACTGCTCAGGGGATACTCTGGTCCTGCAGGGATGCCTCTGCAAAAGTAGCCAGGAAGGTACAGGAGTCACAGCGGGAGAAACTTGGAATGATGTTGTTTGAATTACATCACAGTCTCCTTTCTGGAAACCCATTCTGCTCTTTGAAATGACAGGTTTTCCAGAGGCATATTTTGTGCAGAGTTTGCACTTTTGCCTTGTACGACCCCTCTCCCCCTCCACTGACACACTGGGAGCTGCACAGTCTCCTTCTAGATAGTGTGAATGCTTGGAGCTGGAGGGTCTCTCTGCAGGCGCTTGGCTCTCGAATCCTGTCTCTTCGTTGTTAAATATTTACAGTGAGATGTACCAGATGCTTCCCAGGAAGGGTTTTGTCAGCTTCCAAGTCCCCAGATGCAGCTGCAGAAGAGGCTGACGGCCATTAAAGGGATGGTGTCAGCACGGGTTCGGCGCGATGTAGTGACCTCCTCTCGCTCGTGCCAGGGCTGCCGCCGGCTGTGCTGTCTCGTCGGCTGCAGCAGGATCCGGGCAGAGCACCCTTCTGCTGATGTCAAGAGATTAATGATGTCTGGTCCTCAGGCTTTTTGCTCTTCTTCTGCAGAGGGAGGAGGTGATGCTCTTGGATTTTGTTGTTGCACCTTTTTTCTAGGGCTGTCTCTCCACAGCACTGGTGCTGCCTGGGCTCCCATTCAGTTCTCAGCATGCCGGTGTCTGTCTTGGTCACCCAGCCACCCTGAGGAGGTAGGGGTAGGCTGATCCAGGGGGGCAAACTCCTATCACCAGCCCTGGGCATGGCGAAGCCAGCAGCTGGAGCGTTGCTGCTGAATAAGTCTCCTATGCTGGTCACACTGGTCAGGTTCCCAGTGTGCCTCCTGCTTTCAAGATAAGGTCCAGGACCTCGGGCTAGGCCCCTGTTTGTTGCTCTTGGTGCTTATCAGCTTTTGCTGCTGACAAGGTGACCTGCTGCAGAGCACTGAGGATGGGGAGGGAGGGTCCCCCCAGCCCAGACTGTGTGCTGGTCTGGCCCCTCCACCCGGGATAGCCTAGACATGCACACAGGGCTTGCTCCATGCCAGCTGTCCCTGTTTAAAGTATTACAACTCCTGCTGGATGAGGGTTTTCCTGGGTGCCATGGAGGTAGGATCTTGGGAGGTGGCAGGTCGGCTCCTCTGCAGGGGGGGGCCAGGGAGGAGCAGGCTCGCTAGGTCATCGTTTTTCCAACTAAATATAGTTGCCCGTGCTTTCATAAGGTCGGGATTTTTGCATCACGTGACTGTCTTATCCTTCCCAGCCGGCAGAGTCGGAGTAGGGGATCGAGTGTCTGAATGGGTAATAATTAACTGTTAACTAGCTTTTCATTAAAGCCTGGCAGAACGGTGCAGCAGCAGGGAGCAGAGGAAACTGCTTCTGATCCCTCCTGGAGGGTGGACACTCCCTTTTAATTTGCAAATCAGTTGTTCCCAAAGGTGAGTGGGTTGGGTTGGTTTTTCTTACTGTTTTATGAGGAGTTGTGAGTCTTGCCTGGTGTGTACTCTTGCTGTCCTGTAGTTCCTGTTCATGTCAACCCTCCCTCTCCCCCACCACTGATTTTAGTTTTTAGGTCATGAGCTATCAGCTGCTCACTGAGCTGGCTTGTAGGAGGGCCTGACCCTCCATCTCCTCCTCAGTTTGGCTCACTTGCATACTCTGGGCCCCTTCAGCCTTGCCTCAGGTGCCCTCCTGTCCTAGCACTGAGGTGTCCTTGCTGTGCCTGGAGCGGCAGCTGGATCAACTCGTGCCTTTTCTCAGGGTCTCAGACTGACGCGGCGTTTTCCCTGGAGTGTGTTCCCTGGAGTGCCGCCGGCTTTTCCAGCCCCTCTCCCTGAACCATTTAACCTGATGGAGTGTTTGCTGGTGTCCTTGAAGGCTTTTCTGCCTTCTGTGCTAGCAGAAGAATTGCTGGTGACATGCTCTGCCAGCTGGAGATGTGTCTGCACCAGATGTACTGGGTCAGGCACTGCTGCTGGAGTAGCCTCTCCTGCAGAGGTGGTGGGTACCCTTTCCTCTGAGAGAACAGAGTGGCTCAGCAGCTCTGGGGGCCTGAGCCAGCCCAGCTTCCTCATTTTGACAGTTTCAAAAATCCTGTCAGCTGCGTGACCTTGGCTGTGTCCCCTGTGTGATGCTTCCTGGTTTCTGGGAACCATTGGTTTTCCCTGGAGAGAATCCTTAGTTTAGGATTAATTTTTTTTTGTAGAAAACTGGGCAGGAGGTGGTTCATGTGCTGTCTCATTCCATATATGTCTGGCATCTCAGGGATCCTGTGCAGGGCTGTGAGCATGGATTGTGTGTCAGGAGTTTCCTAGAAATCCTCTTCAGGGAAGAGGTTTGCTTGAAAAGGCGGTGGAAAGATGTCACTCGCCCTTAAGTGGGAGTTCTTTTGCCACCTTTAATAGTAGCTGCCTGTGCCAGGAAGAATCCAGGGTGCTCTCACTGGCAGTGTTAATGTTAGAAATGCCTGTCGGCGTTTCCTAACCCGCTCCTCCTGGAGTGTAGCTTGGTCACAAGTTGAAGCGTTTCTGTCTTGGACTGAGAGGCTGCAGTGAAGATGTTCATGCATTTTTGGTAAGTCCAGACCCTCCTGCCCCTTATTTGCTCTGGAAATAAATGTCAGACCCTGCAGATAATTCATGTGTGTAGAGCTTGTAGCAGCTTTGTGTGTTTAAAGGAGCAGTGCTGTTCCTCAGGTGCCTGAGGAGGGCTGTGGTCTGACTGAAGCCCCTGCTTGCTGTGCTGCCCATTTGTGCTGTCAGCAGAGATGGGCTCTGCACAAGTCTTGAGCTGCTCCTCCTGTTCTGGGGCTTTCAGGACTACCAGTTGAGGGATGTGAGGGCTCGGAGAGCTGGGATTATGCCTCGGATGCCCACACTCAGCCTGTGACAGTGCTGTCCTGGCTCTACCTGCCTGTACCCCAGCCTCCCTCCCTGCACTTTTCCAGGGCAAACTCCTGAGCTCCTGGAGCTGCCTAGGACACCCAGGTGGGAGTGTTCTCATGCTCTCCGTGGAGCTGTCAGATGCCCTTTTTGAAGTTATTTTTAGCAAATGATCTTTGCAGCAGTTGCAGAGCTTACATTGCAGAGAGGTGTAGGCAGCTCCTTGCTTCCTTTGCTGTTACAGTAGGGCTTGTACGGTGGAGCTTCTGCTGAGGAGCTGTGGAAAATTGCTTGGAAGGCTTTGAGCCGTGGTACTTGCAGCTTATCTCCTGCTCCAGCTGAGCAGGCTTCCCAGTGCTTTACAAGCCTGAATCCTGCTCAGCCATCCACCTTAAGGATCCAGTCTTCTGCTTGGTCCTGACCTTGGCCATTCTTCTGCAGTTTATCCTGCATGTACAGGAAATTTCTGATGCTGCTGAGGTGTTGCAGATATTCCTCTTACCTTTGCAAGCAAGGCTAAACGCTGCCCTCAGGGAACTGTGAGACCACGTGCTGCAAGTGATGGGGGTGACTGAAGTTCTCTGCAGTCCCAGGAGCAGGTGGGAGGCTCTAGTATGGAGACACCAACCCGTTTGTGCTGGAAGATGTCCTTGTGATAGCATCTCATTGAAAGCTGTTGGAGAACTCCATCCAGTGCTCCCTTGTTTCCCCCTCCGTGCACTCATGTGCCTCCGGCTGCAACTGTGATTTGGTGGGAGGTAGAGCTGTAAAACATTGCAAACATAGAGGAGGTGCAGTCTGTGGGCTGAGCCTGTCCTGAACCGTTCTGTCTTTGTGTGCCTTGTGATACCTTCAGCAGAATGTGAGCATGCCAAGCAGTCAGTGCTATAAATCCCAGGCTTTTCTGCTTGTGTGTGGAGCTGCAGCCACAAGTGTTTCCCATCTCGGCTCTGGCACACGACTGAGGCTGTGCTGGGGGCAGCTCCTTGGGAGGCAGGGCAGAGGTGGATCTGCTGATTGGTCTCTGGAGGTATCAGCACCTCTCTGCACACAGGGATGCTACCAGATGGCTCCCTGGGGAGGCTGAGGTCCCCTCCCATCTGCCGGTGCTTCACAGCCTCTTTACAGCAAGGGTGTGTTGCCCATCTCAGCCTCTTGCTCATACAGAAACGGGTGCAGCACCCACAAAAGGGGCATAAAGTGTTTGCCAGTCCCCCAAGGCTCCTCTTTGGGATGGACTCAGAAAGAAAAAAGCCTTGTCACTGCCTGCAAGAGGCAGGCTGCTGGTGGGAGCAGGGACTGTTGTTGGCTTGCAGGTCACATCTGGCACAAATGTCTCTGTTGGTGGACGTGAAGCTCACTAGCTGAGTCCTGTGATGGCTTGGGGAGGCTGATACTCCCAAGTCCCGTACCGAGTGCGTGGACAGTGATGAGTGCCGCAGGAGAGTCTCTGAATCCACGTCATGCCCCTGCTGCTGTGCAGATCAGGCCTCCCTGGGAGAGAGATTACTTGAGGCCTGGAGCAAGGACAGAGACAGGGTTGGTGGCCTGAGTTTCCCACGTTGGGAAGGTTTGGAGATGTTGTCCCCAGGTAGCTCCCCAGGTCTTCTTTCAGGGCAGGAAGGGCCCACAGTGGGGTCCCGGCTGTGGCTGGTTGCCTGGTGGGTCTGTCATATGGGAATTTCTTTGCAGGTTGGTGCTGTTTCACCACATCTTTCCTGTGTGTCAGTACCCCAGGAGAGACTCTCCTGCCCTCAGGAAATTACTGTGAAGGAGCCATCTCCTGGGAAAATTGCTAATCCCACGCAGAAACATTTCTAAACGTTTTTCTTAGCTCACCCTTGCCTAAGCTGCACTTGCTCTTTCTCACCTAAAAACCTCGATGCCAGAGCAGGTGTCCCGTTATGTTGGTTATGACTTACAGTCTTCACAGGTGCCAAGAGTGTTCTGTGGAGTGTGGGAAGGAGGGAGGATTGTTTGGAGACAGAAGAATGAAGTGGATCCTGGTGGACCTCTGCATACGTGGCTGTCTGTCCCACACAGCACCCTCAAGCTCCTGCCAGGGCTCTGGGGAAACTGGGGATACTGGTTTGGCTCTTGCAGCCCCATCAGGACCTGCATCCCAGAGCATGTGCCCCTGCCTCAGCCACTTCAGCACAAAGTCCGGGCTCTTGGCTTGGAACCGCCTTTATCAGCAGTTTCTTCCAGGTGCCAGGCTCTGGAGCAGGGAGCAGAATGGCTCCTGTCTGTCGACCTGGCTGCTGGATAGGGAGAGGGTGCTCTGTCAGGGACAGTGTGCTGAGGACTCTGCATTCCTGCTGGGAGCCTGGGCTGCCCTCTGAGGCTGTCCCAGCTGCTGCTGGGGTTCTCAGAGCCCCTGTCTTCATTATACATGAGTGGTACACCTGGAGCAGGCATTACAGGAGTCTTGCTATAGGTACAGGTATTTCTCCAGTAATGCCAGGTCTCTGCCAAGCCCTGCATATTTATTCCCTCTCTTCATTTACTTTCTCTGAAATTCCATGATAATCCCTGAAAATCCAGGATTTTCTCTTAAAATCTACTGGATGCAAGGAAAGACAGAAAACCAGTTGCTGGGTGCTTGGTTTCATTTTCCCAGATAAGGCAGTAGATATGTCTCCTTAGCTGAGCTCAGTGGTCCTATGTCATATGTCCCTGTTGGGGTGCAGTGACATTTAGCTGTAGATCTGCTGTCACTCTGGCTGTCTGGTCCTTGTGCAAGGGCTCTTCTTCAAGATAAGAGGCCTTTGCTCACCTGGAAGCCCCTGTGAGCCTTCCACCCCAGGGCTCTGTGCCCCAGCCAGGTGTGGGCTGCAGGAAAGCACAAGGTGTCTGCACAGCCTTGCCCTTGGTGTTTATCAGGTGCGTTGGGGAGTGAGTGTCCAAAGCCAGTGAGTGCTCTGGCTGTGGCACAGCCACGGGAAGGTTTTGGCTGTCATTGGGGCTGCTGCAAGTGCTCCCACCTGAGCCTCGTCCCCTTGGTTGCTAAGGAATAATCTTCTCGTGGCTGAGCAACCCCATGGCTGGGCATATGATGAGGTTCTGGCTGCAGGCAGCAGACCAAAACTTGAGACCTGCTTTTCTGTTCTTAGCTGTGCCAGCATCTGCTCTGTGGTCACAGGCAAAGCTGCTCCTGGCTTCCGTGCCTGCTGTCCCTGTGCCAGCCTCATGCCACTAAAGCCCTGGCTCCTGCTGCAGCTGTTTTGTCTGTCCTCTCACACAGAGAGGCCCTGTATTTCACGAGGTGGTCAGGCACTAGCTCATGCAACTGAAATTACTGACTGCCATCAAACAGATGCAAAAGGAGGAGTGTGAGACGCCCAGAGGTCTGAGACATCTGTCAGCAGCTTTTAAAGGC